>OZ022506.1:10933840-11501353 GCA_963989385.1 Ctena decussata
AACGAACTCTTTGTCTATCATTGAGAATTATGCAAACAAGTACTGACTATTTATACACGGCGTCTTCTTTTTCTATCAGACCTATGGATTGTTGTGCATTTTCTGTGTTGTCTACGCTACCATTTTCATAAGAAACACCTATGTAATTACTCTACATGTTGTTTGTATCACAAATAACTGTAGAGAAAAAAGTAAACTAAGAAATATCTTTTTGTAACGATTATTTAAAAGGATTTAGAAAAAACAATAAACCATCCTCAATTTCCTCTTTTTACTTTAACACTCTAGGATGTAACTGTAACAGTTACATATTGATTTTGTTTTTGTCAAATAAGTTGTTCTCTTGTTTGGCGAAAGATTGAAACTTTCTTATAATTTTAGCCGCTTTTTTTTTGAAAAAAAAAAACTTCCTTTTAAGTGACGAAAGATACTCTTAAAATAGTAATCACATTTTCAATATCGGGACTCTTCCAAAAAGGTAATGCTTACGAGAAACTATAATACAAAACTGTCATCAGTCGAAGCATAATAACAAAATTGTTATTATCGATAAAAATAAGCGTTTTGTTACATACTGATATGCAAGCAAATGGCTTATAATATCAGGATGCTTCAGAAATGTCAAATCTCAATATACCTCCACGCAATTCACTGTTTTGGTTATTTACAATACTATGGTAAATATTTGATGTTGCATTATGGAAGCATTGCTGTAACAATTTCATTTGAAAGAACCATTTAATAATTGTGAAGCGGCTTAACTCTGTCCTACAGTTTCATTATTTTTAATCTACAGGATTGCTGCGGTGTTTGATACTGAGTAATGAAGGGGGGGGGGGGGAGGGGATTCTTTTAATTTTTTTTCGGTTAATTATTCTGTAATTGACATGGCAACTTTTAAAATTACACACTTGTCCAAACATGATGACTTTATATAATATAAGGTAAAATTCTAGTAATAACAATAAGTGTTAAGTAATAGGACTGAAATTTTGTATATCATTAGAAACGACGACTAAGACATGAACCCTAAAAAGTCTTAATATCTCTAATTCTATTCTATTATCTTATTTATTTATTTTTTCGGTTAATTATTCTGTAATTGACATGGCAACTTTTAAAATTACACACTTGTCCAAACATGATGACTTTATATAATATAAGGTAAAATTCTAGTAATAACAATAAGTGTTAAGTAATAGGACTGAAATTTTGTATATCATTAGAAACGACGACTAAGACATGAACCCTAAAAAGTCTTAATATCTCTAATTCTATTCTATTATCTTATTATTTTTTTTTTTCTAATCAGAACTAGTTAAGTGTCTCCTTATTACAGACGCAACTGGGAAAACTGATAAAAACTGATAACTGACAGTACAGTGCAGACTCACCTATGAGTTTCCAGCCAATGTATGTAATTTCTCTGCTTACGGAAGAGACATTTGTGTGTGAACTGATAAAACACTCCAGATATGGTAGATAACGTATGTAACTTTTAGAAAGATACATGCTTATAACCCTATTGTATCGTTGCAGACAAAATCATATCTTGGGCCTGTAAATATGCGCATTTGTAACCACATTCTAACTCTAAATATACGCATGTACGCCAATTTTAACTGACATTTTTACCCAGTGTTCTTTACATCTACCTACATCTTCTAAATAAGTGGCAATTTAAAATGCAAAATATTAGAGAGAGACACACAGAGAACAGAGAGAGAGAGAGAGAGCTCTGGAGTTATACCGGGAAGACTTCATGCTAACAAAAATTATACAGAAACTCTACATTTAACAACGTGAAAGGTGATGGAAAATAATACTGCAAAGGTTAGACAATTGACTCATGACTACAATAACTGAGAATAAGAAACAATATAAGGTAACGTATAAATTAATGCAAATATTGCTTCAGTTCTAGACTAAATGGGACTTTGGCCCATGGATTAGTATAACAGTAACTGTGCGTCTGCACTGACAGACTCAGAATTATAAGATGATCTTCATGAAATGAAAACAATTCTGCATCACTTAAATGAATTTAAGCAAAACTTAATATTTTATATACGTTACCATCGTGAAACGTTTGACAAGTTGCTTCGTGTAATAGTTATATAATCTACGTATTGGCGCTCAATATTGCATTGCAGCAGACAGGTGTTAAAATGACTTCAAAATGGTTTGAACTACAATAGCGACATATCATACATTAACGAAGCACATGAGTAAGTAAAAATAATAGATAATTTTCAGTTTATGATTTCGTCAGTTATTTTGACAATAAAAACTGATCAGACTGAACAGTAAAAAGATATGCAATTACCAGGAATTAATACAATCAAATCCTACACCCCCTCTTAAAACCGAAAGGAATAGAAGCACACACACCAGGCTAAAGTATGATCGAAAACCTAACTTTAGACTGTCTACGCCCAGGCGCGTAGATACGTATTAGTGGCGCTTCCTTATCATATCTGTAATAGGAGCAAGCTGTAAACAATACTTAATTATGTTTGGAACGGAATAATGCTTTTTATACATCTGTAACTAAATAGTTCTAGTGCATTCTTTTCTTCTATATATTCGATTAAGTAAATTTTGTTGTAAGCAAATGTAACGTATATTGCTGAAATTTATATCTATAATTACTTGAACGATTACTCTTTTTTAATAATCTGCATTGTACTTACGACGGTTATCAAACTTACATATTTGAAGGGCTTTCCTCTTCAAAATTTGCCAAAAAATAAGTAATTGGGACATTATAAAGGTTTTCTTTTGGTCACGTAATGTATTTGTGTCAGAACACCCTCAATTTTTGCTCGAAGAGATCATTTTTAAAAAGCAAACGTTAATTGTTTTAATTGCACAGTATTAAGAGTTCATACAATGTAAACATAAAGTGTTTAATTATGATGCAAGCTTTCTTATGCAGTTTCTAGACGACAGTGGTGGTTTGAAAATCTTTTTGTTTGAACGCTAGGGTACAGAGTTATCTCCCCACTTTCTGACTTACGGCACCACTTGCAAAGGCGACAACACCTTGGAGATTAAAGCAGAGACAATAAGCTTTCAAATGATACCAAATTTGTCCTTTCGAACGATGGGCCAATTTTTTTCACTTTCTAGACGTCTTTTTGCGTTTCATTTCCCCGACTATAAGCAGTGCAGTAACTCGTCAAACAGATGCAGTGGCCCGGAATTCTAACACTAAAATGTATGGTAGCCCAAAGTTTCAACAAACTCATTAAACATGCATATCAATGAGATAATTTATGAAATTGGTCAAAACAATACTTTTCTAAACCTTCAGTTTAGTGATGCATATTTTTGTGTGAGCTTTAGTAACGCTTCAAAAGATGAATTCCCTGAGTCAAAATTTAGGCCACCAGTTTAGATTTTGAAAAAGTTTGGTAATCCGAGTCCAATTTCAGTGGCATTTTTGCCCGCTTGCCACTGGCCATTTCCAGCAGCGTTTAAGTAATGAAAAACTACGCAACTGCAAATAGTAGTACCTGGAATCAATCCAAAAAGGTTAAGGTGATTGGGTGACTTTCAGAGAAACTAACTCTGTTATTTTCATTTTTGCTTCTAAACTCAGTCGGGGTCAACTTTTCAAGGAAAGAATTTGCTCATCCAGGAGCAAATTCTTTCTTTTGATAGTGGACCCCTGTTGGAAACCATTCATTATCCAGGAAGACAAACAGAAATTCACAAAACCTGTTTCCTTTTCTATTACTGGTGGAAAAACACATGCATCCACCCATAAAAACAGCAAAGTTTCGTAAACAATTACAGTATAAGTAATAAGTAGTTATCTAGTAAAAGCAGAACTTACCATACACATCAGCACCATGGTCTGTAATTTTATCTACACAAGTACCCTGTCTGACGTCCCAGATTCTTATAGAACTATCCCAACTCCCTGATATCACAAGATAAGGGATCTCTGAGTTCCACAGTAGACCCCTGATTGGCCCTTTGTGCCCTGTCAGAATGGATATACATGCATCTTGGGAGTAGTCCCAGACCCGTACTGACCTATGAACAGACACAGAACATAAGTATTGTAGTTCCTCCAGATGTTGTAACACCTTAACCAAATGATGGTAAGAATCATAATAATTGAGCCATGACAGGACAACAATGTGGTTGTGCACTCAGCGCAGACTCAGATCAGCCTGGGCATCCGCCCAGTCTGAGCAGAGTCTTTGCTGTCCGCATGGAGGTAGCTTCGACCCTTAGTTACCCTTTGAGCACTTAACTAAGAGTCTGGTCAAACTGGGCAGATGCCCAGGCTGATCCGAATCTTTGCTGGGCGCACAACCACATTGTTGGTTTTGTCGTGTCGCGGCTCATATAATCTTCATGTGAATGATTACACCTCCATATATTCTCAAATTTTTACAAAGGAAAACAAATTTGTGACATCTTGTTTGCTTTCTTGGACAAAGTGCACTTCCAAAATGGTCTGCTCATAAAGGAAAGAATCTGCTTCTAAAGGAGCAAATTTTTTTTCTTTAAGAGTTGACTCCAACAGAGAAGGGGAAAAAAAAAATGTTAATGCAAACTCCCTGAAAGTGTACCCATTCACAATACAAAGTTCAGTTTTAATTACCAACAATACAGTATATCAAATTATTGGTGGAATGGCAAACAGTGCAGATCCTGATCTGTCTGTATCAAATCCTGGCCCGAAAGTTATAAAACTTGAGTACATTCTCAAACTCAAAATAAAGCACACTAATTGGCTGCTTCCGAGCACATGCTCGGAATCAGCCAATCAGTGTGCTTTATTTTGAGTTAAAGATTTGTCAAATTAGCTGAATCCAGATTCGGCTGTACGAGAGAGATATGTTACGAAAGGGAACTGTCACGCATCGAATTTGGCATCAGCTTCGCAATATACCCAAGTTTGTTTCACAATTATACCGCAACCAGTCAGGGCTAAAAATAGATTGATTGACAGGAAGGGCGCGTGACTTGGTAAACTTGCGATGTATTTGAAAACATGTTGAGAATTTATTTTGCTAATTCTAAAGATGAAAATTGACTTTGATAGTTAGATCAGCCATACAAACGTGCATTGGCAGATAGGTAAGATGACTTGTATGGGTTAGATATCTCTTGATGGAACGTTGCAAGTTATCGTAAGATGAAAACACCAACTTGGTGTTTCAAACAGTGAATTTCTCCGAGAAAATCTTCGAAAATATTCCCTCAAAAAACTTGTTCTGCTGTATAACCCGTACCGCTGTTTCATTCCTAAAATCTGAGGCATAATTCTGCGGGTTGTACCGCCTTTCTATGGTATAAATACACTGACCTCCTTCATTACTATGGGACAAATGAATAAAACAAAGCAACTTACCCATCATCAGAGCCGCTACAAATCAATCCTTCTTTCAGGGGAGACCACTTCACATGAAACACTTTAGCTGTGTGACCTATAATAGAACATTAGCTACAGGTTTTTCAGTTTTCAATTCTCAATAAAACAAGGGCTTCGCAAGCGGCGCATAATACGCCCGTTTCAATTTCCTAAAGGAGTTACAGAATGAGCAAGATTGCAAAAGGATAGACAGGCAGACAAACAGGGGCAACCACTCTATAATAATTAACTAGAACTGTCAGCGAATCTGACTATACCCCGCTTAATTGCTTAAATCAAATGATGTTATTTTCGTAACAAAAAGCATAAAGAGGGAGAGAAATCATTGTTACCATGTATACCAAAAAGGAATGGTTGCTGTGAAATCTGTTACAAAAAATTACTTTATATAAAGTCAGGAGAGAAAGAAAATTGGAAAAATATAGGGAAGAATAAGCAGGAGAAGACTGGTTATCAATCCCACAATACAACAAGTTATCATCAACATGCATACAAAAATCCCTATCCTAACTTACAGATGCATAGAAATCTTTTGCAAAAAAAAAGGCATTATTCAAAGTAAGGAGAGAAAGAAAATCAGACAAATACAGGGAATAAAAAGAGGAGAAGTCTGGTTCTCAATCCCACAATACAGGAAGTCATCATTAACCTGCATACCAAATATGACTAATCTAGCTTGCATGGTTGTGGAGAAATCTTTGATGAAAAAGTTCATTATTCAAAGTATGGAAAGAAAGAATATTGGACAAATACAGGGAAGAATAAGCAGAAAAAGGCTGGTTCTCAATCCCACGATACAACATATCGTCATCAACCTGCATACCAAATAAGAGTACTCTAGCTTGCTTGGTTGTGGAGAAATCTTTGACAAAAAATTTTATTATTCAAAGTATGGAAAGAACGAATATTGGACAAATACAGAGAAGAATAAGCAGAAAAAGGCTGGTTCTCAATCCAAAGATACAACATATCGTCACCAATCTGCATACCAAATACGACTACTCTAGCTTGCATGGTTGTGCAGAAATCTTTGACGAAAAATTTCATTATTCAAAGTAGGGAAAGAAAGAAAATCGGACAAATACAGGGAAGAATAAGCAGGAGAAGGCTGGTTCTCGATCCCACGATACAACATGTCGTCATCAACCTGCATAACAAATATGACTACTCTAGCTTGCGTGGTTGTGGAGAAATCTTTGACGAAAAATTTCATTATTCAAAGTATGGAAAGAAAGAAAATCGGACAAATACAGGGAAGAATAAGCAGGAGAATGCTGGTTCTCAATCCCAAAATACAACATGTCGTCATCAACCTGTATGCCAAATATGACCAGTCTAGCTTGTATGGTTGTGAAGAAATTTTCGATGAAAAATTTGATCAAATGGGGACGGAAGGACAGATGGAAGGACGGACAGATGGACGGACGGACGGACAGATGTAAACCAGTATACCCCCCACTTTTTCAAAGTGGGGGTATAATGACTGCAACATCATCTTAATATTTAACACTGATATACTGTTAGTATTCCATGGTAAGTTGGACAAGGGAGATAACCTTAATACATAAGTTACACCATTTTTAGTTCTAGTTTTTTCCCTTGACAATATATTGTACAAGAAAACCCGAAAATAGCCTTTTCGAACTAATGAAAGGGATTAACTCTAAAACGAAGAAAGAGAAAGCAGCCATTTTTGTACGCGACACATCTTTAGGACTTCATTCACATTGCTATGAAGTTTTATAAAGATATCCCAAACGGTTATCTAGTTATGGCGCATACAAGACTTACAGGGAAAAAATTAATCAAAGGGGCATAACTTCAAAAGTAAGAAAGGGGGAGCAACCATTCTTGTACGCGACACGTTCCCCCACCCTGATACATATGTCTACCAAATTTCATGAAGATATCCTAAATGGTTACTGAGTTATGGCGTGTACAAGAATGTTTACGGACGGACGGACAGCGCCACGACATAATACGTCCGTTTTTTCAAAACGGGCGTATAAAAATTTGTTTAAATATGGTCCTTTATTAGAAGTGACTATTTTAAGCAAGACCATTCTTATGAGGATCACCACACAAGTATATATGAGCCGCGACACGAGAAAACCAACAATGTGGTTGTGCGCCCAGCGCAGACTCAGATCAGCCTGGGCATCTGCCCAGTCTGATCAGAGTCTTTGCTGTCCGCATGGAGGTAGCTTAGACCCTTAGCTACCCTTTAAGTGCTTAGCGAATAGTCTGATCAGACTGAGTGTATGCCCAGGCTGACCACTTTGTTGGTTTTCTCATGTTGCGGCTCATATGCAGAAGCAAAAATCCCAATGAATACCATAGAACTTCTGAGTACTGGGACAGATAAGTCTGAGCAAACAGTGCAGACCCTGATCAGACTGCTCCTCTAAAGGAGCAGTCTGATCAGGGTCTACAATGTTTGCTATTCCATCTGCATCTTTTGCTAACATTACTGCATGTCTCATGATCAGTTTAGGACAATTATAATTGAGACAGCTGACAAGTAATTATGTCAGCTGTCCCAATTTTTAGGATTTATAGAGGTTCTGTGGTGAAGTGGTTAGAGTGACTCCGTTATGGTACAGAAGACTGCCTGAAGGTCACTGGTTCAAACCCAGGAGGGGCCATCTGGCAACTGGAAAACTCTCTCTGTCAACCCAGTAGTAAATGGACACCTGTTTTGAATCAGGGAAGGATAAGGCAGCAACAGGAGCTGTATGGGCTCTGCCTTTTATATGCTGTGCCCAAGAAACAGTGGGCCTCTAACCGTTACTGCCCCTATGGTCACTAGGTTATAGCCAACCTTTACCCTTTTTCACATGGGAACTCTTTACCATTTTTTTCACGTAAACCTCTATTACTATTCACTCAGCTTGAAGTCTTGTCTGGACACTATATGGCCAGTACTGTTTGTGCTGTGCAGTCTGACGAGAACTTCTGTTGGTTACCCACTCAATATACAGCATAACCCCTAATCACATTGTGAAATCCCGTGATAGGCTTTGCTAAAAGTTGGCTTCTGAATTTGCCATCCTGAAACTTCTTTCTTTCCATACTGAACTGATGAAAGTAACTCTCACCTGAGAACACCTTCAGTGGCTGATCTGTGCTTGTTGCAGTGTAGTACACCCTCACACATTTATCTTCACATCCAGTCGCCAGCATATCTCTGAAAAAAAAAAAAACTGGTTGGTTGGCTGTTTTGGGTTTGACTGCTTTTTGAGACAGTATTTCAGTCTATATCAAGCCGTCTCCGAGAGTGGAAGAAAGACAAAAGAAATGATAGGCAGGAGAATAAAAGTCTAAATGAACACCACATGCACACCTACTGCAAGCACATTGTGCTCTTACCCAACAATTATTCAAATTAGTAGGATGCCCTGTTACTGAAAGTTCCCAGCACCATAGCCTGACCCGACCACCCCGGAAAAACAACTGGAACTTTTAGCTATTTATTTATTAGAAATTTTCATGACAGCATAATACATATACACTTCAAAAGATTGGACAATCCTTTAACTCATATATGTATATGTTGTCCACTTCTAGCTATGGTAAATGCAAAACAAGTAGCCCAAAGGGCAACAATTGCTCACCTGAGAGACATTGTAAACCTATAGGGATATTTAAGATGCTCAAGGGCAGCTAACTCCACAGTCAGTGGTCCAATCAGGCTGAAAATTAAACTCATCCAAAACATTATGTATGCCCTCATTTAATATATGCAAATTTAAAAAGTATCCGATCAAGAGCACAATAGACAGAGCTGTCAAGGGCAGCTAACTTCGTAGCGGTTGGCCTGATCTGGCGAAAATTTGAACTTGTTTAAGATATTATGCATTTCCTCATTACCTGCAAGTTTGAAAGGGATCGTATAAGTAGAAACCAAGAAAAAGTGGCGACATTGATTTTTTGGATGCTCAGGGCAGGTACTCCATAGTCAGTGGTGGGATCTAGCCGAAGTGCTAACTAATCCAAGCTTTTATGCATATCCTCATTACCTGCAAGTATGAAGAGGATCCGATGAAAAATGAAAATGTGATGACGTTGTTTTCTCCATTATAAGACTATGGGATTTTTTTCAAACGCTCAAGGGCAGCCAACTCCATAGTCTGAGCTCGAATCCGGCCAAATTTTGAACTCATCCAAGCTCTTGTGTATGTCATCATTACCTGCAAGTATGATAAGGATCTAATCAAAAACCTTGATTGCAGCACCCTGAAAGTCAAACTTGCTCAAGATATTGTCATGCCCTACATTTGTGTGAATTTATTTTAAAATCCGTTGAGAATTGAGTGAGTGAGTGAACTCGGGTTTAACGTCCCACCAACAACGAGGTCATATGGAGACGGGACCTCGGTTTAAAGTCTCATCCGAAAGACCGGAGAAGCGGGGGATCGATCTTGCGACCCCAGGATTGGTAGTCTGGAGTGTTATCCACTACACTACAGCCGCTCCTAAATCCGTTGAGAAATGTAGGTGCTAGAGCAATGACAAAGTTTTTCTAAAAATAGTCACAGTGACCTTGACCTTGGGCACAGCATCCTGAAAGTCAAACTTGCTCGAGATATTGTCATACCCTACATTTGTGTCAAGTTATTTTAAAATCCATGGAGAAATGAAGGTGCTAGAGCCATGACAAAGTTTTTCTAAAAATAGCCACAGTGACCTTGACCTTGGGCACAGCACCCTGAAAGTCGAACTTGCTCGAGATATTGTCATGCCCTACATTTGTGTGAAGTTATTTCAAAATCCGTTGAGAAATGTAGGTGGTAGAGCGCTGACAACGTTTTTCTAAAAATAGCCACAGTGACCTTGACCTTGGGCGCAGCACCCTGGAAGTCAAACTTGCTCAAGAAATGTAGGTGGTAGAGCGCTGACAACGTTTTTCTAAAAATAGCCACAGTGACCTTGACCTTGGGCGCAGCACCCTTGAAGTCAAACTTGCTCAAGCTATTGTCATGCCTTACATTTGTGTGAAGTTATTTCAAAATCTGCTGAGAAATGTAGGCGCTAGAGCGCTGACAAAGTTTTTCTAAAAATAGCCACAGTGACCTTGACCTTGGGCGCAGCACCCTGAAAGTCGAACTTGCTCGAGATATTGTCATGCCCTACATTTGTGTGAAATTATTTTAAAATCCATTGAGAAATGTAGGTGCTAGAGCGCTGACAAAGTTTTTCTAAAAATAGCCACAGTGACCTTGACCTTGGGCGCAGCATCCTGAAAGTCGAACTTGCTCGAGATATTGTCACGCCCTACATTTGTGTGAAGTTATTTTAAAATCGGTTGAGAAATGTAGGCAATAGAGCGATGACAAAGTTTTTCTAAAAATATGTGATGACGTTGTTTTCCCCATTATAACCCTATGGGATTTTTTTCAAACGCTCAAGGGCAGCTAACTCCGTAGTCTGTGCTCAAATCCGACCAAATTTTGAACTCATCCAAGCTCTTGTGTATGTCATCATTACCTGCAAGTATGATAAGGATCTAATCAAAAACAGTCGAGAAAACGTGATGACGCCGTTTTCTCCATTATAACCCTATGGGGGCTATCTGTTGCCATGGAAACCAGAGTTCTCAGCTGATCGGCACCAAAACCTAATGCAGCCTTTCCCCCACCCAAATAATGCTTCAGATAAAATTTGATTGCGATCGGCCCACTGGTCTCTGAGATATTTATGTTTGAAAGTGTTGACGCACCCACGCACCAACGGACGGACGGACGACGGCTCGACTCCCATCCTATAAGCTCACCTCTGAACCTTCGGCTCAGGTGAGCTAAAAATAGCCACAGTGACCTTGACCTTGGGCGCAGCACCCTGTAGGTCAATTTTGCCCGAGATATTGTCATGCCCTACATTTGTGTGAGGTTATTTTAAAATCTATGGAGAAATGTAGGTGCTAGAGCGATGACAAAGACTTTCTAAAAATAGCCACAGTGACCTTGACCTTGGGCGCAGCACCCTGAAAGTCAAACTTGCTCGAGATATTGTCATGCCCTACATTTGTGTGAAGTCATTTCAAAATCCATGGAGAAATGTAGGTGCTAGAGCCATGACAAAGTTTTTCTAAAATTAGCCACAGTGACCTTGACCTTGGGTGCAGCACCCTGAAAGTTGAACTTGCTCGAGATATTGTCATGCCCTACATTTGTGTGAAGTTATTTTAAAATCCATTGAGAAATGTAGGTGCTAGAGTGCTGACAAAGTTTTTCTAAAAATAGCCACAGTGACCTTGACCTTGGGCGCAGCACCCTGTAGGTCAATTTTGTTCGAGATATTGTCATGCCCTACATTTGTGTGAATTTGATTTAAAATCGGTTGAGAAATGTACGCACTAGAGTGATGACAAAGTTTTTCTAAAAATAGCCACAGTGACCTTGACCTTGGGTGCAGCACCCTGAAAGTCGAACTTGCTCGAGATATTGTCATGCCCTACATTTGTGTGAAGTTATTTTAAAATCCATGGAGAAATGTAGGTGCTAGAGCGATGACAAAGATTTTCTAAAAATAGCCACAGTGACCTTGACCTTGGGCGCAGCATCCTGAAAGTCGAACTTGCTCGAGATATTGTCATGCCCTACATTTGTGTGAAGTCATTTCAAAATCCATTGAGAAATGTAGGTGCTAGAGCGCTGACAAAGTTTTTCTAAAAATAGCCACAGTGACCTTGACCTTGGGCGCAGCATCCTGAAA
Source organism: Ctena decussata (assembly GCA_963989385.1). Taxonomy (NCBI): domain Eukaryota; kingdom Metazoa; phylum Mollusca; class Bivalvia; order Lucinida; family Lucinidae; genus Ctena; species Ctena decussata. Next base: position 10,945,950 of record OZ022506.1, read on the forward strand.
GTCGAACTTGCTCGAGATATTGTCACGCTCTACATTTGTGTGAAGTTATTTTAAAATCCGTTGAGAAATGTAGGCAATAGAGCGATGACAAAGTTTTTCTAAAAATATGTGATGACATTGTTTTCTCCATTATAACACTATGGGATTTTTTTCAAACGCTCAAGGGCAGCTTACTCCGTAGTCTGTGCTCAAATCCGGCCAAATTTCGAACTCATCCAAGCTTTTATGTATGTCATCATTACCTGAAAGTATGATAAGGATCTAAGCAAAAACAGTTGAGAAAACGTGATGACGCCATTTTCCCCATTATAACCCTATGGGATTTTTTTCAAACGCTCAAGGGCAGCTAACTCCGTAGTCTGTGCTCGAATCCGACCAAATTTCGAACTCATCCAAGCTCTTGTGTATGTCATCATTACCTGCAAGTATGATAAGGATCTAATCACAAACAGTTGAGAAAACGTGATGACGCCGTTTTCCCCATTATAACCCTATGGGGGCTATCTGTTGCCATGGAAACCAGAGTTCTGAGCTGATCGGCACCAAAACCTAATGCAGCCTTTCCCCCACCCAAATGATGCTTCAGATAAAATTTGATTGCGATCGGCCCACCGGTCTCTGAGATATTTATGTTTGAAAGTGTTGACGCACCCACGCACCCACGCACGCACGCACGCACGGACGGACGACGGCTCGACTCCCATCCTATAAGCTCACCTCTGAGCCTTTGGCTCAGGTGAGCTAACAATAGCCATTTCCCCATAAATACATGTAGCTAAACCAAGGTGTGTAGAGAGGCGTATGTGAACTGTGTTTGACCGTACCAATGGGCATACAGATACAGTCTAGTCAGTGTATGTCCCATTCACCATTTGAAATCTCCCATATCCAAATATGAATTCAGTGAACTCCATTTGTTCTGACTTGACGTCGTATGTGTGTGTGCTGATCCGAGTTGACATATGACTGTTGTTGTTCAAAACGGCTAGGTCAGCAAGCCCATCTGCACAGTCTGATCAGAGTCTACTGTATCTGCCTTTATAATCATGAAATCAGAGTGACTGAGAAACAGTTTTCAGGCCTGGTGTGATGTCCAGAAAGTGCATGGCTGAAAAACTATTAAAACTGTCACTCACCCAACATTATCATTGTATTAAATGTTTATGACGTATTTGATACACAGAATTTGCACAATTCAAATTTTTACTCATCCTCCAGCATGGAGTGCTTGTCATGTTGTGCAAACAAGTGGATTTGACCAGCCTTAAGTGAGTGGTTACACAAAGGCAAAATATAGTTTTCACATGTTTCACTAAATTGTATATAAAAACACCCATGCAAATAAATATAACAAAATCTAAACATTCTGATCATAAACACTAATAATACATTTGACCCCTGTAGAAGGAAAAAGTAAAAGCAGTGCTGACGTTGAAAAAAACGACATGCTAATCTCCTTCTGTCTATGTTTAAAGTAGACTTACTTGTTATGAGGGCTCCAGTCCCCACCATAAACTGCACCAGGATGTCTGTACTTCTGTAGTAACTCACCGTCTACTTGTCTGATTATGCTGAGAAAAACCATGAACTGAGAATGATTTACATGAGCAAACAGTGACGACCTTAATCAGACTAGTCCATCATATAACTTCATACAAAACAGAGCTCAAATTAAGGTTAATAGGCACTGCCACAAATTCTCTGCTCTTTCTGCAATGATCTGTTGCATTTCTTGCGGGAAACCTGGAAATTTTCAGTTTGTGTTTTGGCAGCTATTCTTTCATGCTTTGTCTGCCAGCTTTATCCAAAACTAGATAATACTAACTGAACTCTGTGCATCAAATGAGAGATCAGAACCTGCTTTATTATATGATGTTGCCGTTATTCAGTGGATAAAAACGTCTCATAAATACAGTATGACTACACATGTAATAACATTTTGGAATGTACATGTAACATCATTGTCAGTTTACAGTATAAGATAGAGTCATAAGAGAGTATGTAGTCATATTTACCAGTATCCATCAGCACCACAGGACAATATTCTCCTCGAGTCTTTCTGACACCATGCTACATTGAACACAGAGTGGCGGCCATGCTGTAAACAGAACCTGAGATTTTGATGCATTGTTTTGAGCTTTATTTGAACTATACTAAGTAAAACAATTGAAAGATATCAAAATTCATTTGAACTATACAAAGTAAAACAACTGGAGGACATCAAAATTCAATCATATTTGTGATACCCAACAAGCCATGTACCAAATTCGGTATGCATATATACTCCTCGCCAAAAGTTTAGCATAATTATTTGTGAAGTAATCGTGAAGAAATAACTTATAAGGGAAACTTCGTATAAGTAAAAATCGTGTGGTTACTGATCCTATTCAAAGCAGTAATGTACAATGAAAACACCAACTCACTGGAATTTTGATTACCTGCAGCTGTTTGGATACACAACGACAAAAGTTAAGACCACTATAATTTAAGTACAGTTTTTGACACTTTTCAAAACAGTGTCCAAAACATAATAAATTTTATTTTTTTCACACACCAAACTACCATTGTCTGTAGAGGACATGTTAAATCATAATTTGCTACATTGATTTTGGTCCAGTCCTTTCTAAACCAGGTATAAAATAAACTCTTGTCAATACTTTTGTCTTAAATCATCAACAATGCATTTTTCCTATGGATTCTTATCATTTTTTCTATTGAAAACTGTCGGTCTTTGATACTGGAAGTTAAATTTTTATGTGTAACTTACTTGTTTTGTGATCTCTTGTCTGACGTGAGACATTTTTTTCTAGCACGACATTTTATATGCAGAAAATAAATGGGAAAAAAACTATTATTTTACATGAAAAATTCAACCAGCCAAAATTCTTCAGTTTGATAATTTGGGACCAAAATGTCATCAGGCATATGCTTAAGTATTCCATTTTTCGAAATCCATAAATTATATCATTGTTCAATAGTTTGCAAATTTTCTGCAGAATTTGTAACAAAGGTACTACAGAGCTGAAATATGCTAAACTTTTGGCGAGGAGTATATATATAATAGTATTGGGCATTTGCAAATAAAAGGCAATCTTAACTAGAAATGTTTTTCAGAGAAAAACTGATGTCCCCCCACCAGCCCAATTCCAGTCCCCCACTTATGAATAAAAAAACCTGTGCAATTAAAACACTAGGCAAGTTTGGAGAAAATCCATCCACTGGTTCTAAAGATATCCTTCATAGATGACTATGTCCTTGCAAATGAAGTCAAGGTCACCAAAATCTAATCAGCTCTGAAAGTTGACCCAATGATGTATCCATACAAGTTTGGTGAAATTCCATCCACTGGTTCAGGAGATATAGTGAGTACAAGAAACTGTCATCTAAGTCTGCCAGTGACCTTGAAAATGAGGTCAAGTCACCAAAAGTTAATCAGCTCTAAAACTTGTCCCAATGATGTATCCATGCAAGTTTGGTGAAATTCCATCCATAGTGGGTACAAGAAATTGTCATCAAAGCCCTCCAGTGACCTTAAAAATGAGGTCAAGGTCACCAAAATCTAATAGGCTCTTAAACCTGTCCCAATCATGTGTCCATGCAACTTTAGTGAAATTCTATCTATTGGTTCACGAGATATCATGGGTACAAGAAACTGTCATCTAAGTCCTCCAGTGACCTTAAAAATGAGGTCAAGGTCACCAAAATCTAATCAGCTCTTAAGCTTGTCCCAATGATGTATCTATGCAATTTCTGTGAAATTCCATCCATTGGTTCAGGAGATATAGTGGTTACAAGAAATTGTCATCTAAGTCCTTCAGTGACCTTGAAAATGAGGTCAAGGTCACCAAAATCTTCTCAGCTCTTAAACCTGTCCCAATGATGTATCCATGCAAGTTTGGTGAAATTCCATCCATTGGTTCAAGAGATATCGTGGGTACAAGAAATTGTCAGCTAAGTCCTGCAGTGACCTTGAAAATGAGGTCAAGGTCACCAAAATCTAAACAGCTCTTAAGCTTGTCCCAATGATATATCCATGCAAGTTTGGTGAAATTCCACCCATTGGTTCAGGAGATATTATGCATACCAGAAATTTTTACACCATTTAAGTCCCGCTGTGACCTTGAAAATGAGGTCAAGGTCACCAAAATCTAATCACTTCTTAAGCTTGTCCCGATTATATATCCATGCAAGTTTGGTGAAATTCCATCCATTGGTTCAGGAGATATTGTGCATACAAGAAATTTTCACGCCATTTAAGTTCTCCTGTGACCTTGAAAATGAGATCAAGGTCACCAAAATCTAATCAGCTCTTAGCCCTGTCCCAATGATATATCCATGCAAGTTTGGTGAAATTCCATCAATTGGTTCAAGAGATATCGCGCATACAAGAGTGGGATGCCGACGCCGATGCCAACGCACCGGGAACTGCACTGAAAACAATATGTCCCCCCCTCACCTTTGGTGGGGGGACATAATTAAATGTCAGACTACAGTAGCTACAGTACAGTACCACTTCAAATGTACCGACCCCCTACTTCCAAACTTAACAGAAAATTAAACTTTTGCCTGTTATCCCAAAAAGCAGAGAGCATGATCATTTGAACAGTTCTTACAATACCCCGATGCCAACTATTTTGCTGTTGATCACCGTTAAATTAAGTAACATCTAGGGCAGTGAGTAGGTGTAGTCTTGATTGTACACCTTTGCACATTTATTTGATGCATTAGTTGTGTCACTAACTTTTAAGGGGTATGGTGGGCTTCTAACAGTAAACTATTTCAGCTCCTTAAAATGAATATTAGCAACAATATGGGGATTAGTGGGCATATTTGTAAATTTATGCAGTGGGAGTTATGACATTTGAAGTGGTATTGTATTGTAAACACTCAAGTGTGACTTTAATTAGACATGCTCTACATTTGTAAATACCCAGTACTATTAAATGCATGTATATTAAAATTTGTAAATAATTTTTTAAAGTAAGAAAAGATCATAGAATTTAATATCCTTCGACTGTTTTACTAAGTATATGTCCCCTGACTATAAGTGACTTTCATAGGTGTTAGGTATGAATAGTAAAATCAGTACCCAGGGATCACAAGGCTTAATTGCCAATAGGTGCTGAATAGTTATCCTGACGGACAGATCTATTTATCCATACCTAACACCTTGGCAGGTACTTCAAATTTACAACATTTGGTTTTTATTGCAGTAGCTTGTTAAAGTGTATGATTTCAGCATTTGAGAGGTTTCTATAATTTGGAAAGAGGCCAATGCTTCTATGACTGGGTTCTTCACATTAATGTCTAGCCTCAAGTATCAACACATTAAACAAAAAGACCCAGTAGTAACATTATTTCTAGTTAACATCAGGGGTGGCATAAACTGACGTATTTTGCAGTCGACATCACCAGTACAATTATTGTCACTTGACAACATAGATACAGCAAAACGTCATTGGCTGGAACAGGCTTGGGACCATGAAAATTAGTTCCAGCCATGGGTAGTTCTAGCCATCCAGGGTTAGTTTCTATATAAAGTGACTTGTAGGGACCAAGGAAAGAGTTCTTGTCAGGCAGGGTTAACAAGCCATCAAGGTTCGAGCCATTGAAGTTTTACTGTACCTGATCTTTGATACAAATAATGAGTAAATACCTCGTTAAATCTCTTAATAACCCTTCCTTTATCAATATCCCATATAAACATGCCAAGTTTGGACGTCCCAGCAACAATACAGTTGAGATCATGCGGGGCCCAAGATACTGAGTAGATTACACCTTCGTTGCCAGGAGAACCATTGACCTGATCAAAATAAAACATTTAACTATTAGGCCCGATTTCATGTCACAGTTATAACTCAGATTAACAAGTCTGTGGTCTATCTTACTGTAAGGGGCATGTAAAACTTTGGTGTTCCGAATGCTAATCCGTTGTACTAAGTTCGACGTGAAATCGGGCCTTAGTGTATACTTTCTAAGTATTCTGACAGACACTCACAGGTCAAAGCAAACAGTGCAGACCCAGAAAAAAAAATCCAATTTTAGGATCCTTATGGTATTTATTTTAGGTGTCTCACAGTTTTTCCAATGAATACTGTATGTTTAATTTGGGCATGTTTATAACAATACGTATAAATCAGATAAAACATGCCTCAATCAGATTAACAAGTCTGTGGTCTATCTTACCGTAAGGGGCATGTAAAACTTTGGTGTTCCGAATGCTAATCCGTTGTACTAAGTTCGACGTGAAATCGGGCCTTAGTGTATACTTTCTAAGTATTCTGACAGACACTCACAGGTCAAAGCAAACAGTGCAGACCCAGAAAAAAAAAATCCAATTTTAGGATCCTTATGGTATTTATTTTAGGTGTCTCACAGTTTTTCCAATGTATACTGTATGTTTAATTTGGGCATGTTTATAACAATACGTATAAATCAGATAAAACATGCCTCAATCTTATCGATGCTGACTATTATATCATCATTAGTGTGAACACATATGTTTCTTGAATTACTGTAGCATTACAATATTTTAACCCTTAAAGCGCCATAAATGAAAATAGCTGAATTTGCAAACAGCATAGATCCAGATCATAATGTTTGCCCTCCAGTCTTTCAATTCTCAATATGATATTGCTTGGAGAAGATGGTTTGAAATTTTACAGGCATAAATTTGGCTGCCTGCTTATTTGGTGCTTTATGGGTTAAATCCTAAAGAAACGACAAATAGACTTTTCATCAAGTTCTATATCATATAAACTCTGAGGCCCTCAAAAACTGCAACCAATCTTTCAAAAAAAAATCGGAAGTGATAACCCAGCCTTAATGTTTCAATCATGGCTACAACATAGCAACACAAAAGAATGAATAAGTTTATAAATATATGTATCAATTACATTTAAACAGTTAAACTAATTACATTGAAACAGTTAAACTATCAAAACTATATACCTACACATGTGAGAGTATTTATATCCCATAATTTTATGGTACCATCAAAACTAGCTGTGGCAAGTATATCGCTGTTCTTAGGATGAAATCTACAGTCAAATATAGTTTCTACATGACCCTGAAAAATTCAAATTTAAAAGTTCTGAAATCTGCATTTGGCATAATGGTATATCAAAGTGTTAAAGTTGATGAATAATTATCCGAGTTCTTAGAATAGTTATCCGAGTTTTAATAAAAGGCACTTATGAAGAACTCTAGATAAGATGGGTTGGTTGGTTGATTTGATGCTTAACGTCCACGGTAAACAACTAAGGTCATGTCGGGACGGTCAGTTAACCTAACCACACTATTCCTGGGCAGGCTTAGACCTCCTAAGCGGTTAACCAGTACTAAGTGCACATACTTTCGCCAGTAACTGACAACTACCCTTCTTGAATCAGCGGAAGGAGAAACGAAAGTATGTGGCCAGACTGGGATTCGAACCCAGGACCTCTGACTTACGAGTCAGGTGCCCCACCGATTGCGCTACCCGGCCCGGCGTAGATAAGATGGGTTATTGATAAGATGGGTTATTGAGGCTAATTCAAAGATAATTTTCCATATCTCTCTATGGAAACATATATTGTGACCCCTCATTAGAACCGTCTCGGCGAGACGGTTCTAATGAAGTGTCACAATTTATGTTTCCATGGAGAGATATGGAAAATTGTCCCTAAATAATCCCTGTTCCCCTTTCTTATCTGAAGCACTGTTATGTATAGTCGCTCAGTTTATCCCAAAATGTTTTCTCTGCATTTGGGCTGAAAAAGCAACACTGTGAGAAACAATCCAAAAGTTTTGAGACCACAGAAAATACTATGCTGCATAAACAATTTATAATTGGATATAGACAGAGAGTCAATTATTACTAATACCCAACTTTAACAGACAGTGGAAATTTGCATGGAATAAAAAACTACGTAATACTACCAGAGAAATATTCATTTGAAATGTATTCTGATACATGTACAGGAATACTGAGCATATTTGTTGTGGCAATAGAGAGTGTTAGGGAGTCAAGAAATTTTCATCATGCAAGTCAGAAAATTGAACTTGCATTCCCTTCCAAAGTCAATTAAACCAGCAGTCAAACTTATGTTCTTGGCCCAGTTGTTCAAAATTAATGTCATTAGTTAACGAGAGTTAAATTTTCAAACATGTTATACCTAAAAATATTGCCATTTTGGCAAAATAAATGTGCAGAGCTTTTGCAGTGCAAAAGCTTCTTTCATTTTTTTCTGCAAAAAATATAAGCCTACTTGGTTTTATGTGTACAAGAAGACTTAATGAATCCTTGCGTAACAACTTTGTTAAGCTAAGAATGCGCTGAAGAACATGGCCCTGATTGTTAATTTACCATCTAACAACCTACTCTAAGGTAAAAAGTATGCTTCTACAGAGCTACAGATTGGGTGTCATTCCGAGGATAATTCTTGGAAAATTTTTCTTGTTTCTCACTTGAAACATATGTTGTGACCCCTCATTAGAACTACCTTCTCACAACGTATGTTTTTATGGTGTACAAACAGAAACAAGTAGCCCAAAGGGCAACAATTGCTCACCTGAGAGACATTGTAAACCTATAGGGATATTTAAGATGCTCAAGGGCAGCTAACTCCACAGTCAGTGGTCCAATCAGGCTGAAAATTAAACTCATCCAAAACATTATGTATGCCCTCATTTAATATATGCAAGTTTAAAAAGTATCCGATCAAGAGCACAATAGACAGAGCTGTCAAGGGCAGCTAACTTCGTAGTGGTTGGCCTGATCTGGCCAAAATTTGAACTTGTTTAAGATATTATGCATTTCCTCATTACCTGCAAGTTTGAAAAGGATCAGATCAGTAGAAACCAAGAAAAAGTGGCGACATTGATTTTTTGGATGCTCAGGACAGGTACTCCATAGTCAGTGGTGGGATCTAGCCGAAATGCTAACTAATCCAAGCTTTTATGCATATCCTCATTACCTGCAAGTACGAAGAGGATCCGATGAAAAATGAGAATGTGATGACGTTGTTTTCTTCATTATAAGACTATGGGATTTTTTTCAAACGCTCAAGGGCAGCTACCTCCATAGTCTGTGCTTGAATCCGGCCAAATTTCGAACTCATCCAAGCTCTTATGTATGTCATAATTACCTGCAAGTATGATAAGGATCTAATCAAAACCCTGATTGCAGCACCCTGAAAGTCAAACTTGCTCGAGATATTGTCATGCCCTACATTTGTGTGAATTTATTATAAAATCCGTTGAGAAATGTAGGTGCTAGAGCGATGACTAAGTTTTTCTAAAAATAGCCACAGTGACCTTGACCTTGAGCACAGCATCCTGAAAGTCGAACTTGCTAAAGATATTGTCATGCCCTACATTTGTGTGAATTTATTTTAAAATCCATTGAAAAATGTAGGTGCTAGAGCGGTGACAAAGTTTTTCTAAAAATAGCCACAGTGACCTTGACCTTGGGCACAGCACCCTGAAAGTCGAACTTGCTCGAGATATTGTCATGCCCTACATTTGTGTGAATTTATTTTAAAATCCATTGAGAAATGTAGGTGCTAGAGCGCTGACAAAGTTTTTCTAAAAATAGCCACAGTGACTTTGACCTTGGGCACAGCACCCTGGAAGTCAATCTTGTTTGAGATATTGTCATGCCCTACATTTGTGTGAATTTGATTTAAAATCCATTGAGAAATGTAGGTGCTAGGGCAATGACCAAGTTTTTTCTAAAAATAGCCAAAGTGACCTTGACCTTGGGTGCAGCACCCTGAAAGTCGAACTTGCTCGAGATATTGTCATGCCCTACATTTGTGTGAAGTTATTTTAAAATCTGCTGAGAAATGTAGGTGCTAGAGTGCTGACAAAGTTTTTCTAAAAATAGCCACAGTGACCTTGACCTTGGGCGCAGCATCCTGAAAGTCAAACTAGCTCGAGATATTGTCATGCCCTACATTTGTGTGAAGTTATTTTAAAATCTGCTGAGAAATGTAGGTGCTAGAGCGCTGACAAAGTTTTTCTAAAAATAGCCACAGTGACCTTGACCTTGGGCGCAGCATCCTGAAAGTCGAACTTGCTCGAGATATTGTCATGCCCTACATTTGTGTGAAGTTATTTTAAAATCCGTTGAGAAATGTAGGCAATAGAGCGATGATAAAGTTTTTCTGAAAATATGTGATGACGTCGTTTTCTCCATTATAACACTATGGGATTTTTTTCAAACGCTCAAGGGCAGCTAACTCTGTAGTCTGTGCTCGAATCCGGCCAAATTTCGAACTCATCCAAGCTTTTGTGTATGTCATCATTACCTGCAAGTATGATAAGGATCTAATCAACAAGAGGGCCATGATGGCCCTGGATCGCTCACCTGAGTATCCTGTGAACTTAACCTCAGAAACATCCATGCGTCCAACAGACAGAGTTTCACAAGATTCAATGGAAAATGAACCCTTTATTGTGTACCTTAGGTTTTTATAAGATTTAACCTAATGACCTTGTTTTTGACCCCACAATACCCAGTTTCAAACCTGGTCTAGATTTCTTGGATATAAACGTTCTGCAAAAGTTCATGAATATCGGATCAAAACTGTGCCCTCTAGAGCGTAAACAATGCTTTTCTAAGGTTTGACCTAGTTTTTGACCCGACATGACCAAGTTGAACCCTTGGTCCAGATTTGTAGGAGAAAAACATTTTGACTAAATCTCATGAAGATTAGAACAACACTGTGTCCTCTAAAGCATTCACATGGTTTTTTTTAAGAACTGACCTAGTTTTTGACCTGACATGGCCCAGTTTCAAATCAGGTCTAGATGTCATAAAAATAAACATTCTGACAAAGTTTCATGTAGATTATATCATAACTGTGCCCTAAAGAGTGTACACAACGTTTTTCTAAGATTTGACCTAGTGACCTAGTTTTTGACCCCATATGACCCAGTATCCAAGTTGGTCTAGGTTTCCTTCAGATAAACTTTCTGACCATGTTTCATGATGATTGGATCGTAACTGTGCCCTCTGATTCATTCTAAGATTTATTTCTATTTTTAGCTCTGGCGGCCATTTTGTACAGCAGAGTGGAACCGTTTCAGCAATTTTTGTTTAGAGCCATGAGTCAAACACTTCTGTGAAATTATTTTGAAATCGAGCCATTGGCTTTAGAGGACGTGTCGTTTAAAGGTTTTTCTATATTTAGCTCTAGTGGCCATTTTGTTCAGCAGAGCTGAACCATTTTAGCAATTTTGGTAGAGGGTCTCCTAAGGAACATTTCTGTGAAATTATTTCAAAATCTTCCCGGCAGTTTTGGAGGAGAAGTCGTTTAAAGGTTTTTCTATTTTTAGCTCTGGCGGCCATATTGTTCAGCCGAGCGGAACCGGTAGAGCAATTTTGGTAGCAGGACTCTTAGGGAACATTTCCGTGAAATTATTTCAAAATCTACCCAGCAGTTTTGGAGGCAAAGTCGTTTCAAGGTTTTTTCTATTTTTAGCTCTGGCGGCCATTTTATTCAGCAGAGCGGAACCGTTTTAGGAATTTCGGTATAGGGTGTCTTAAGGAACATTTCTGTGAAATTATTTCAAAATCTGCTCAGCAGTTTTGGAGGCAAAGTCGTTTAAAGGTTTTTCTATTTTTAGCTCTGGCGGCCATTTTGTTCAGTGAAGGGGAACCGTTTTAGCAATTTTGGTAGAGGGTGTCCTAAGAAAAATTTCTGTGAAATTATTTTAAAATCTGCCCAGTAGTTTTGGAGGAGAAGTTGTTTAAAGGTTTTTCTATTTTTAGCTCTGGCGGCCATATTGTTCAGCAGAGCGGAACCATTTGAGAAATTTTGGTTAAGGGCCTCCATAGAAACATTTCTGTGAAATTATTTCAAAATCTGCCAAGCAGTTTTGGAGGCGAAGTCATTTAAAGGTTTTTCTAGTTTTAGCTCTGACGGCCATTTTGTTCAGCCGAGCTGACTCGTTTTAGCAATTTTGGTAGAGGGTCTCCTAAGAAACATTTCTGTGAAATTATTTCAAAATCTGCCCAGCAATTTTTGAGGAGAAGTCGTTTAAAGGTTTTTCTATTTTTAGCTCTGGCGGCCATATTGATCAGCGGAGCGGAACCGTTTGAGCAATTTTGGTTAAGGGCCTCCTAAGAAACATTTCTGTGAAATTATTTCAAAATCCATCCAGCACTTTTGGAGGCGAAGTCGTTTAAAGGTTTTTCTATTTTTAGCTCTGGCGGCCATTTTATTCAGCAGAGTATTCACACCGTTTATGCAAATTTGGTAGAGGGTCTCCTAAGAAACATTTCTGTGAAAAAACATCAAAATCTGCCCAGCAGTTTTGGAGGAGAGGTCGTTTAAAGGTTTTTCTATTTTTAGCTCTGGCGGCCATTTTGTTCAGCGGAGCGGAACCGTTTGAGCAATTTTGGTAAAAGGCCTCCTAAGGAACATTTCTGTGAAATTATTTCAAAATCTGCCCAGCAGTTTTGGAGGAGAAGTCGTTTAAAGGTTTTCCTATTTTTAGCTCTGGCGGCCATATTGTTCAGTGGAGCAGAACCGTTTTAGCAATTTTGGTAAAGAGTCCCCCAAGGAACATTTCTGTGAAATTATTTCAAAATCCGTCCAGCAGTTTTGGAGAAGAAGTCATTTAAAGCAAAAGTTGACGACAGACGAATGACGGACAAAGACCGATCACAATAGCTCACCTTGAGCACTTCGTGCTCAGGTGAGCTAAAAACAGTCGAGAAAACGTGATGTCGCCATTTTCCCCATTATAACCCTATGGGATTTTTTTCAAAAGCTCAAGGGCAGCTAACTCTGTAGTCTGTGCTCGAATCCGGCCAAATTTCGAACTCATCCAAGCTCTTGTGTATGTCATCATTACCTGCAAGTATGATAAGGATCTAATCAAAAACAGTCGAGAAAACGTGATGACGCCATTTTCCCCATTATAACCCTATGGGGGCTATCTGTTGCCATGGAAATCAGAGTTCTGAGCTGCTTGGCACCAAAACCTAATGCAGCCTTTCCCCCACCCAAATGATGCTTCAGATAAAATTTGATTGCGATCGGCCCACTGGTCTCTGAGATATTTATGTTTGAAAGTGTTGACGCACCCACGCACCCACGGACGGACGACGGCTCGACTCCCATCCTATAAGCTCACCTCTGAGCCTTTGGCTCAGGTGAGCTAATAATCTTGGAATAATAGCCATGGTAGCTCAGTGGGTAAAGGGCTGGCCTGCTGATCTAGTGGTCCTGGGTTTGATTCCCGCTGGCGAAGCAGCAATCATTTCAACCATAAACAGTGTTCCACAACACACAGCCTTTCATTATCACTACCCCATGGTCCTGGTATGACTGAAATACTGTTGAAAACGTGAAATCACGTCATCCATCTATTCTTGGAATTACTCCCAAACCCAACCCTTATCTGGTTGTCTTTTTTTTATACCTGGTCCCTAAGAAAATTCCATTTTCTCCTGCCAAGATCGTACACTCCAACCCCACCATCCATAAAAGTAGAAACAACATGAGCTGGAGGAAGAGCAAAGTGTGTCAGCGTTGTCATGGCTGGAGGTTGTGCGACACTAGTGGAAGATACTGGACTAGAAGAAAAGTTATTGCTGATAGTTTTATTGTGTTTGTTAGAAATATTATCACAGATAGCTAGTAAGGAATGGAAACCGGTCTTTTTCACTTTGATATTCTCCACGGGCGAGGATTTCGAGACATTCCAGACACGTAAGATACCACTGTGAGAATCTGAAATACAGAAAGTATGTACAAGTACCCATAAAAATTCTAAGTGCTGAAACAGATTGGTCTGAGGAAACACAGCAGACTCAAATCCAACTGCTCTTTCAGGAGAGGTCTGATCAGCATCTACAATGTTTGCCATTCCAAATAAACTTTTGCACACATTACCAAATATTCTAACACAGTGCGTGTACAGAAGCAATGCAAAGTTTCCGTGTTTTATTCTGCAACAATTCACTGTTTTGGAGCGCCTGAGCCTTATTGCTGATGTCACTGGCAATCGTTGACGTAATTTTTGTGACGTTTTGAGATGCAAGACGGTATAACCTCTCTTTTTGTTTCTAAAATTGCCATAAAACGTACATTTATTTTAAGTACAGTTAAGAATATTAGCGGGAACATGAACACGCTGGCAGGAAGGTTGGGAGAATTTGAATGAAAAGAATACTTTTTCAGTGTTTTTGAGTGTTAGAATCGAAATAGTTCAAGTCTACAAGCACTGAATTGTTGAGTAATAATTCACTGTGTGTCGGTCAATTGTAAGTAGCTATATCACTCGCGCTCCACACTCGTGATATGATCTACTTTACAACTGACCTCCAAACAGTGAATTATTACTCAACAATTCACAGCTAGAGCTGATCTATTTCTTAAGTAAACCAAACCATCCCATTTTCAGAATAATTATGGTTATTATTTAGGTGTTTCAAATTTATAAATTTTACGATAAATCACACAAGTCAGAATAATATTATACCTTAGAATTTCAGAAAATTGGATAGTTCCACACCCATAACAGAACTGTAAAGGCAGTTTCTTTGATTTCAAGAAAAAAAGCAAAACCTGTTTGCACTTGGAACTCTCTGTGATTTTCAGTGGGGCTAGATGTTCATATCTTACCCTCATCTTTCTCTTAGGATGGATAAACATAGCAAAATATTATATGTTGTCAAATACATGTACATGTAATGTTAATGCACTGGTAATACAGAGGTCACTTATCTGCGTCATCAATACATAAGTTATACAGACACTGACAGCAAAAATGAAGAAATTTTATATGAAAATTGAATACATGTATCAATAAAAAGAACCAAACAATCACTGATGCTGATGAATTCTTTCAAAATTCAAAAGAAACCTCTGAAACCTTAACATTATGCATTTTTGGAGTTCTATGTCTGAAGTAAAATGCTGTAACTCAGAGAGTATGCAAGAAAAAGATTCTAGCAAGAGTGTGGAGTGCATAGAGTAAAATCTATCTCCTGGGGTGCCTCAAAACCCACCTTACCTGGAATCCTGTTTACTACAACTATCTTAAGACCAGAGGGCCAATGGCCCTATATTGCTCACCTGAGCACTGAGGTTATCTTGGAAAAACTAAGTTGCCACAGCAACAAAACAACATGCACAACAGCAATAAAACACACCATTTATGTAGAGGATTTCACAAACATTTATGCAAAAAATAAGCTTTATCCCCCCTTAATGGCTTCTGAGAATAAGATCTTTGGCAAAAAAAAAAATGAAAAAACTGAAAATTTGGCCTTTCAGATGCAATGGCAACCAATCAAAATCAGGTCTTTAGGCAAAATTCATATGGCTGATAGAGGACTACTCTAGGAACATTTCTGTAAAGTTTTGTCAAAATATCTGCAGTAACACAGAAATAAATTCCAAATGTCCACTTTCCCCATTGTAAGTCTATGGAAACTTTAAGTTGCCATAGCAACCAGTTCACATGGGCAATGATAATATGAAACATACTTTAGGTAGAGGCTAATGTTATTAATATGCATGCAAAGTATCAGCTTCATCCTCCTCATGGCTTCACTTTTCCCATTAAAAGTCAATGGAAACTATAAGTTGCCATAGCAACCGAAGTTCTTATGGGGTGGGAGAAAAAACAAAATTCATATAGAGGCTTCTGTCATCAACATGTTTGCACAATATCAGCTTCATCCCCTATATGACTTCTGAGCAGAAGATTTTTTCATTTTTCTTCTTTTTTTTCGAAAATTTACCCTATATTTTGCCATGGCAACCAATCAAATTCAGCGATTTGGAGAAAATTCACAGGAAACATAGAGGACTATTCAAGAAACATTTCTGTAGAAAGAAAATCTAAATAAATGCAGTAAGACAGCAAAAATTGCCAATTTCCATTTTCTCCTTTATAAGTCAATGGAAACTCTTAGTTGCCATAGCAACCAAACTGCTGGAGTAATTCCCATGAAAAACAGTAATTCTATAGAGGCTAGTACTAAGGTTCTTTCTGTAAAGTTTGAGCTTTATTGGCCACACAGTTTCTACGGAGATGATTTTTAATATTTTTCTATTTTTAACTATTCGGTTGCAATGAAAACCAGCCAAATTGCGCAATTTGCATAAAATTAAAAAGGCTGGTTAAAGACTACTCGAGGTACATGCTATGAAAGTTTTGTCAAAATATCTGCAGTGGCATAGCAATAAATGCAAATTTTCTATTTTGCCATTTTAAGTCAATGGTAACTTTAAGTTCCCATAGTAACCAAACTGCTAGAGCAATTGCCAAGAAAAACAGCAGTTTTATAGAAGCAAGTACTAAAATCCTTTCTGTGAAGTTTGAGCTTTATTGGTTGCATAGTTTCTGAGAAGATGATTTTTTAATATATTTTCTATTTTTAACCTTTCGGTTGCCATGGCAACCAGCCAAATTGTGCAATCTACATAAATTTCATGTGGTTGATAAAGTTAACATTTCTGATAAAGTTTTGTCAAAATATCTGCAGTGACATAGCAATAAATGCAAATTTTCAGTTTTCCCCATACAAGTCAATGGAAACTTTAAGTTGCCATAGCAACCAAAGTTCTGAAGCGATTTGGATAAAAAACAGCGTTATTGGTTCCCACTGCCTATAGATGCCATATATGAAATTTGGTAACAATGGGCCTTGCAGTTTCAGAGGAGATGTCATTTGAAAATGTTGACGGACGGACGACAGACGGATGACGACGGATGCCTGCCTATACTATAAGCTCACCAGTCCTGTAAGTTGGCTCAGGTGAGCTAAAAAGACTTACTCACCACCAGTAAGAAACATGCCTGGAGCATTAGTTAACCATGATATGGTGTGAACTTTTGCTGCTGCACTCGGCAACTGGAAGGTCATGATGAGATTCAAAGACACAGAGTCGACAAGTCGTACACCTGAGTTAGCGTTGGCAACAAGAAGATAGTCTATTGACAGCGGGTCCCACTGAAGAGAAACAACCGGGTCATCGTCATCATCACTGTCTTCTGTTTCTGGTTTGAGTACATGTTTTATACACTTACTACCTGAAAACAGAATAATCAATTAATACGCATGTACTGTAAAAATTCTAACAAGAGGGCCATGAGGCCCTGAATCGCTCACCTGAACAATTGGCAAGGTGGCTTTTTCTTATCATGTCTGAAATTGTCAAAATATGAGTCTTGGGTCATGTCCTCATTTTTAGGCCAAAATCTTCAAAACTTTCAATGAAATCTTATGTTCTAGCATTTTCCCACATTTGATCATGCCGCAAAAAAGTCAAGGTAAACCCAAGGTCACCATTTGAACAGTCTTGGTGATACTCTAGTACTCCATGCTACTTACCAAGTTTCAAGGCCATAGGTGTATTGGTTCTGGAGAAGAAAAATATTAAAGATTTATACCATAAGTGGTAATGGCGGCCATGTTGTTCATGTGACCTGGACCGTTTGAACAAATTTTTATTCAATCAACCCCTGGAGGCTCTATATGAAATGTATTTACAACTGGCCCTTTGGCTTTTGAGGAAATGGTTGAAAATGTCAAAATATGAGGGATCTGGATCAAAGGTCAAGAAATGACCTTGACCTCATAATTCTTCATGACCTCATTAAGACAAATGTATATACCAATTTTTAGGCCAAAATCTTCAAAACTTTCCATGAAATCTTATGTTCTAGCATTTTCCCATATTTGACCTTGCTGTAAAAAAAGGTCAAGGTCAACACACGGTCATAATTTGAATAATCTTGATAGTACTCAAGTACACAATGCTACATACCAAGTCTCAAGGCCATCGGTCAATTGGCTCTGGAGAAGAAGATTTTTAAAGGTTTTTACCATATATGGGCATGGCGGCCATGTTGGTCATGTGACCAGGACCATCAGAAAAATTATTCATTCCGTCAACCCCTGGAGGCTCTATATGAAATTTGGTTTCAATTGACCCAGTGGAGTTTTAAGGAGATTGTTTGAAATTGTTAAAATATGAGAGTTCTGGGTCAAAGGTCAAAGAATGACCTTGACCTCTTGTACTCACAAATCTTCATGTACTCATTAAGATGACTGTATATACCAATTCTTAGGCCAAAATCTTCAAAACTTACCATGAAATCTCATGTTCTAGTATTTTCTCATATTTGACCTTGCCGCAAAAAAGGTCAACGTCAACCAAGGGTCATAATTTGAACAATCTTGATAGTACTTGGGTACCCAATGCTACATACTAAGTCTCAAGGTCATCAGTCAACTGGTTCTGGAGAAGAAGATTTTTAAAGGTTTTTACCATATATGGGCGTGGTGGCCATGCTGGTCATGTGACCTGGACCGTATGAATAAATTTTCGTTCCCTCAACCCCTGAAGGCTCTATATGAAATTTGGTTTCAATTGGCCCAGTGGCTTTTGGGGAGTTTGTTAGAACTTGTCAAAATATGAGAGTTCAGGTCAAAGGTCAAAGACTGACCTTGACCTCTTGTACTCATAAATCTTCATGTAGTCATTAAGATGACTGTAGATACCAATTTTCAGCCCAAAATCTTCAACAGTTTCCAAGATATCTTATGTTGTAGCATTTTGCCATATAAAAGCATAAGGAAGCAAATTTGACCTTACCGTAAAAAAGGTCAAGGTCAACACACAGTCATAATTTGAACAATCTTGGTAGTACTCGCGTACCCGATGCTACATACTAAGTTTCAAGGCCATCGGCCTATTGGTTCTGGAGAAGAAGATTTTTTCAGGTTTTTACCATATATGGGCATGGCGGCCATGTTGGTCATGTGACCAGGACCGTTTGAACAACTTTTCGTTCCTAAGGTCCCAGGAGGCTCTATATGAAATTTGGTTACAATTGGCCCAGCGGTTTCAGAGGAGAAGTCGTTTGAAATTGTTGACGGACGGACGACGGACGGACGACGGAGCCTTACCATCCTATAAGCTCCCCCGGAGCCGCTGGCTCAGGTGAGCTAAAAATTGGTACACATAAAATGGTTACCATAACTGTGCTAAAAATGGATGTACATTAGACTTCAATGGCTTGAACAGGCTTGGGACTATGAAAACAAGAGCTGTCGCCTGACAGCATAGCTCGCCTGAATTGGTGCTTGCCCATCACTCAGCCGCTATGGTGGTGTGGACTGCTATGCATAAAACTTCACGCAAGCATGTCCATAATGAAAA
The DNA here is from genome assembly GCA_963989385.1 of Ctena decussata. Lineage (NCBI taxonomy): Eukaryota > Metazoa > Mollusca > Bivalvia > Lucinida > Lucinidae > Ctena > Ctena decussata. The sequence continues at coordinate 10,965,125 of OZ022506.1, forward strand.
CACATTTATAAACAAAAGCTATCTCAGAAATAAGTCTTAAAATAAAATTAGAATAAAAAAAATGAAATGAAATTTCAAAGTCCATGAGCTTGAGGTAAAAAAAAACTGACGGGTGGGGGTGGGTGGGTGGGGGGGGGGGGGGGGGGGGGGGGGGGGGGGGGCGCTAGTATGTATCAAAACCCTGAACCATTATCTAACATCAGCCCAAGTATTAGTATCAACTGAGTCCATCATCATGGCACTATGTCAATATAAAACTTTAACCAAAATCTTTAAAACAAAATTCTAAGTCCATGACCTTGACTTCAAGGTCACCCAGTGGGGTAAGTATAAGGTGTTTTGTAAAAACTCAAAAAAAGAGTCTAACATCAGTTCAAGTATAAACTAAATCTCTGCAAAGCATTATGAATCAGTATGCAATTACAAAACTTTAAAAAAGACAAAAATTTCCTAAGTCCCTGACCTTGACATCAAGATCACTGAGCGGGGTTGGGGTAGTACTCTGTAGATCTAACTACAGTGCAAATATAAAAAGAATTCATCTCTGGGTTCAGGAGATATGTGTCTTTAAAAAACTTTAACCAAAACATCCAATCAATAAAAAGACAATATTCTAAGTCCATGACCTTGACATCAAGGTCACAGAGGGGGGTGGGGGTAGTACCTTCGAAAACTTTAGACCAACATCTAACTTTAGTGCAAGTATCAAAGGAATCCATCCATGGGTTCAGGAGATATTGGGCTTTATAAAACTTTAACCAAAACATCCAGTCCAAAAAAAACAATTTTCTAAGTCCATGACCTTGACATCAAGGTCACAGAGTGGGGTGGGGGTGGTACCCTGTTAAACCTTAGACCAATATCTAGCTACAGTGCAAGTATCAAAAGAATCCATCAATGGGTTAAGGAGATATAGGTCTTTAAAAAACTTTAACCAAAACATCCAATTCGAACGTCGACGCGGACGCTGACGCGGACGCGGACGCGGACGCCGTGGTGACAACAATAGCTCTTCCTGAACTTTCGTTCAGGCGAGCTAAAGGTAGTTCCAGCCATCCAGGGCTAGTTTCTATATAAATTGGCCTCTAGGGACCCAAGAACAAGCTCTAGTCCAGCAGGGTAAACAAGCCATTAGGGTTTGAGCCATCAAAGTTCTACAGTAAAGCCTCGTTTACACGATATGTTTTCCACATAAGTTTTCTGTGCACATATGGAAAACATATCGTCTAAACAGAGTTATGCACTGCTTATTCTTCCCACATGTGGAAAGCACAAGGAATAGAACATGTTCTATCCTTATGCTTTTTTCCATAAGCTTTTGACCAATCAGAAGAGAGTTCACTGAGGTTAATTGCTTTTGCACTGAGGTTAATTACTTTTGCAACCTCAGTAGGTATTTAAAATAATGTACCAAAATGTTGATATCAGGGGTATTAGAATGTATATTTGGTGAATATCACATGTATTTTACAAAGGGGAACAACTTTTATGGCTTCCTGTCTGCTTCCCTGAACGCTGAAGTCCTTTCATTTTAGGGTCTGTACTCTTATATGTTGTTTTTGCTCATAAGCATGGGCAATAAATCACACACAAACTGGAATCATCAGCATGTCCTCAGTCTACATTTTTGTAACATAAAAGATAACAAAATTAGGCAGATGTTTCCAGTTAAATGGCAGGGAAAGCCTGAGAACATATGTGCTCTCTGCATATCGTATAAACACAAAACCATATGTGCTATTTTCCATATATTCTTTTTGCCACATGTGCAAAAACATATCGTGTAAACGAGGCTTAACATCAAAGTTTCCACCATTTTTTTTTTTATTCTTCTGTATATTTGTCTACAAAAGTTTCTTGTAACAAATATTGTTTAAATCAAAGCTGCTGATGGAATGGCAAACAATGCAGACCCTGATCAGACTGCTCCTTTCAGGGGCAGTCTGATCTGAGTCTGCAATGTTTGCTCTGATAAAAATGTCCCAATACTTAGAATTTATAATAATCTTCCTGAAATTTTAACACTTGTGTCAGAAAATGCCAACAGAATAGCACACAGTGCAAACCCCAATCACTCTACTCCCTTTAACACTTAAAGCACTAGCAATGAACATAGATGAATTTCCAAACAGCAAAGATCCAGATAAGGCCGATCACAATGAGCCATGTCATCTTGGTACACACTGTCTGTTCTCTATTCCTTGGATTCTCAATATGAGATACTGGTTGCAAACTGACTATCCATACTGTTGATTTGCAAAAGATAGTCAGTCAACATCTGAAGATCTAGTATTAAGAGCATGACTTTTGGGACAGTACAGAACAAAAGATGCGCAATGTGTGGCCATATGGTATTGAGTTTCTGGCTTTTCTCTTCACTCTTAAAGCACTAAAAATGAAAATAGTTGAATTTGGAAACAGCGTTAATCCAGATGTGGTAGCTCATAATGAGCCGCCTCATCTGGATCTACCCTGTTTGCCATCAAGTCTTTGAGTTCTTTCTATGATATGTCTCGGACAAAACATATTTTGAAATATTGCAGGGTTAAATTCTGTCATCTGCTTTTTAAGCCTTTTTCATAGTTAACCAGGCCCCAAGGTTATAAAACTTTTTTCATGCTCAACTCAGCTGAGCATAAAATTTAATCTGCTAATAAATAGCAAATTACTGATAAGAACAGTTGTTTTCTTGCTCAGTTTAGCTGAGTATGAAGTTTTCTCTGCTTATGAATATGAAAATGCCAACATTAGTTGGCATTTTCATATTTATCAGCAGAGAAAATTTCATGCTCAGCTGAGTTGAGCATGAAAAAAGTTTTATAACCTCGGGGCCAGATTTTGGTGTAACTTACCTACAGTACAGAGAGATATACTTCCATCTTTATGTCCAAAGGCAAGCTTTTCTGTCTTCTTAGAATGCCATTTAAAACATGTAACGTCGGATGAAAAAGTGGAGTCCTTTACTGATGACACTGTCATTGAAGATAAATTTTGGTAATTCCACAGAAATAATGGTCCACGCCCACAAATGAAAGACACATTAAACACAGAATGCAGGGCACCCCAGCCGATAGTTACTGGCATGCCTTTGAGGTTCTCATGAACAGCTATGGTGGTTTGCTTGACGACGTCCCAGATGACAATCTTGCATTCTGCACTTGAGCTGGCAAACAGGTTGTGGTCTTGTGGATGCCATGCTATAGCTGTGATTGTCTTCTTATGTTCTGACATAATTGACAGGAGTCGAAATTCATTGTACTTTCTGTCAAGCTGAAATATACATGTACACAGTAGCATATTTATTCAGCTACAAAAGAGGTTTTCCAGTCTCTAGAATAAACCCAAATATATGAGCCGCGACGTGAGAAAACCAACAATGTGGTTGTGCGCCCAGCGCAGACTCAGATCAACCTGGGCATACACCCAGTCTAATCAGACTCTTCGCTAAGCGCTTAATGGGTAGCTAAGGGTCTAAGCTACCTCCATGCGGACAGCGAAGACTCTGATCAGACCGGGCGGATGCCCAGGCTGATCTGAGTCTGTGCTGGGCGCACAACCACATTGTTGGTTTTCTCGTGTCGCGGCTCATATCTAAATCAGCCCTATTAAATTCTGCTATAAAATAGTTTTCTCGTCCAAAACAATCTAGATCCATCTTGTAAGATGGATCTAAATTTTTGGGGTTTCCTTTGGAAGGGGGAAAAATGTTTTATAACTAAAGAAAAATGGTATCAACAAATGTGTGGTGTTGTGTGAAAAAGCATTCTTTGGCAAGCTTGAACAGCAAAGGCTCTTATCTGCAAGAACATCTGTGCAGTCTAATTAGTCTGCCATGTAGCATACATGTGGATCCTGTGAAGTCTTTACAGTCCAAAAATGGTCTCTACTTTGTTGGCAAAGTAGCACATACAGGGTGATAGGGGTAACATATTTGCTGTTCCCATGTGAGTGAAGGTCCATTGTTCACGTAACATGACTTAAATAAAGTAAATGTTAAGGATTATGAGTACACCTTAATGATTTTTTCTGCCATTTTTATGAAAGGGAACAAACTTCTGTGATCTTTTGTTTGCACCTCTCACCAAGGAAGTCTTTCTAAAATGGGGTCTACTCAGACTACTCCACTTGGATAATGGTTGACCAGCGGAGCTGCTTCTGCTTAAAGTGTACCTTTTCATTTTTCATTGTCTGAATAAATGATATGATGACCATGCTACAGCAGCATGTGATGCTGTGTGCAGATTGCATATCTCTCCAAACGAACTGAAGGGTAAATACTGGTATCAGTATTTTCTTTGAAGAGCTGGTAAAGTTTTGTTTGCAATTTTGCCTTGATTTCTTTACTAATTAACTTCCATATGCAATATATATTACACTAGACAGTCTGACAGTTTTTTATTTCTAACTCTTAGACTATTTCATTAACCTAGCTTCAATTGTGTGATTTTTGTCCATAATAGCCTAATATGGCATTGAAGTAGTATTGTCTGTGCCTTACAAAAAATAAAAAGCATGGCACACGGAAAACAATCTACACACGGAACTGGGCCCAGTTGTTTGAAACTTATTAAGTTCTTAACTTGTTAACAAGAAATTATACATTTTTAAACTTTTATGTTTACCAGAAGACTTAACAAATCCTTGAACAAACAGGTCTTGAAAGTAAGTGAAGAGCTGTCTGATCTAGTATATCCCATAAAAAAGTCAGCACTATGTGGATACATATACACATAGTGCTGACATACACATAATGCTGACTTTTTGCAGAAATCCCTGCCATAAGTATTGGTATATATACCCACATTTATACATTCACTCACTGATATTTTTTCATTGTGCTACATTGACAATAAACTGTATTGTTTAAGTTGAAATAAATCATTCTTCTTCTTCATAATCTTGCAATGTCACTTGGGCACCACAGATGACCTGTGACAGTCTCTCTACACATGTTACAATTTTTTTTTAATATGAGCCATGACATGAGAAAACCAACAAAGTGGCATGTGCACCAAGCATAGGTAAGCCTGAGCATCTGCCCAGTCTGATCAGAGTCTTTGCTTTGCACCTAAAGGGTAGCTAAGGGTCTAAGCTAGCTCCATGTGGACGGTGAAGACTCCGATCAGACTGGGCATATGCCCAGGCTGATCTGAGTCTTCGCTGGGCACACATGCCACTTTTTTGGTTTTGTCATTTCGAAACTCACATTTGCAAGTACATTATACTTACTTGGTAAACATATATTGCAAGAGTAGCGCAGTAGGCAAACCGGTCCCCACTGGCTGCACAAACATCTGTGTTCCACGGCTGGCACCCGGCTACCAGCAACCCAACCTGTTTCACCATCTTCTCAGTGTCAGCTCATAGCCAGGATACCACTGAAATAATAAGAGAATGATTTACCATATATAGAGGATCTCACACGAGTGGTCATTTCATATGAAGTTTATCACGAAACAAGCCTTTGGCGAGTTTCATAAATTTCATATGAAATGACCACTCATGTCAGATTCTGTTTATCATATATCCCTTTAAAATGGGATTTTAATGCCTTCAAACTTAACATTATTTCAATGAGAAAATGCATTATTGACACTGACATTGTCAATGACGTTATATGTACGCGCCAAAGTGTTACTACACATGTGGTCATAAGATTTTTATAACACGACGTTATCCACTGAATAACAGCGAAGTCATATGATAGACCTAAATCCTAAATCTTGAGACAGAAATGCCAGGCCAGTTTCTTCCAAAAGCAAGCAAGAATACATTCTTTATCGTATTTGTAAGTGAACATTTTATAAATTAACCCTTATAGTGCCAAACAAGGGAGACAACAAAAGGAAATCAGTTACTGCATTATCCGAACATTTCAACAATAACTCAAGCAGATTTTACTTAATTGGTCATTTGTGTTGATTGATAGAACTTAATTATAAGAAAACAGTGCAGACCCTGATCAGACTGCAGTCTGATCTTGGTCAATACTGTTTGCTGAGACACGTCTCCTGTCCCAATGTCTACGGCCAATGAAGTATAATGGAGAGCCGTGGTAATTAAACGTACAATACTTTGGAAGATGAAGTTGATATAAGCATTGATTTTCTCCTTTCACTTTGGTTGATTAATTAATGATAAGAAAGCATACAATTCAAAACGACATGTAGTATGCTTTTCACAGGGATAATTCCGATTCAAAATTGTACGAGACAAAAATACTTCATTAATCCAAATTCTGTGATTTTTTTTTTTATCTTCCAAGGGAGAGATTTAGGCTGAACTTGACAACAAGTTTGCAATTTTTCATGAGAGTTTTCTCCAATTTCAGGTTTCAGGGAGATTTTTGGCAAAAAAGAACAAATAGATCTCAAACAACCAGGGGCCAGCCTAGAGGGAGAAGTGGGTGAAATAGTCTCCCTAAGCTGACTGACTTCTCCCTATTTTGAGCTGAATGACTTCTCCCTATTTTGAGCTGAGGGAGAAGTCAAAATGTATAAAACATATAGAAAATCCAAAATTTGGGTAAAAACTTTTCCATATAACATTCAGGAAATGCCACAAAACTTCTCCCTGTCTCAAAACTCTAGGCTGACCCCTGACAACCCTTTAAATGCAAATATCAGCAAGAGTGCTACTAGTAAACTTTTTTATGCCTCTGGTTTGGCATGACGAGAGATCAAGTTCACAACATCCAGTACACCTGATCATATTCAAAGAGGACATTCTACAAACCAAGCTATTGGGGCAACTAAGAAGATTCAACAATAAAAGCTGCTCCTTCAGAATGAACAAGCTGAGAGCTGTCACACAACAGCATATCTCACCAGTCATATTATGGCCCAAGTTGCAAGGATGTAATACTGACCTTCAAGTTCAAGAGAGGAAGAGATGCTGGTATTGAGATAAACTCTTGAGCAGTATCTATCATCGAAGTAAAAACTGTTTCCACACAGGCCATGTGCACAACAGTGCAATTTTTTTTAAATAGTCAGGAATCAAGCTAGAGATCTGAATGGCGGAGAATTTCTTCTCATTTTAAGGTGAAGTTTCTTCCCATTTTATATCCTAGTCTATATATTCTATACATTCCCACTTCTCCTTCAGCTCCAAACAGGGAGAAGTTTGATCCTGCATGGAGACTATGTATTTCTCCTTAGTCTCCCTCTACATATAGCTTGATCCCTACGTAATTTTTGTAAGTGAATTCTAAGCTTAAACTAAACCTAGCCATCGCTCAGAAAACAGTATGCCTTTATAAACAAAAATTCAACAAAAAAAATTCTAAATCCATGGCCTTGACCTGAAGGTCACCAAAGAGGTTTGGAGTGATACTATGAAAGACTTTAGACAATCATCTAACATCAGTGAAAGTATCAGCTGAATCCATCCATTTGGTTTTGGGAATACAGGTCTTTAAAAACATTTACCAAAACATCTGCTTAGTGCTTATCCAGACATAACATTTCTAAGCCCATGACCTTGCCCTCAAGATGAGAGTGGGGCCCCAGCAGAGTGGGGGGAGGGGGTGGGGGTGTTACTATGTAAAACTTAAGACTCATAGACCATTATTTAACATTGATCAGTGAAAGTATCTGCTAAATCCATCCCTAGGTTACGGAGATATGGGTCTTTAAAAAAACTTAAACAGAAACAATTATTTATATGGATGCCAACGCAGGTTCTAGGGTGACAATAACATAGCTCTTCTGTACTTTGTACTGACAAGCTCAAAATGCAAGCAGATAAAAGTGGCGCAGTTGTTTTTCAACCCAGTACATGTAATAACACTTTTCTTCCTTTCTTCCAGTACTGCTCAGACTTGATAAACTTTAGATCATAATGGTAGAAAACCTGTATACCCTATGACCACCTACAATACAGCAGTTATTGATGCAGCCAGTGAAATACTCAAGGAAAGGAACTTCGCAGGAAAAAGCCCTGGGTCACCAGAGATGTTCTCGACCTCTGTGATGAGAAGAGAAATTTGAAGAAGTAGCGGCCGGTATGAAGTAGGAGGAGCACAAGAATACAGGGAAGCAAACAAGAGGATTCAGAAGGCAGTGAAGAAAGCAAAGGAGGACTGGATAGGTATTCAGTGCGAGGAAATAGAAACTTGCCTGAACAAAAACAACAGCAAGAAAGCATACCAGCTGGTGAAGGATCTAGCTTAATTCAGAGAAACAGGGTAGATCCACAACTATCCAGGACAAGTCTGGGAAACGCCTTCTAAAGGAACAAGAGATTCTCAGCAGATGGACAGAATATTGCTCAGAACTATACAACCATGAGACTTACGGTGACAATGCAGTTCTGGACTGCAATCAGCCCCCATGTTCCATATTTTAAATTCATTAATTACATATGGGTACCAATCAGAAATGTGTGTCTAAAGAAGAAAGGTAACAAAAGAGAAAACAGCAAAGATAAAAATGTATTTATTATCAATGGCATTTTGAATTTTCTAAAAACTGGTTTGCATAAAAAAAAAACTAAACCATGTGCAGACAGCAAACTAGAGCAAGTGAGCAGGGGCTCATGTATACCCTTCAACCAGCGCCACCACCTAATGAAACCACCGCCTTATGAAACTACTGCCTAATGAAACCAATCTTATACATGGTTTGAACCTAGAAGTAAACTTATAGTCACCTATCAAATGGTTCCATCAAAGTATATTACAAATATCAGCAAAGAGTACCAACTTAACACAAAACTTTAATGTAAACATATAAGTCTGTGCCCATGACCTTGGTCAGCAGCAGCATCCAGATGATGTCATGACATCTAATCTGCATGAACATAGAAGTAAACTTATTAAAAAGGTTTCATCAAAGGATGTGGAAATATCAAAAAAGAATATTAACTTACTGCAAAACTTTAATGCAACTATACAAGTCTGTGACCTTGACCTTTGGTAAGCAGCTATGAACTTAAAAGTAAACCTAATCAGATATCAAAAGGTTCCATCAAAGGATATTGGAAATACGAAATAAGAATATAAACTTAGCACAAAACTTAAACACATATGTTTAAGTCTGTGACTTTGACCAAAGGTCAGCAGCAGCATCCAAGTGATGTCAAGTATTCTGCATGAACATTTAAGTAAATCTAGTAATATATCAAAAGGTTTCATTGAAGGAAGTTGGAAATATAAGCAAAGAATATAAACTCAAGGCAAAACTTTTAACACAAATACACAAGTCTGTGACCTTGACCTTTGGTAATCAGCAGCATCCATATGATGTAAACTACTCTGTATGAACCTAAAAGTAACCTTAGTCAAATATCAAAAGGTTCCATCAAAGGATATAAGAAATATAAAAGAAGACTATACACTTAACGCGACCTTGACCTTAGGTCAGCAGCAGTATCCAGATGATGATAAGTATTTTGTTTGAACCTGTAAGTAAATCTAGGCACATACCAACAGGCTTCATCAAAGGATATTGGAAACATAAGCAAAATTAACTAGAAAATGTGTTTATGAAACACTATGGCCCCAACCGTATGCATTTAAGTCAAAAGGGGTTTTAATTGGTTCATCTACATCTTAGCCTGTAACTGTATGCCAAATATAAGGAACATGGCTTAGAGGTTCTTCAGATATTTTGATCACAAAGTTATTCATACTGCTTCTTTGTATTCAAAATGCCTATGTCCGATAAAGGTAAAAATTCTACCAAAAATTTATGAAATAGGCTCAAAAGTTAATCAAGCCATCTACACCTTAGTCCAAACCTGCATGCCAAATATAAGGATCCTTCTACATCTTAGCCTGTAACTGTATGCCAAAATATAAGGAACATGGCTTAGAGGTTCTTCAGATATTTTGATCACAAAGTTATTCATACTGCTTCTTTGTATTCAAAATGCCTATGTCCGATAATGGGAAAAATTCTACCGAAAATTTATGAAATAGGCTCAAAAGTTAATCAAGCCATCTACACCTTAGTCCAAACCTGCATGCCAAATATAAGGATCCTAGCTTACGCTGTCCCTCAGATATTTTGTTCACGAGCTTGTTCCTATACAAAATGCCCATTTCCAAATAAATGGCCTAACTCAGTCAAAAATTCACCAATGATTTTCAAAAGTTAATCAGGTCATCTACATCTTGGAAAATGTCTTTCTCCAAAAAATCAGGATCCTAGCATTAGGGATTCTCGAGATATTTTGTTCACAAGGTTCAATAGGCTTATAATGCACTAAATCGAGAAAGGGGCATAACTCGGTCAAAAATTCACCAATGATTTTCAAAAGTTAATCAGGTCATCTACACCTTGGGTAATGTCTTCCTGCAAAAAAATCACAATCCTAGCATCAGGGATTCTTGAGATATTTTGATCACAAGGTTCCATAGGCTTATAATGCACTAAGTCGAAAAAGGGGCATAACTCGGTCAAAAATTCATAAAATTTTTTTTCAAAAGTTAATCAGGTCATCTACACCATGGGCAATGTCTTCCTGCAATAAATCACTATCCTAGCATCAGGGATTCTCGAGATATTTTGTTCACAAGGTTCAACAGGCTTACAATGCACTAAGTCGAAAAAGGGGCATAACTCGGTCAAAAATTCATAAAAATTTTTTTCAAAAGTTAATCATGTCATCTTCACAATGGGCAATGTCATCCTGCAAAAAATTATGATCCTAGCATCAGGGGTTCTTGAGATATTTTGTTCACAAGGTTCCATAGACTAAGTCGAAAAAGGGGCATAACTCTGGAAATACGTGACTGGCGAAAAAAAGGAAAAATACGGGTCCGCTTATTTTTCATGGATATACCGCATATAAAATTTGAAGACCCTAGCATATGCGGTTCTTGAGTTTCCCAGCTGCCAACAGCGTTATGGACGGACGGACAGACAGATGGACAGGCCCAAACCAATATGCCCCCTCAACTTCTCCGAAGTTGGGGGCATAAAAACTTAACATAAAACTTTGATGCAAATGTTTAAGTCTGTGACCTTGACCTTAGGTCAGCAGCAGCATCCAGATGATGATAAGTATTCTGCTTGAACCTGTAAGTAAATCTAGGCACATACCAACAGGCCTCATCAAAGGATATTTGGAAACATAAGCAAAATTAAAAACTTAACGCAAAACTTTAACGCAAACGTTAACGGACAGACGGATGGACGGACAAACGGACAGAAAGACGAAAACTATACACCTTTCCTATAAATTGATTTAGTCGCGCACGAGTTATCTACCAAAGTAGACTGTGACGTCATCTATAGGATATCCCATATAATTCAGTACAACTGCAAGCAAACATAACATGCATAAAGCAGACGTTTTGTAAATGTAAACTGCAAAAAAATCATTGAAAGACCAAATCAAAGTATAATTGCCCCGTTTTCATGTAACATTTTTATTTATATATATTTTTATGGAAGACGCCGTGTTTTAACACCCCCGGCAATATACATTCACGTTTGTTCAATATAAAAAAAGTTCCATTTCGTAAAAATATGTTTCGTAAATCTGAAAAGTTATTTCCATTTTTCCGACATTCAGATAGTAACTACGTATTATTACCGGACAGATTATAGCGCTGATATTTATGGTTTCTTGTACGATACACCGATCTAAAAGCATCAGCATCCAGACAGTTTTCCGTAAGTTTGAACCCGAGGTTGAATTCATATTATTTTTTTCCATCTCTTACTTATCTTCGGTATTATTTATTTGATCGTTTCCATTTCACGGTAGGTGTTCTTAAAGCTGCCTTCCGAACACACGCTAGGTAATACACAATCATATGTGTTTGTTTATTGCGGCAATGCGCGCAATTCGGTGATTACACAAACAAATTCCGTGTCACAGCACACTGTTGTCATTTTTAGCGTGTGTCTGCTTTATAATCAGCTAATCGTTCGTTTTGTATCTTTTGTAATAACGGTTTGAACATCTGCCGCGATTTTCTTTCTTTTGCTTATGTTTTGGAAGCTGTACTGGTGATGCATACTCTTTCGATTGTGGTAATTTTGGCCCGAAACTTTAGTGAGAAATCATCTAGTTTTATGTCAAATACCCAAATGCTATAAGTTATAAAGCTTATTTTCCGACTAAGAAAGAGCTAAATATGTAGGGGGAACAAAATAGTTGTCTTAATCTTAACCGTTGAATGTTAGTTTTGAATATACGGAAAACCAGCATTTCTTTGGTTACACAATGAAAAACAATAACCTATCCTATAGATGACGTCATAGGCTTGGCAAGGGACAAAACTCGAACAGACTCTGAATTATAGGAAAGGTGTATATACTGCACCTTTGCGCAAAATGATCAGTGTCTTCACTTTTCCAATTTGTAGATTCTCAAAACTTCATAAACTGTAAACACACAGACATACTGGTTGCCACAGATCTGAGTATTTCTGTTTTCGTCTGTCAAACAAGCGGTACCCGTGATATGTGGCGTCGGCACATCAAAAACCCTCGCGATATACAGCTATCGGAAACACATGACTGGGGGTGCTACTAATCACCCCACGGCACCGCACGACACCCCACGGCACAAAAGTTTATGTATATGTACTATGAAGAAAGTATTTTAGATGGGTTATAATAGGTTTTTAACACCACGGCACCAATATTAATGTATTTTTATATATACATCTACCATATTTGTTGTATTGTTGTTTTGACATGAATTCTTCCAGTGTTGGGACACCTCGCTGAAGGAATTGTATATGAATTTATTTTAGGTATTTGTAACTGTAAATATTTTAGGCAAAAGGCTTAGTTTATTTGTTTACGAATCAGTGGAAAGAGTGGTCAGTTACAAATGGATAAAGCATAGTATTTGAACAGCTAGTAACACGTACATTTCAGATACTGCGTGCGTTCAGTGCTCTCTCAATGGTACCACCGTCGGTACAATTGGGAGAACCTTGAACGCACATACTATATGATTTCATATCTTCTTTCACTGCTATCCATTTGCATCCAGGCCACACCACGGGGAGGCGCTCTTTAACATGGCCCGTTGTTGTTTTTTTTTCTTCATTTTTTTCTTTTTACTATTGTTATTTCTATCCCCTCTATTCCATTGTCCTATAATTGTTCTTTTTCTGACGTTTTAGTAAGTCTTTTTTTTATCACTTAATATATTCAAGCATAAATCATTGTAAATCATTGTAAAAGCAAACACGCAATCACACAAAACAAACGAACAAAGAATAGTAAACCTCAATTTAATTTAACCTGAAAACAAAAAGCGCCTTTTCTTATTTTAGAATTTCCTAATCGCGGAAAGGTCATTTCACCTTTAAAAATACTTATTTGATGGCAAGTATACATAAAAGTTTGTGCCATGGGGTGTAACAAACATTAATGTCCCTATAAAATGCTTTTTTGTGGTTAATATGCATAAATTTTGATGTCATGGGGTGACGTGGGGTGCAACTGGAGAGACCAGCTGGATCGTTAGGGTTGTGACTAGTTCAAATATACATAAAATTTGGTGCCATGGGATGTAAAAAAACATTATTGCCTCTCTAAAATGCTTTTTGGTAGTTAATATACCTAAATTTTAATGCCGTGGGGTGTCGTGGGGTGCCGTGGGGTGATTAGTAGTACCGCATGACTGGCGATAACACATGCCATGACTGGCGATAACACATAAAACTTGTGCATTCTCTCAAGATTGCGTGTCAAAACCCCATCCAGGCCACTGAAAACAGCATAAAATAAGTCTTTCAGAACTTGTTCGCATTACTGCTTGAGCTTACCATTCGTTTTTGTATATATCTTGGACAAATACTTAGAAAATGTTAGAAAAATACTTTTCTTCTCCGAACACAATCATTCGTCACGTGACCAAACTTTTTTCGTCTCTGCGGTGCTGAAGTAAAAAATACCCGGTGAAAAATAAGTACGACGGCAAACGCAATTTCTTTTAAAATCAGGCTCTCTGTTGCATGGTCCTGCTGTTTTAGGGCGAGATTTTCATTTTTGAGACTTTTGTCTGTTCTGATTTATGTTCATATTGAGGATGAATAACTGAAAGGAGGACGGAAACGTTTTGAGATATAACGGTGATGCAGTAAAATACTAGACCTACAAAATAGGGCCTTAGAATCCGCTACCGTTACACTACCGCTACTTCACGTAGTGTAGCGGAGCGGAACGCAACGTCAGGAGCCTCATGACTAGTAAAATACATACCGTAAGTTTAGTCCGGGATATTCCAGCCTTCAAGCTGCCCATGCTCATGTCATTCACTCTCACAATCGGCAATATCCTGTTATTTGACCCGCACGGAATAAACCGCATTTAAAGGGAGGTAATTAAATATGCAAATTAGGTCTAAAATATGCAAATTCGCTTTATTCCGTAAGTAAATTTCTATAAGTCAAACAAACCTAGAGGGTGGGTGGGTTTGGTGGGAGGAGGCGGAAATATAGGCGGGTCAAATAACAGGATTATGCCTCACAATCACTGACTATCCATGGCCTGTGGGGTTTAGTGGAGCATTTTATCAGTGTCGCTACCTAAGTAGCTCTGCCCCTGCAGTGCCACATGTTTGCTGGAATTGTGATTGAATCCTGGCCCCCTGTGCAGGGAGAGACATCCCCTGTGCAGGTTAAAGATCCCTTCTGTAGTTACATGGCTACAAGGAGGTTCATCCTGCAAAATTGGAGTGTACACCTGCTTATAATCCTCGTACACCTGAAAGAGGGTGTAGCAGTAAACGAAGAAAGAAAGAAAGAAAGAAAGGCTTTGGTCCTATTCCCTTTCACTAAAGCATATATGTTTTATACCAGTAGCATGAAGTACCCATTTCCTTGGTTATTTATATTACCTATATCCACTTAAATCCTCGGTAATACCCAAATCATACCTGTCAACTCTCCCCCATAAATAGTCACGGCCGCTTATCTCCGTCAGCACAACACCGTGTTGTGTATAGGAAAATGTGCAGGAGATTTCCGGTGGTTCTGCAGGCGATTCGAAAATAAAGGTCACGAAAGGTAGGTGTCTCGGTTTAAAAGGGATATATTCTTTTCCAGCGTAAAACAAAAGAAAAGGAAAATGTCATGCAACCCTTCAATCGTTTTTCTATGAATACGAGTCTTGATTGAAGCCAGATTCTCAGTTATACAACAGATTTCCATTTTTCCCGGAGCGAGGTGGCCGTTTTGTTGACATGCAAACATTTTAAATTTGCATTCCTGAAGTCCCCGAGTATTTATGTTTTCATCTATCACCTGTATATTAAAGGTCTCTCATATAAGTACCAGTTACAAGCCTAAACAGAATTTGCTACCTTCCTTCAGTCCAGATAATGAAAGTTGTTGTGGAATTCGTGATCCAGGAGATCGGTGGTGCTGAAGGCGATAGGTGGCGGTGCAGAAGATTGTTTTATGTTGTGCCACCAATTACCGTTTCTAACTGTTTTATAACGTAAATAATGTAGTAGCATGGCATGGTACAGATTCGCACAGCTTTCAGATTCGTACACTTGGCCGTACAATGCCTCTGCTGCATTAAACATGCTAATTAAAATGAAAATAACGACTCCAGCAATCAGGGGATTGAATTATCAGTCAATCATTTGCACTGCAAAGCTTCTGTTAGGACTAAATGGTACGAAAGTAATGCTAGTTTGTCAATTGGGTACTTACATTCGTCCCACTTTCTTTGTTTAATTACATTGTGCACACGGCCACCAATCCAGCTCATTCATCGCATATACCAATGGGGCAAAACTTTCTGTTCCTTATTTTTGAGACCAAAATTGGATAAAACAGGCAATGCTATGCGATGGGACATTCATTGGAATTTTGGACACAGGTATTGGTTTATAAAGAATTTTATGCTTGATCGTTTGAAATGCTTTGTAGCGGAGAAAAGGGCACTTTCTCCAACTTCAACGCAGATTCTCCTTTCAGTCTGTGATTCAGAGCATTACTTTTAAGGTATGTTGTAGGTCGAAATCAAGGTTATCGCATAGCATTGTCGGGTTCAAAAAAATGCCTACTAACAAGAAAAAAACAAACAATTTTATTGAATTCAAGGTCCGTCTCATTCATACTGCAAACAATGAGTGAGATAGACCTTAAATTCTATAAAAGCTTTAAATTTTCTTGTTAGTGAATAATTTTTGAAATCCGATAGTGCGATGTGATTACCTCGATTAGGACCTACAACTTACCTTAAAAATAATGAAGTTGACGAAAGTGCCATTTTCCACACTTCAAAACATTTCAAACCGCCAAGTATAACATCGCTTATAAAACAACACCAGTATCCAATAGTCCAATGGATTTCTCATCGCATAGCATTGCCGATATCTGATTTTAGTCTTAGAAAGAAGGAATAGAAAGGTTTGCCCCTATTGGTATATACGATGAATGAGCTGGATTGGTGGCCGTGTGCACAATGTAATTAAACAAAGAAAGTGGGACGAATGTAAGTACCCAATTGACAAACTAGCATTACTTTCGTACCATTTATTTCTAACAGAAGCTTTGCAGTGCAAATGATTGACTGATAATTCAACCCCCTGATTGCTGGAGTCGTTATTTTCATTTTAATTAGCATGCTTAATGCAGCAGAGGCATTGTATAGCCTAGTGTACGAATCTGAAAGCTGTGCGAATCTGTACCATGCCATGCTACTACATTATTTACGTTATAAAACAGTTAGAAACGGTAATTGGTGGCACAACATAAAACAATCTCCTGCACCGCCACCTATCGCCTTCAGCACCACCGATCTCCTGGATCACGAATTCAACAACAACTTTCATTATCTGGGCTGAAGGAAAGTAGCAAATTCTGTTTAGGCTCGTAACTGGTACTTATATGAGAGACCTTTAATATACAGGTGATAGATGAAAACATAAATACTCGGGCGACTTCAGGAATGCAAATTTGAAATGTTTGCATGTCAACAAAACGGCCACCTCGCTCCGGGAAAAAATGGAAATCTGCTGTATAACTGAGAATCTGGCTTCAATCAAGACTGGTATTCATAGAAAAACGATTGGAGGGTTGCATGACATTTTCCTTTTCTTTTGTTTTACGCTGGAAAAGAATATATCCCTTTTAAACCGAGACACCTACCTTTCGTGACCTTTATTTTCGAATCGCCTGCAGAACCACCGGAAATCTCCTACACATTTTCCTATACACAACACGGTGTTGTGCTGACGGAGATAAGCGGCCGTGATAGTGAGTCTCCCTATTTTGTGAGGCACTCCCACTCTCCCTCCCGATTTTGCCAAAAATGGCCAAAATTCCCTATTTTTAATAAGGGCGTCCCCCTTGTTTTTGTTTGAATTTCAGTATTTTTCCTTAAATACTGTAAATTTTCCAAACATCTCCCCCACGGAAATTGTGAATTAGGGACATAACGGACCACGGACAAAACGGACCACGGACATAACGGACCACGCTTGGGACAAAACGGACCATGTTTAAGGTCAAAACGGACCACGTTCAGACCTTGAGAAAGCATGTTTTATTTTAGTTGCAACACTAATAAAGAAATTCGCATGCTCAAAAGATAAAAATCTTTCCATTAAATTAATTAGATAGTTGCGACAACCAAAGATGGTTGAGATCATGAACAGTAGTCAAATAACTGTGACCATTTAACATTGTCTTTGGTAATTATATACTCCATAATCTTTTAATTGGCACCAATTAATGGTCTGGTTTTTCTTCTAGTGTGGTCCGTCTGGTCCTGAAACGTGGTCCGTTTTGTCCTAAAACTTGGTCCGTTTTGTCCTTCCCGTGGTCCGTTTTGTCTGGTCCGTTTTGTCCATGGTCCGTTTTGTCCGAGTACCGAAATTGTTATGACTTACAGAGCTGGCAGAGCGTGTGCAGCGTCAGAGGCGGATCCAGGAACTTTGGATAGGTGGTCAAATTAGCTGAGGGGGGTTCGATTTGTGCAGTGTGACCAATTTTTCCTGAAAATCCCCATCATGAAAATGAAATAATTTGGGCTGAAGAGGGGGTTTGTTTGAACCCCCCGAGCCCCCTATGGATCTGTCACTGAGCTTTGCTTGAAAAGTCTGTTGAAAGTGGTAATTATCATGCTTTCTCCCCAATGAGATGTTAAAAAATGTTGACAGGTATGACCCAAATCCTCCTAATTTTAATTTTTAAACAAATATGTATATATAGCCGATGTTACATGCACAGATGCAGTGTATTTGATGCAATACAAGTTTTGAAACTAATGCACCAGTCATTTGCGACCACGGCCCCCATGGGGCCGGAGATAGTGGGGGCTTAAGTACCGTGTTTTTACCTAAGAGGTGTCCTGGAAGTGCGGTGGATACGCCAGGCTTTCGAGTCCTGCCAAAACAGTGGGGAAAATAGTGGAGTGTTTTTAATGAAATTTACTGCGACACATGGTCAGAATGTTGATTTTTATATATGATCCTTTTAAGGGCGGAAACCTTTATCAGGGATTTGACATAGAAAATGTCCCCACAGTGCGGGGCATATACCAGGGCTTTGCAGAGTGAAAAGTCGATATCCCCGCTATTATCTGGCCCCAGGGGGCCGTGGTTGCAAATGACTGGTGCATAACAGTACTTAGCAAGTAGCAAATTTGCCACCTGACTATCTCATTTGTCACCTGAAGAAAAAAGGGGGTAGCAAAAAGTTGCTGCCTAGGAATTCTTTGGTAAAAGTAAATTTCTTGGAAGTTATAAATAGCCAATTTTCATCATTAAAATACTGCTTCTTCTTGTAAGACTAAACACAGTTCAATGCCTTAGACCATATGGAATTTTGTTTGGTCATAAATCTGACAACTACCAGGTTGAGTGGCAAGTAGTCCCTTAAAATCGATGTCAGGGTGTTTTTATTATGGCGACGGCTAGTGACAACCGGTTGTCAGTAGCCTCACAAGCTAGAGACAACCGGTTGTCACTAGCCTCACAGGCTAGAGACAACCGGTTGTCACTAGCCTGTGAGGCTAGTGACAACCAGCTAATAAATTAATATGCATTTTGAAGGACAGGAAGCATTGGTTCATTGTAAAAACATCACAAGTAATTCTCAATAGGTTTATGCTTTAAATCAAGCTACATATGAATCACAACAACACAATATCTGCAAATAAAAAGGCAAAAATATGGAGAAGAGATATCTTCTAAAAATAGATTTTCCAAGGGAAGTAACTCAAATCATACTTTGTAAGGGAACTAACTCAAAATACCACTTACAAATTTTCTCTGAATGTTTATGTGCTAATTCTGTTTGCACATTTGCCTCCATGATCATAGTAGTTATTCTTGTATTCTTATTATAAATTTGTAGTTTATTTTTCCTAGTGGATAGAATCAATTTGCTGGACTGAACAGCAAGAATATAACTATAGGGAAGATCATGTAATGGTAACTGGAGAGTTTATGTAAAACCTTTTTTCTATCAAGGTAAATGTATAATTTGCATAAATTCTTTTAGCTATTTGTATAAATAACCCAATGACTTCCAGACAATAATAATGTAGATAATAAATAAAAAAAAAAACTCACAGAAATTTACATCTGATTCTTTTAATAGTTTCTTGCTTTCTACAATCAACTTAAAACTTGATCAGAGTGGAAACAAATATCAACAAATATCATGATATAATAGTAATACCATGAAACTAATATTCTAAAAATATCTTGGGTTTTATTATTTGAAAACAATAGGATTTAAAGTAACTGGTTGTCAGTAGCCTGTGAGGCTAGTGACAACCGGTTGTCAGTAGCCTGTGAGGCTAGTGACAACCGGTTGTCAATAGCCACTTCCTTTATAGTAACTGGTTGTCAGTAGCCTGTGAGGCTAGTGACAACCGTTTGTCAGCAGCCTGTGAGGCTAGTGACAACCGGTTGTCAATAGCCACTTCCTTTTATTATTGGCTGGTACCTCTATATAAGGCCATCAACTAAAAATAAAAATAGAAAATGTCCGATATAAACGAGAAATGTAAATAGGGCCAACTACGTTCGGCATAGTAGAACTAGAGTGGCAAGATGACTGTTTCTTGGCCTTCAGCTTTTGCTACTTTAATAGTAGACCCCTTCTTTGCAGGACTGGGCCGGGTAGCGCAATCGGTAGGGCACCTGACTCGTAGTCAGAGGTCCTGGGTTCGAATCCCGGTCTGGCCACATACTTTCGTTTCTCCTTCCGCTGATTCAAGAAGGGCAGTTGTCAGTTACTGGCGAAAGTATGTGCACTTAGTACTGGTTAACCGCTTAGGAGGTCTAAGCCTGCCCAGGAATATTGCGGTTAGGTTAACTGACCGTCCCGACATTACCTTAGTTGTTTACCGTGGACGTTAAGCATCAAATCAACCAACCAACCTTCTTTGCAGGTTTTCCTCATCCACGAAAAGAAACAGGAAGTCACAGAAGTTGTATCTCTTTGTAAAAGTGGCATAAAAAGCATGGAGGTTTACCTGCACACCTTAAAGCAAAATTTTGGTTTAAAAGACCCAATATTTAGGTTTAGAAAGACGTTTTATCATTATGACGTCGCTGTTTTTCAGTGGATAACATCATGTCATAAAAATCGTAGGACCACTGACCACACATATAATAACACTTTGTGGCATACATGTAGCGTCATTGACAACAACCATGTCAACAATTCATTTTCTGATTGAACTATTGTTCATTTTGAAGGTGATAAAATCTCATTTTAAAGGGTCATATGATAAACAGAATCTTACATTTGTGGTCATTTCGTATGAAATTAATGAAACTCGCAGAAGGCTCGTTTCATAAATATGAAATGACGACTAATTTAACAGTGTTAGAAATAAGCAATTGCCCACTTGCCCGACATGGGTTAAATTTGCTGGGGGCAAGCTGATAGTCTTGGAAGGTTGCCCCCTGGACAACCTGAAATTCTGGGAGATAAAATTCTGGAAAATAATTTTGTTTGTCTTTTTTGAAAATTTGCATAAGTTTGAAACCCACCAATATAATGTTTTGAAGGAGGAAAATAAAAAGAATCCTGGGCAGTCAAAGTAGGGCTGTGAAAATGATTAGGCAGCTGTGATCAAAACTATTGGTCAGTTATCTCTGAAGTTCATGTATTCAAGCTTAGTGTCTTAGAAAGGGAGAGCATTTTTGGACTATGTTCACTTATGTGAATTCGGAAGAAAATGACATGTAAACAGTTTAATTGCAATGAAATATAGGGGGCAAGTTTAAATCTTGGGGGGCAAGTTGAAATTCATTTCAGGTTGCCCCTTGGGCAAGTTGCTGTCTGGGTCTTATTTCGAACACTGTTTAAGATTCTCTATTTCTTTTTTAGAATATAGGGCAATCAATAAGAGATCCCCATGATGTCAGATGGGAATTCAAGTTCCATGTCAGTGACAGAAAACAGTGCCATAGAAATATTAGCAGACAATCTAGCTAACAATATAGTTGCTGAGTCAACTGGGAGTATAGTGAATGGAATAGCTAATAAAATGGAAGACAAAATGATGGAAGAAGTAACTGATACAGTAGCAGACGAAATAGCTGATGAATTAGCAGATGAAATACATCTCACTGCACCGTCTGATCCAGCTAGTAACAGTGAGGATGTAGATGACCTTGAAACAGAAGCCAGTATTACTACTGTTACTGAACTAAGCAATGCAGAGGAAAGTAATGCTGACATGTTGGGAGAGATAGAAAATATGAATAAAGCAAAAAATATGTTCTCTGCTTTGCCTCAGCTTGGTGGTAAAATGGACTGGTACAAAGATAAATGTTTTAAGCGTTATTGGGATCATTACCATTATGTAATGTCATGGTGTCAGAGGCATTATGAGACCTATAACAGGTTAAAACAAAGACAATTTGTCAGTCAGAACAAACACAGAGCAAAAAGAAACTGTTTTTCATATCATCCATGGCATAACTGTATTTCTCCTTCACATCCGTATTGGAGCAGTTTCCCATGGCAACAAGGTCATGGTCATAGTGAAATCAAGGTCAGTAAAGGGTCAAGAAAAAGAGGGTCAAGTCAGCAGAAAAAAGAGCAGAAGGAGCCAGAACTGAAAGGGTTGGACAAAGAGGGGACAGATGAAGAGCAAATAGGGGTAGGTGTTAGAAGAAGGTCATGAGAATGTCATATCAAAATTTTAATAAGGTGAAATTTAAAGTTTTTTTTTTTTGTTTTTTTTTGCAAGGACATGCCTTGAGAAATCAGTGAAAGTAAGTTTGTACTGTTGTTAAGATTAGCTACTCATCCTTGTCAGCATTTGGCACACTGCATTCATTTTACATGAAACAAGTGAGACAAGCACAGACACCATTGCACAAGAATTTTTGGTTTATGGTTTAAGTTTGAAAATCCAGCATCAATTGATATGTTGCGCTTTGTTATACGTCTCTTTTGAGTGAGCAATGATCATGCTGCAAGTGGGCAGTTTGAATGTTTCGAAAATCAGTGCTAATAACTTATACCATTCTGGTGTTTCATATTATATCCATTACATTTTCACCCAACAGAAAAAAAAAGAAAGAAATATTCGTACAGATGTGCATAACCAAACAGTGTCAACCTAGACGGAGCAGTCTGGTCATGGTTTGCATCTGCTCAAACAGTTTTCAAAGCCTCCCTAGATAAAGTAAATGAACTCAGCCAAAGCTGTGAATACTCACTAGTATTTAGCCAGTATCATGCTGATGTTCCAAATTGCAGACTGAGTATATCTTTGACTTTTGAGAGATCCATCAACAATTTAAGGCAAATAGGTGCACTTTAAGGGGAATCAATCCCGCTATTTTTATTTTGTCTCCCTTTTAAATGGACATCCACTTTAAAATGAAAGAATTTGCTCCTTGAGGAGTAAATTCTTTCCTTTAAAGGTAGATCCTATTTCAGAAGAGTCTTGTTGCCTATGGAAGCTAACAGGAAGTCACAAAAACTTGTTTCCCAGTGTGAAAACGTGATATAAATATGATGCGTATAGGTTGGTTTGGGGGTTGTGGGAGGTGGCGGAGGGGGCAAGGGGGGAACATGAAGTCATCAAAGTTTGTTTCCCACTGTGAAAAAGTGAGGTTAATATGGAGGTGTCTCCATACACCTCAAGCAGTAGTTGTATAGGGCAGTGCTCCAGATAAGAAGGGGTAACAGGGATAATTTAGGGATAATTTTCCATATTTACATATTTCTCCATACAAACATATGTTGTGACCCCTCATTAGAACCGTCTCGCCGAGACGGTCCTAATTACGGGTCACAACATACATTTTTGTTGAGAAATAAGAAAAATTATCTTTGAATTATCCTCAGAACCCCCTCTTATCTTGAGCTCTGATATAGGATGGGTTGTGTGGGTTGGTTGGGGGAAAATTGGGGTGGGGTGGGGAGGGGGAAGTTAAAAAGTTTGTAAACTCTATTTGATAAGGCTGATCTGGTGATATGCCGTTTAAGCTGTTTGTCATCTTTCACGTTTTGTAGCTCAGGGTTTGGAAAAGATTTTCATTTGATATTTTCAGGTTTCGGGAAGGGACTCTTTTGAGATGGAGATAACTGAAGATATGATCAAATTTTTCTCCCAATCTGAAGAGCATAGAAAACAGAGAGGTATGAACAATATTTCAATTACCTTCAGAAAATTTGTTTGCAGATTTTAGAGCTGTATTTTTTATTTGAGCAGAGATCAGACTCTTCGCTAAGAGCTTAAAGCAGGGGCTGACAAATCCATTGCCCGGACGCCCAGGACAAGCTCCGAATTGACCCGGACAAGTACTATTTCCAGCTCAACGCCCGGCCGGGCAAGTGAAAGAAAATCCCTAACAATTAAAATTCGGTTCAATAGGACAGTCACGCCGATGTTTACAGCTATAATAATCATGATTTTCTAACCTTTAGTTACTGAAGATTTGTTTATTGTCACCCTGTTTATCCAGTATAATAATGGTTATCAATGGTGTTTGTGACACCTGTCAATCTTTTAGCGAATTTCAAACTTAGAAAGACGTGTACCTATAGGCTGTTTCCTTCTTTCATGCATGGTGATCTGAGTCAACAATGTAGGCTCTGATCAGACTGCTCATATTCAGGAGCAGTCTGATCTGGGTCTACGCTTTTTGCTCACACATATGTCCCAATACCCTGAACTTTTATGATAGTCTTTGATGTAAAGTGCAAGCAACCTGAGTCACATGCCTTTTTCCCCGCCAAAATGACATGTGTGCAGTGCAATAAAAAGTTTGAGTCTGAGACAGCAGTCAACCTAACAGGGTACAAAGAGGTCAGGACCTATGGGGTGCCGTTTTACTATGTATTCCCTATTTATAGATATCGATAAAAAGTATGAACATCCATAATTCGAGAAAGTGATATCCATCATCCGAATATTATCTATGAGTTTCCATAATTATTTATGGATATCCATTGGTGGAACTATGGATGTCCATAATTCGATTATAGATACCCAGTCATCTGAAAGATTGATGGATATCACTTATTCGAATTATGGATATCACTTGTTCGAGTTATGGATTTCAATAAGTCGAGTTAGTGATATTCTTATTTCAAAAAGTGATATCCACTTATCATTTAGATTTCTGGATATCATCCATAAGAATAAAGAATAAGTGATGTTCATGAATCGGATTGTGGATGTCAATAGTTTGGCCTATTTATGGATATCAATTATTAGAAATATGGGTATCAATAATCCGTCTTTGCAAATAATAAATTAAATAACAAGCCTCTACGGTGATTTATGGCTGTCCATAATTTGAGGTATGGATTTCATTGATTCAGTTCGGTTTATTGATATCACTGATTCAAATTATGGCTGTCATTCGTTCAAATTATGGATATCCGTAATTCAGCCCATTTAAAGACATGATTCGAATTATGGATATTCATTAATTGAATTTGTGATATTAATGGATAGGCTGAGTTATGGATATCACTTATTCGAATAATGGACATCCATTAATCAAATTATTGATATTTATAATAGGGATTAGATGGTGAAACTGCACCTCATAAAGACCGAGTTAAAAGCTCCCTTCTTCAGTACTGGAGAAATTGGATATTCCAGGTCCAGGACTATGAAAAGAATGAAAACAAACAAAAAAAATGTGTCCTCTGCCTATGATCGTCGTGTTGACGTAGTAGGTACTCATGCAACGCCGAAACAAACTTGACAACGTAACACCTACGCAGCGGCAACGCAACAACAACGCAAGGTGCGCAGTCTGTACGCAGTTCGTACGCAGTTCATACGCCACGATACTCCATAGAAGCATAATATACTTCATTCATTCGCACCTGATACTCTAAAGATAAGAAAAGAACGTCGTAGGTACGCAGTGAAAACGCTTTAAACGCCATACGTACGCCACAGTTACACCGTACGCGTTTCCATGGCGTACCAAGCGATCAAGCTACGTACCCGCTGCGTCACTGCTGCGTTGTTTTCGCTTTTACGGCGTTCGTGTGACGTATGTATGGCGTATCAAAGGTGCTACGTACGTGCGGCGATTATTTCAAACCGGTTTGAAAAAATCAACAAACCCTGGCGTACAAGGAGATGGTGCTGCGTATCAGCTACGTAAGCTTTCGTTGCTGTGGTGTTCCTTTCTTACTGCCACGTATCCGGATATGCCGTACATACGCAAGCTGATACGCCAATGTGTGACACTAGCATAACATATTTGAATCGAATTCTAATAATACCTGGCAGACAGAGTAGACCCTGATCAGACTGCTCTTATGCAATTTGATCAGGATCTAGGCTACCTGCTAACATCTCTGTCTACTAATGGTCTACACTATTTGCTTAGACAAGATGTCCAAATTTTATGGAATGTGCAATATTTACAAAAGAGTAAAAGTTTTTATTTTCTTTCTTTCTTAATTTTCTTTCTTTCTTTCTTTTTTTTTCTTTTCTTTCTTTCTTTTTTTTTTTTTTTTTTTTTTTGGAACAATCTGGGCAAGCAGCTTTTCTGCTGGACAAGTAAATTCTTTTTTTACTTGTCCTGTGGGCTAGTGGATTTTTTTTTATTTGTCAGCCCCTGTTAAAGGGTAGCTAAGGGTCTAAGATACCTACATGCGGACAGCGAAGGTTCTGATCAGACTTGGCAGATGCCCAGGCTGATCTGAGTCTGCTCTAGGCACACAGCAACATTGTTGGTTTTGTCGTATTGCGGCTCATTTTAATAATGTTAAAAGATATGGTTAAAGCTTTTTTTCTTCATAATGTATAAAAAAAAAATGAACAGAGTTTGAAATCATTGCACCAGCTGCTAATAGAGCAGGCATGTGTCATATTGTGCGCTCATTTAGGTATTTTATGCCTTTTAACTGCCTGTTAAACACGTTAAATACTCAATTCCATTCTCAAGTGGAAATTAAAAATTCAAGTGTTATGCAAAGGATAGCTTACATAATAACAACTTTACTAAACCATTGTTATACAAAATTTCTACATAGTAAAGGATGAATTATCACAACCCCTGACAGTGACCAAGCTGAAATTTTGGTTTGGCTACTTCAGCAAGGTTTGTAATAATTTAGATTTATATCCTTTACCTCAAAGCAAAATATGCACACGTTTATGCTTTACATACATCATTTTAATTGGCTAGCATTGTTACATTTTGGCTTACCATTTGCCGTTTCATCCATTCATGAGCGTTCATGTTACTATAGCATTTATACTGGTATTTCCAAGATCCTTCTAAGATGGACTTCAGCACAAATGTACTATACACAAATCTACAGCAGCAAAATTTGGCAGTTTTATTAAAATGGCTTTTACTGTCTTTCATACTTATGCCAAATTTAGCAACCCAGATATCATAAAAGTTTCTCATGTATTTTGCAGAATGTATAAAATTTTGAGTCAATATAATGCAACTTCCAACAATGTGATATTCAGATCATCCTTCTGCTCCACATAGTAATCAGAGACTTCACTTTGGCTCTATGGCTGGGGTCACTTCCATAGATATCTGATGTGACAAGCAAAGGCTCTGATCAGACTGCACTTATGTGCAGTATGATCAGAGCCTTTGCTTGACACACCTGCTACATTGTTGGAAATCACATGATGTTGCTCTAATAATTATGTCTGTATTTGTCTATAGATGAGAGAAAGAAAGAAGACAAAGAAAGAGAGAAGAAAGAACCAGAATTAGTAAATCTTGAAGATGGTATGTTTTTGTTGCCATTACCATATTAAGTTATAAAAAGATGTGCGTTGGAGTGAATCCCTCACTCCAGATAAGAAGCAAAACTCTGATTTTGCTTCTAATCTGGGGTGTGGAACTCCTTTCCAGGGAAGAAAACCCGGCCATTTTCATTCTGCCTCTCTTTTCTGTGGAAGTGGGGGACTTGTGGCCCCTTTTTAGCTCACCTGTGGTGAGCTTATAGTATAGTCTTGGTCCGTCTTCCGTCGTTGTCGTCGGCGTCGGCGGTGTCGTCGTCCACACTTTTAAACATCTTCTTCTCAGAAACCACTGGGCCAAATTTCATATGGAGCCTTAACAGGATGGGGGAACGAAAGTTTATATATTTGGACCAGGTCACATGACCAAGATGGCCGCCATGCCCA
Source organism: Ctena decussata (assembly GCA_963989385.1). Taxonomy (NCBI): domain Eukaryota; kingdom Metazoa; phylum Mollusca; class Bivalvia; order Lucinida; family Lucinidae; genus Ctena; species Ctena decussata. Next base: position 10,992,670 of record OZ022506.1, read on the forward strand.
TATATGGTAAAAACCCTTCAAAAATCTTCTTCTCCAGAACCAAAAGGCCTATGACCTTGAAACTTGGTATGTAGCATCGGGCATGCCGGCCCATCATAATTTATACAAATCATGACCTTGCGTTGACCTTGACCTAATTTACGACATGTTCAACTTTGGTACGTTAGGCTTTTATATGGGAAAACGCTTAAACAGTGGATTTCTCAGAAACTATTTAAGTCTAAGGTACAATACTTGGTATACATGGTCGACTAAATGACCAGATGAAGATATTATGTCACTAAAGGTCAAGGTCATTCCGTCGGGCCATCCGTCGTCAAGATTTTCAAACATTTTCTCCTCTGAAACCACTGGGCCGATTGAAGCCAAATTTCATATGGAGTCTCGATGGGATGGGGGAACTAAAGTTTATACCCGGGGTGTGGGTCACATGACCAAGATGGCCGCCATGCCCATATATGGTAAAAACCCTTCAAAAATCTTCTTCTCCAGAACCAAAAGGCCTATGACCTTGAAACTTGGTGTGTAGCATAAGGCATGCGGGCCCATCATAGTTTATACAAATCATGACCTTGCGTTGACCTTGACCTAATTTACGGCGCGGTCAACTTTGGTACGTTAGGCTTTTATATTGGAAAACGCTTAAACAGTGGATTTCTCAGAAACTATTTAAGTCTAAGGTACAATACTTGGTATACATGGTCAACTAAATGACCAGATGAAGATATTATGTCACTAAAGGTCAAGATCATTCCGTCGGAACATCCGTCGTCAAGATTTTCAAACATCTTCTCCTCTGAAACCACTGGGCCGATTGAAGCCAAATTTCATATGGAGTCTCAGTGGGATGGGTAAACTAAAGTTTATATCCGGGGTCTGGGTCACATGACCAAGATGGCCGCCATGCCCATATATGGAAAAAACCCTTCAAAAATCTTCTTCTCCAGAACCAAAAGGCCTATGACCTTGAAACTTGGTATGTAGCATCGGGCATGCGGGCTAGGGGTGACTATTGCAGGCCAAAATGACTATTGCAATACTATTACTATTGCAGAAATCCCTATTGCAATACTATTACTATTGCAGGTTACTATTGCAATGCATTGCAATAACTATTGGAGACAGCATTCTTATCCAGAAATTCTGCTTTTATGTATAAAATCTTGTTTGCTCAAATAAGTTTGTGGCTAAAAAGCACTTTTAATGACTGTCATTTCACAATGTGCACAACATGACAACAAAATACAAGAAAATGTTTTATTTTCAATTCTTTGAGATCCAGTACAAGCTAAAACACATGCATTCCTATTATTCTTTTAGTTAAAAATACTTCCTTCAAGAAACAGATGCATGTCAAGAAACTATTGAAACTATTGCGATATTGGAAACACTATTGCCGATAGTATTGACATTGCAGCTTTCCCTATCGATAGTGACTATTGCCAGTGTCACTATTGCGATATATCGATAGTCCGATGTATTGTTACACCCCTAATGCGGGCCCATCATAGTTTATACAAATCATGACCTTGCGTTGACCATGACCTAATTTACGGGATGTTCAACTTTGGTACGTTAGGCTTTTATATCGGAAAACGCTTAAACACTGGATTTCTCAGAAACTATTTAAGTCTAAGGTACAATACTTGGTAGACAGGGTCGACTAAATGACCAGATGAAGATATTATGTCACTTAAGGTCAAGGTCATTCTGTCAGACCATCCGTCGTCAAGATTTTCACACATCTTCTCCTCTGAAACCACTAGGCCGATTGAAGCCAAATTTCATATGGAGTCTCAGTGGAATAGGGGAACGAAATTTTATACCCGGGGTCTGGGTCACATGATCAAGATGGCCGCCATGCCCATATATGGTAAAAACCCTTCAAAAAACTTCTTCTCCAGAACCAAAAGGCCTATGACCTTGAAACTTGGTATGTAGCATTGGGCATGTGGGCTCATCATATTTTATACAAATCATGACCTTGTGTTGACCTTGACCTAATTTAGGGCATGGTCAACTTTGGTACGTTAGGCTTTTATATGGGAAAACGCTTAAACAGTGGATTTCTCAGAAACTATTTAAGTATTAGGTACAATACTTGGTATACTTGGTATACATGGTCGACTAAATGACCAGATGAAGATATTCACGGGGGTAAATCAATACGTGAAGGGACATCCTAGTCTTGCTAAATTACGTAAATTTGCTGTAAGTATTGCCACAGTTTTGCGACTCACGGAGTAAAAATCTCATTTCTTTTCAAAAATCACATTTGCAATGGTTTTGTCAATGAGCGCACGCTATTTGGTAATAATTTATGTCGACATATATGCAATAGAAACGGGACTGCCGTGTAAATCATGCGAGTTAATTCGGTCACAAAAGTCGTTCTGTCTGTTGATTTCGAGTACATGTGACTTTGGAACAAATTTAGAAAGGAACCAAAGAAAATGCGAAGATTGGTTTATACTTTTCTTGTTAGTTTAAGCTTTATTTTAATATTCTTTCTGGTCGTAATCAAATTATTTTTCATCGTTTTAAAGAAAAGAGCAATTACGCATTTAATCCACCGTTTTGCTTAATGTACGATAAATTTTACAGTATATGCTGTGACATTTTCTTTGATACATCCTGCGTTCTTTTGGCTATAAATCGGCATGCGCTTGGGGCTCGCTGGTGTCTCTGCTGCATCGCTCCTGTCGTTTACCGACGTACGCCTGTATGTATAGCGTTTGCCCGGAGCAACGCAAATCGACTATGTACGAAAATCGGTGCAGTCTGAAAAGGGAGTTTAATTTCAATTTTACAATAAATCTAGTTTAGTTTAAGCATATTTTATTGCTTATACACAATGTACAAGCAAATGGGTTGGGTCATAAGTCCTTAAAACATTAATTAAGACCCTTCTGTTGTATATGCCCATTTTGCTTAGAATTACCAGTCCCTAACTAAAAAACTGTGCATGGTGCGCTTCTCGGTCTATTCCTTTCAACAGACGACCTCATTTTTTGTAGAAATTGGTAAACAGCAACTCAACAAAAAACCTTCATGCTTGCTTCGCCGCCCTCGCCTTTGTTTCGTTCCGGCGAGTTCGGCGTACGCCGGAGGCGTAATCCGGTCATGTGATCTGTTGAAGTCGAATGACTCACCGCTTCACTGTTCACATGATGAATACTTATCGAGTGCCTCGCCGCTCGCCGTCAGGGACCGGTGTATCGCCGGCGAAATTTTAAGACACACAGCCTTTCAAGTCAGATTTCTGCTTTAAACCCATGTGTACACTGGTGGATTCACGAGTGTATGAGGCGGTGTATATTTTTGTATTAGAAATGCCCTTTCGAGAGTAAACAAGAACCATTTTTTTTCTGACCACCGTTGTCACAAAGGATCGGCAATTGTAATGTCGCGGAAAAGCAGGAAACGTTTTTGTTCGGATTATTCTGCAACTTCCCTTCAGTTCTATAACCTGAAAGTGGATAATTTCCCATTATTCCATGTGCCAAACATGAGAGTTCATACGAGGTGTCTTTCGACTCATGTACGAAGTCGTTGTCCTTTTTTTTATGCCCTCCCTCCCTCCCTCCCACCATGACTGCCGTTAAGGGTGTTGATATTTGTTTCTATCCGCCTGTCTGTCCATCCGCCTATGCGTCACACGTCTCCATAGTCCTAATAGTGCACAAAACGTCTAAACACAAATCATTATGTAAAGGTATTTCAACCTTCACGTTTGATAATAAAATGTAGGTTGATGTTCATAAACTGATCCAAATAGCTGGCAAAAAGTATGAATAAAAAGGCTTTTGAAAGCTACAAGTCGCTCATAAAAATATGATTTACCTTTTCTAATTTCCGGTTGAGTGATGCAATATAAACAAAAGCGTGAAAGTGAATGGGGCCCCACCCTTGCACATTGTAGTTTTACCATTTTATTCAAGTACATGAAATCGAAAGTAGATTATTTTAGTTGCCGACTAAAATGACCTAAATAATAATTCAAACCCTTTTTATGTGAAATTCATGGATGTTTCATTTGTTTAAGTTGGCAAATCGCGGTCATTTGCATTGAAAAAACTATGACCAGAAGCTTGCAGCGATATCTTGTGATAAATTTCTTCATGTTCATAGGGCAATAGGGCCATTATGTTATAGAGTTTGTATAATCGACTCCTGTCATTTTAATGCGTGCTTTTCAAACTTTAAACATATGTTGCAGACATAATAAAAATGGGCATGCGTGTTTTTAAAGGAAGTAAAATTAGTTTTGACAGAATTAAGGCCTTTTGAGACTCTCTGTTTGGACAACTTTTTGTATTATAGGGTATGAAATTTGTGTAATCAACTCCTCCTACATTTGTCAATGGATTCTTTCCAAACTTTGTACACATAATAAGAGTATAATGAAAATGTGTATGTTATATATATTAACGGAGATAAAATGAATTCTGACAGAATAAAAGCCTTTTGAACGTTGTCATTTCTGGCAGATATTTTGCACATGATACCGAGTTTGTGTATTCAACTCTTTTCACAGTTTTCAACGGATTTTCTTCAAACTTTGTGCTTATGTTTGGGGCATAAGAAGGTTGCTTTTCGATGGAGATAACATTTATTTTATCAGAATTACGACCTCTTGAACTTAGTCAATATGTGTAGTTTTTTGCATTATAGAATTTTGAGTTTTGTGTAGTCAACTCCTTTCACAGATTTTAATATATGTTTGAGCGTTTGCATAATCATAATGCAAATACAGTAACCGCCTTTTTGAGCGCCCGGTGCTCTAAACTATTTCGAAATGGAGGCAAATACTTGTAGAAATCATTCTGTCTTATAAGCGCACATCGAATTAATTTATATATTTAAATTGAAACATAGGAGAAAAGCTGCTTATTTCATAGGATAGAGTAGCTTAACGAATGAAAACTGAAAGAGTCAATATCATTTTCAGGTCTTGTAAACAAACAAACGAAAGAATAAACCAGTATAAATATGTACACTTACAGCCATATGCCTCAGTAATTATCATGATATGCAATTAAAGTGTTGAATCTTAGGCCAATTCATAGACTTGTGAATCCGCCATATACATGGCTTAAAATCCTGAAGAAATCTGACTTTATGTCAAAGAAAATGTTACACTATAGACTGTTAAATGTATCGTACATTAAGCAAAACGGTAACTTAAATGCGCAGTTGTTCTTTTCCTTAAAACGATGAAAAATAATTTGATTACGACCAGAAAGAATATCACCTATTCTCAGAATAGACAAACAAGTGTTAATATTTGGTGTCTTATAGGCTAAACGCTTATTCAAAAACATTTCACATGGCTTAAACATACTTCCATTCCAGCTGAGAGATGTGTTCTTCATTTTCAGTTGCGAATTAAAGCATCACATTGACAAGTCTTTCCATTCTCGATGCTTAAACAGGCCAAAATTGGCATAAAGCGCGTGTCTTTCTGTATGGTACAAACAAGTGCATCCCCTTTTCCACAAAATATATGTGAAATGTAATGAAATTATGTTTCTAAAGTGAACAGAATATGTAAATAGGCAAACCTAAAATACTGTTTTATAAATCACGCCTCCCTGGGGAAAACTTTTTTCTCATCTGCACTGTCGCCAAGTTGTATGTAAGCTACGTTACCCGCATGATACTGAATAGTTAGCAAGTAACAAACAAGGGTTTCGCTTCCAAGTAAATCTTTAAAACAAACATATATGATTGTCAAATTCGATAGCAACTATATGGATGCATTGACCGCTTAAAATTTGAAGATTTTTTTTCTCTGAAAATTACGCGTTTAGCAGAATGGCTAAGGATGTAAGCTACGTTATCGCAATTGTGAAAAAACTACAGAAAAAGTGGGAATGATGGTACATTTATGATCGATATGCTTACAAGGGTAGTGCAAAACTAACAAAAGCTTTCGACTTGCTACTTCGTTTATTTAAGTATGCATAATTATATCGTATGATGTAAGCTACGTTATGTAAGCTACGTTATGAGTATTTTGCCCTTGCTCCAGAACTGCTGTTGAAGTTATCCCAAATAAAAATTACAGCAGTTAGTGTTCTTAATCTTACATATTCTCTGTTTAAAACTTCCTACTCCCGGTTTACACAGTTGTGTCGTCTGATAATTGTCGATTTTCTGATTCCCATTATTGTTACACTGAGCATCCTAGTTTAGATAAGTAAAATTAACTTTGTGACTTTGTATGAAAATATTTATCATATGATTATATTAAATGTGCTGACATGCTAACTTCATAAGAAATAAGACGAACTCGCGAGCTTATAAAAGCCAAGCCAGCTTTTTATGCAGTTATACTTATTCAACATTGAAAACGCAGAATAGGAGCGAATTCTCTCATTTAAGAGAATAGCCACTAATGAGGTTCCGCTCTTGTTAGAATTTGCTCCTTTGAGCAAATTACCTCTTGTTTGAGTAGACTCCATGCGGATATGGATCTCTCGTCCAGGGAAACAAACAGGATTTCACATAGGTTGTTCCCCTTTCTGACAGTGGCGGAAAACTTGAAGGTATAACCATGCACCACAATTAAGATACAATTGCTCCAATGAATTAAAGTAGACAACTTCAAAACAAAGTAAGGCACTAGTTATTCATGGTTACATAGCTTACCAACTGCTTTCTCAACGGATATTCTTTTCTCATTATGTTCCTCAAGCAAAGGCGGGGGGAGGTGGGGGAGGGGGCGGGGACCGGCAACTATTGTTGCAGTACAGATCATGTTGGTGTCGGCCTCTGTTGCCATACTCCGATACCAGTGACGGCATAGACCTGTTACTATAGCAACTGAGAGTTCATACTGATGTCCTCTAAACGTCATTCTGCGCGCTCTTTGGAAATACTCTTAGGAAATACACGTATCCTAGCAGAGGCACTTTACTGAGTGGTCTTCGAAACTACAAGTATCCTAGCAGATGTACTATACTGAGCGCTTTTTGAAAATTCAAGTATGCCAGGTCAGCGCTTCGAGAAAACACCAGTTTCCTAGCAGACGCACAACACTGAGTTATTCCATAGGCGCTGTGGTAAAATAATTAAGACGTCGTTGGTACCTGAGCATGGCAATGTTCTGACAATTTTCAATGGCACTGAAAAATGAGATCCTTTCAACAGAAACTTCAAATTTTCTCAAACATATAATTATTCTCGATTCATTTAATTCCGTGTTTCATATGACCTTCTTCATTGCCTAGTCATTTGATGTGTAAGTAATGTTACCAATATATAATGGACAGATATCAAATTGGTGTACAATTCCTTCTACACTTGGTATAAACTATGGTAACCTATGCATATGAATTAAAGGTCTAACGCCACTACAAAGAATAGTGGGTGGGATCACCTGAAAATTACAGCAGGCTTGTTCATTTAATTTGATAGCGTACCCTACAAATTCACTGTAGTCTTGTAGTATACAAAGTATTTAAATTGTTTGAAACAATGATAGAAAAAAAATGTTATACAAAATCACTAAAAAGAGTATATGTAACTTTTGCAAAAAGGCTAACGCTGTTGACAGTGACACTAATATATATGCTTCTATCAGTATACGAATCAGTACTAGTGCCCTTTCTGTGATATAATTTTATGTTTTTGAGTTAATGAAATTGGTTACGCAGTTTTAAAAATTGTTAATAACAAGTTATATTATTCTCAGTAAGAATAGAATACATTTTTAGTTTTATTGATGTTTAGATTTTTATATCTTTTGTTTGCTTGTTATACTTTCTTGTTATGTAAGCTACGTTACCCAAGTAAATTTATTCTACAGCTGTTACTTTTTTTCTATTATCTTATTTCTTTCCTTGCTAATTTCACACGCATTGGTACTGGAACCCGTTGAAAATATTCACTAGAGCCTCTTTCGTTTTGCTCTGACGAAAAAGAAAGTCAATGCTTTGTGCCTGTTTAGAGTCAACTAATGCATGAGTACATGCACTTTTTAACATTCAAATCGTTTGGGATTTGTTAGTTTAGTAGTATCTACTGTTTTACTTTGAACAACATTTTAATGTGCTAAAATGTTTCACAAACATCACTTTCTCATGTACATTATTTGCAGTTTTACTAACGAAGGGTTAGACCTTATATTTACTCCCTTAGTGTACCCCCTGGCCTCTGGAGAGGCTGGAAGCTAATTACAGAATCCACTCTGAATGCAGATATTTTGACATATGATTCTTAAGATATATTATGATGCATGAAATAAAGAAAATTTGCATTTCCCCCAAAAAATTAATTTCACGTTTTTATAAACTTATTGCGCGCCTACTCTGAGAACAGGTGATATTGAAACGAAGTTTAAACAAGAAAAGTATAAACCAATCTTCGCATCTTCTTTGGTTCCTTTCTAACTTTGTTCCAAAGTCACATGTACTCGAAATCAACAGACAGAACGTCATTTATGACCGAATTAACTCGCATGATTTACACGGAAGTACCGTTTCTATTGCGTATATGTCGACATAAATTATTACCAAATAGCGTGCGCTCACTGACAAAACCATTGCTAATGTGGGGTTTGAAAAAAATGAGATTTTTACTCTGTGAGTCGCAAAACTGTGGCAATACTTACAACAAATTTACGTAATTTAGCAAGACTAGGATGTCTCTTCACGTATTGATTTACCCCCGTGATATTATGTCACTAAAGGTCAAGGTCATTCCGTCAGACCATCCGTCGTCAAGATTTTCAAACATCTTCTCCTCTGAAACCACTGGGCCGATTGAAGCCAAATTTCATCTGAAATCTTAGTGGGAAGGGGGACTGAAAGTTTATACCCGGGGTCTGGGTCACATGACCAAGATGGCCACCATGCCCATACATGGTAAAAACCCTTCAAAAATCTTCTTCTCTAGAACCAAAAGGCCTATGACCTTGAAACTTGGTATGTAGCATCGGGCATGCGGGCCCATCATAGTTTATACAAATGATGACCATGTGTTGACCTTGAATTAATTTACGACATGTTCAACTTTGGTACGTTAGGCTTTTATATGGGAAACCGCTTATACAGTGGATTTCTCAGAAACTATTTAAGTCTTAGGTACAATACATGTTATACATGGTCGACTAAATGACCAGATGAAGATATTATGTCACTGAAAGGTCAAGGTCTTTTGGCCACTTGACCTGAGCATATACTGGCAGGTGAGCGATCGTTGCCCTTGGGCGACTTGTTGAAGGACTTTCATTGCCAAGAAAGTCACATAAGTTGTTTCCTCATGTAAATATGGTAGAAAAGCTTGGAGTTCTATCCTGCTATCTTTCCAGACGTGTCTGTGCATTGGCCAGAGCTCTAGATAAGAGGGAGTATTTGATGATAATTAGGGAAAATTTTTGTTAATTCTACATAAAAAGATATGTTGTGACCCCTCATCTGAACCGTCTCATCGAGACGGTTCAGATGAGGGGTCACAACATATTGTTTCGACGAGAAATAAGAAAAATTATCCTTAATTATCATCAAATACTCCCTCTTATCTAGAGCTCTGATTGACTTCCGTCAGAGTGTGGAATTGCATTGACTGATCATGCTTGGCTGTTTGGTAATAGTTATACCATGGTTTGTCCGCCTCTACGAGGAGTTAACACAAGCGCTTAAATGAATGGATTATCTTCCATACAGGTGGAAAAATCAGGGTAGAACTATTTCATACCACCCTTATCAGTGTAGACCTTTCTCGTTATGAAATATTTTGTGTTAAAGATTGTGTTTCTGGTAAGAGTGGTATAATCTGTGTTAGTGGACAGGAGGCAGTCCACACAATTTGGTTGCTTATATTACACTGCATTGTTTCCCTCCGTTCTCTAGACCATCGGACGTTCTTTTGCACGTTATGCCACTTATTGGGTAAGGATGTCACCTCTGATTTATGTTGCTGTTATCCAGTTTGTCTAGCATAAAGGCTGTTCAAATTCTCCATGAAGTTCTATTTTAGTGACAAAGGTTTTTTTTCTGTTAGCCAATATATTTAGGTAGTGTGGAATTCAACATTGCTTTAGTTCTTTCCCTGTAGGAAACCATGTAGAATATGTAGTAACTTTTAACATTTTATTTCAGTGAGATAATCACTCATTAGAGATGTTTCCATAAAGATGTTTTGATAATGACAATGCATACATGTATTAATGTTTTTTTTTCCATACAGTACAAGTGAGTCAGCAAAGGGAGAGAACTGTTGAAGCCCCAAAAGAAAGGCCGGGTACCAGAAGAACATCTGAGATGAAACAATTGTATGGGAAGGGAGCCGCTATGATTCATGGCATGGAAACAGCATTACAAATGACTTTTGATAGGAATAAAGACCTTAAACAACCTAAACTGTGGCCAAATATGCCCCTTAAAATTGTTTTCAATTGAAATAGATGTTTGTCAGTTTGTTTTACACATTCAGACAATAATACACCAGGGCTGGTGTATCAAAGCATTGTTAGCCTAATGAGCTCATTAAGAGGTCAACTCGTTATGTGTTTTACAATTTTATAGCCAAATACACTGATATTTTATGTTGAAAATATGCGAGAAAAGCTTCTCACATTTTTTCAACAAAAAATATTGAGTTATTAATGTTTGAAGTTTTAATGTCACATTAAGTAATGATGTTGTTAGTTTTGAACAACCGGGCCCTGTACTATTTCATGGTGGATTAAACAACAGCCCTACAATACTCTTGAAATTCTCAGTTTTTGGATTACATGTAATGAAAAGTATTTCCCAGAATCACCCAAAACTGTAGGAAATTTTGTATTCTGTAATGTATGACAGAATATTAGTGCAGTGTAATGTTTTATGTTCTGAATGTGCATTTGATGACCCTCTAAAACATCAGAGAGGCCCTAGGTCAAGTGGTTAGAGTGACTCGGTTATGGTGCAGAAGGTCGCCGACAGGTTCAGAGCTCTAGATAAGAGGGCGTATTTGATGATAATTAGGGATAATTTTTCTTATTTCTCATTCAAACCATATGTTGTGACCCCTCATCTGAACCGTCTCGTCGAGACAGTTCAGATGAGGGGTCACAACATATGTTTTTATGCAGATTTCGCGAAAATTATCCCTAATTATCACCAAATACTCCCTCTTATCTAGAGCTCTGAGGTTGTGAGATCACGCCCAGGTTTCGCCATCAGACAACTGGAAAACTCCCTCTGTCAGCCCAGCAGTAAACGGGTACCTTTTTTGAATCAGGGAAGGATAAAGCAGGGAAAGGAGAGGGATGGGCTCTGCCTTTCATCAGCTGTGCCCAAGTTACAGTGGGTCTCTAACCCCCATTGCCCCTACAGCTATTTGGCTATGGGAAACCTTTGCCTTTTGCTACTCTATAACATTGGCTTTAAGTTTCAAATCATTCTAATCATTTGCAAACTGCAAATTCCTTGACTTCATCTGAATGTCTGGATTGATACTATCTGGATGCTGCTTGTAGTGTTAGGTCAAGGTCAGATTTGAATGTAGAAATTTTGTATAAAGTTAAGTTTTCATTGGCATATATTCCAAGAATCCTTGAAATGTGCGACTAGACTGACTATTGGGTTTAATATAAATTGTCTGTCCAGCCATCTTTTCATTCATATATATATACCCTAATGTGCTTAAATATTGGGACACCTCAAACCATTAATTTTCCATTTGGGACATATACTTAAATATTGGGACACCTCAAACCATTAATTTTCCATTTGGGACATATGGAAAATTAATGGGCTTTATGTGTCCCAATATTTAAGTATATGTCCCAAATGGAAAACTAATGGTTTTTAGGTGTCCCAATATTTAAACATATGTCCCAAATGGAAAATTAATGGGTTTTAGGTGTCCCAATATTTAAGCATATTAGGGTATCATTTATCCTTTTATTAAAGTATGTACTGAGTTTGATCTCATTTCACAGTGGCTCTGGTCTCGGGTACACATGAGCCCCTGCTCGTTTGCCCAAGTTCTTCTTAAGATGTGGGATGGCATGTGCTCCCACTTTAGGCAAAATGGTACACTTTCAAAGTTTCAGTGGAAGCAACACTGCCATTTTTCATTTTTGCCTTCCATCAGAAAAATTATGGTCAACTCATGAAGGAAAGCATTTGCTCCATAGGAGCAAATTCTTTCTTTCATGAGTCGACTTCATTTCAGAAGAGCTTTTTCATCTGTGAAAGCAAACAGGAAGTCACAAAAGTTGTTTCCCTTTGTGAAATCTTGAAAAACATGCAAGTGAAACCATACACCTTAACATACCAAAAATGAAAATAGTTGAATTTGCAAACAGTCTAGATCCAGATGTGGTGACTCATAATGAGCCACTTCCTCTGGACCTTCACTATTTGCTCTCTAGTATTTGAATATTTGAAGAAAAAAAGATAGGTAATGATCAGGAATTAATAAAATCAAATCCCACATCCTGCTGTCAAACCAAAAGGGGAAGAAGTACACACACAAAAAATGACAAAGTTCACGAAAGACATGAATGATAGCCCGAATGAGCAGCTCCTTTCCAAACAGGTGGTCATTCAGCTACTCTAATTAAAAGCAGCAGCAACGTCTATTTTGACATATTTTTTATTTCAAAATGCAAAACAAAACAAAAGAGAAAGCAGAATGGGCATCTATTTGGGTGACAAGACTGCTAGAGACGGTAGACAAGTGGACATAACAACATGTAACACTGAGGAACAACAACAGAAGTACCGCCTTGAAACAGCAAAAAATTAATGGACTCACAATATAATAATATGCAGATATAAATTTTATGGTCTGCTCTTTTTGGGCTTTTAGGGCAAAGATGATATTAATCCAACATTGTTTCAGTGTTGTGTAAGTCTTGGAGATATATAGAGAGCCAATCAGAGATTGAAAACAAATGAGCCACGACACGACAAAACCAACAATGTGGTTGTGCGCCCAGCACAGACTCAGATCAGCCTGGGCATCCTCCCAGTGTGATCAGAGTCTTCGCTGTCCGCATGAAGATAGCTTAGGCCCTTAGCTACCTTTTGAGCACTAAACGAAGTGTTTGATCAAACTGGGTGGCTTCCTAGGCTGATCTGAGTCTTCCCCAGGCGCACAACCACATTGTTGGTTTTGTCGTGTTGCGGCTCAAATATATTTGCATTATTGATTAAAAAAAAAAACCTTTTGAAATTATCTGTTTTATTTGCATGAATGTACAGTGAATGAGTGAGTGAGTGAACTCAGGTTTAACGTCCCACCAACAACGAGGTCATACGGAGACGGGACCTTGGTTTAAAGTCTCATTCGAAAGACTGGAGAAGCGGGGGATGACCCCTGGATTGGTAGTCCGGAGTGTTATCCACTACACTACAGCAGCTCCTCATGAATGTACAGCTGCTGACTCTAGTTATCTCAAAGTGCAAGGGACCTTAAAATTTACTTTGAGATATCAGTAGTTTGAGATGACAGGAGTTAAATGTATAGAATTATAGGAAATATATCCAAATTTTTCAAATATTTTGACATTACAGGGTGCTTTGTGGTATCAGTATTTGAGATAATGATAATCTACAGGCCCGGATCCAGACCACCACGTACTGGTGGGGCTCCGGATAACTGGTGGGCCTTGGAGGTGCCGAAATGTGTGTGTGGGGAGGGGGGACGGGTGGGAGAGGGGCTTGAAAATATATGACATAATTAGGAATATGGGAAATATATGTTGTGATTTCTCATTAGAATCGCCTCGCCGAGGTGATTCTAATGAGATCTCACAACATATATTTTAATCTTATCAGGCCCGGGTGGCGGGGCTCAAGCCCCAAAGCCCACCCCCTGGATCCGGGGCTGATCTACTTTATTATGACCTTGTAGAGAAATTGTAATTGCCACTTTTGAAATAACCAATAAGAGCAAAAAGTGAAAGCAGTTGAATTTGCTAAAAGTGTAGATCCAGGTGAGGCGGCAGCGCATACTGAGCAGCTTATCTGGATCTGCACTTTGCCCTCTAGTATTGAGTTTTCCATATGATTTAGGTCAGATGGATATTTTTTTAAATTTTGCAGACTTTAATTTTGTCATTTGCTGTTTTTGGCACTCAAAGAGTTAAAGAAATGTTGGTTTTGATAAGTTTCGTATGTCAAGAATACTTGATTGTTTGATATACCCGAGCTCATTGTACACATTTATACACTTGCGGTCTATTACATTTAGGTGTTGCTGAGAGATGTGGTGCCGCCATATTTGAATTCTAGTTATAGAAGTCGGTTCTTGCAGTACTGTTTTAGAGGCTACATAGTGTTTTATATCGTCAGTATAATTAAGATCTAAAAATTCAAACAATTTTTCTGTTTCCCCGAGTGGTGCTTGTAAAAAGTGTTCATACTGAACAGAATAAATTGACCTGGGATATGATTTGTTTAAAACATGTAAAAGTTCGAGGTCATGTTGCATGCGTGTGCACATTGACACTGTGTTGTCAATAAATGGGGCAAAATGTTTGGATCCCATATCGTTTTTTCGCACCTGAGAATCCATCATTGCACGTGGGTCCCGTGTAAGATGAATAATTTTGATTCCTGGATAGTTATCTAACAAATATTCCGCTACCTCCATGCTCATACGAATGAACTTTATTGCCCTTGTGCTAGCATTTTTGCATTTATTTGTTAAAAGAGGTAGACACTTTTCTATAATTGGTCGAAAATACTGCATATGTCTTTCGTCATTCATTTCCATTTGTTGCTTTGCAGCAACATGCATTGGAGGTAATCTCTGATGTGTTATGTTAGGAGATAACAAATACTTTTGTTTTTTAAACTTGCGGAATCGTTCTTGAATTCTACTGACATTGAGAGGTTTTCGAACTTTGCTAAAACGAGAAGGTTGATACTTGCTGAAATGTGATAAAACAGGCATTTCACGCCGCTGAACTGCTCTGATGCACTTATAGTATTCTGCAGTGTCACGATTTACATCATTTTCTAAAGGATGGAAATGATGTGAGAGTGTGGAGACATCTAACAGGTCATGACGACACGTGATCATTTTAGAAACAGCATCAGTTGCTATGGAAACAGCCACATATTGTCCATGTGTGTGTCTGAAATAGGAAGAACATAAAGAGAAATCATGGAACACACCCTAATGCATCCCAGCATGCACATGATGTCAAAATGACGTCGATGCGACGTGATGTCGCATCGAAGTCAGTATGACGTCATTTTGAAGTCCTGTGCCCGCTGGGATTACAAATGTGAAGAAGTTTTGAGTGACCAAATGACTACAGTTGTTTTGGTGAAATGGCACAGTCATTTGACTAGTTTCAGTGCACTTTTTATCAGCATGCAGTGCAATACAAATTCTCAATGTGTCTTTGATTTCTCTATACCAGTAAACATTTCAAAACCTCTTCCATAAGGAAGGGTATTTTTCTTCACAAATTTACAAAGTATCCCAGAGAAGACAATAGCCTTATGTTATTGTTTAATCTATTCAGACGCACTTTTTTAGTTCTGGCTCACAAGTATCGTGAAAGTTACACCACAGGACTTCCAGAACTTAAACTATTTTGTTATTACAGACCTGGTAAAAGATCATTTTATGCAAAAATGCATCTGTTTGACGTATAAGTTACTTAAAACAACAAATCATAGACAAACCACTGATGTCTCAAAGTAAATTTTCCGGTCCCAGAGAATTTACTTCAACAAATCAGTAGTTTGAGATAAACTTCTGATATCTCAAAGTAAATTTTCTGGTCTCAGAAAATTTACTTTGAGATATCAGTAGTTCGAGATGAAAGGAGTTGAAAAGTAAATAAAATAGGAAATGTATCCAACATATCTGCTTTGATATAAGAGGGCTGAAAAATCAGTTCAGCCTTTCAATACATGTCATTCGAAAACAGCCGGGCCGGGTAGCGCAGTCGGTAGGGCACCTGACTCGTAAGTCAGAGGTCCTGGGTTCGAATCCCGGTCTGGCCACATACTTTCGTTTCTCCTTCCACTGATTCAAGAAGGGCAGTTGTCAGTTACTGGCGAAAGTATGTGCACTTAGTACTGGTTAACCGCTTAGGAGGTCTAAGCCTGCCCAGGAATAGTGTGGTTAGGTTAACTGACCGTCCCGACATGACCTTAGTTGTTTACCATGGACGTTAAACATCAAATCAACCAACCAACCATTCGAAAACATGCTAATTTGGCTCCAGTGACCCGAGGGTACCATCATTTCAAAACAAAACTAAAAGTGGAATGTTACTTAGAAATGACATTGCATACAATAATTTACAGAAAACTATCTGGCACACTGATACCTCCATACAATAATTTACAGAAAACTCGCGATATCTGACACACTGATACCTCAAAGAACCCTCTTATATCAAAGGAGATAGGTTGGACACATTTCCTATTTTATTTACATTTCAGTTCCTTTTATTTTATCTCAAACTACTGATATCTCAAAGTAAATTTTCTGGGACCAGTAGTTTGAGATGAACTTCGATTTTGAATTATCAAGAGTTGACTGTACATGATGAGAGAGCAACTTATTGCCTCGAAAATAAAATCAAATCAAAGCAAAAATTTTATCCTCTGTATAAAATAACATCTGAGAACAGCCATTAGTATGTATGAACAGGGCCGAGATAGCATGTTGATCCCATGTAGCATAGTGTTGTTGCAAAAAAGGAATTGTGTCATATCAGTGCAAACATTATTGACTCTGATCTTCAGCCCAAGAATTTGTGCGGACTGAGTTTTGTATTAATTGTCCTCCAGATCCATGGAAGATTGAGCTTAGTAGTAAGTACGTGTTCTCATTTTGAGCTATCCCTCTGTGCCACGCCAATGACCCCATATGCATTTGATATATACAAATAGGGACAGCTTAGATCAACCTTATTAAAAACATTCCTGAAAGCACCAAAAGCAGACAACGAAATTTACGTCTGCGAAATTTCAAAAATGTTTTGTCCAAGCTATATCATATGAGCCGCGACATGACAAAACCAACAAAGTGGTGGTGAGCCCAGCACAGACTCGGATCAGCCTGGGCATCCGCCCAGTCTGATCAGAGTCTTCGCTGTCCACATGGAGGTAGCTTAGACACTTAGCTACCCATTAAGCACTTAGCAATGAGTCTGATCAGCACAGGTGAATGTCCAGGTTGATTTGAGTCTGCACTGGGCGCACAACCACTTTGTTGGTTTTTTCGTCTCGCAGCTCAATTATAAATGGACTGGAGGAAAAACTATAGATCCAGATGAAGCAGCTCATTGTTGATGAGTTCTCGAACCCTCGATGGCAAACACTGTAGATCCATGTAAGGATATTTTTAGCGCTTTTACTCAAAAAGACATGAGCACACAGACTGCGCTGATGTGCAGTTGGCCAGTATAAGCCTTCCATGTTTAACCGTATACAGACTGTCAGTGTTATCTCTTCCCTTGTAGAACTAGAACTACACTATAGATGACAATATTTCTAACTTAAGCACAGTCTATAACCCCTTCCCCCATCCCTGCATTGGGGCATACATGTTAATAATGAAGGAGCTCAAGTCCGTCACCTGTCTCTGTATGATCTAGTTGGTAGGACGTTAAACCCGAGTTCACTCACTTGTCAAGTCAACGGCTGCTGTATCTGTTGCAGGGGGGGGGGGGGGGGGGGGGTCATCTGAGGTGCCAAAAATTAAAGAAGTTGAATTTGCTAATAAGATAGATCCAGCCACATATGAATTTACGGTGTTTGCCCTCCAGTCTCACTTTCTTGCCCTCTAGTCTTTGATTTCTTGATAAGCTGTTGCTTGAACAAAAGTTTTTATTTACGGGGATCATCCAATAAAGAGTGGGACTTGTTTGATATTTTACGATCCTTACTCTGTTACTTAAGAATTTTACCTTCATGTGCAAGACCAATATCTAACCTCCCTGTAGTATAAGTTTAATCAAATTTTGCCAACAACGTATTTAGCTATGGTTCAAAATGCAAAGCATCGGCTAAGTAATTAGCGGGATTTGCTTCATAATTAAAACACAAAGGCAGGAATTGAGGTCTGGCATTTATCCAAATAGTGGTATCCGAACATATTTTGACATTTTCTATATTTGGTTGCATTACGTTTTAATTTTGTTTATACCATTTGGACTATACATTTGCCCATTTATGAATGGTTGCCTAGCAATCAGTCTACTCCAGAAAATATGACTAAGTGTTATGCACGATTTTCTGTTGCTAAGCAGCACAAGGCACATCAACCGTGAGATTCTATAACACCTATTTCACCCCCAATTATAATGCTCAATTTTTGCATTTTTTTTTCAATTTTTAAACTAAAATGCCTAGCTTAATTCTTCGAAAATTTTTGTCCAAAATGAGTTATTTTCACAAAGTATGATTCAAACATAGTAAGGTATAAAACAAAGTGTTTTTGGAATTAATAAGAGGGTTCCAGTAACCGTGGCAACCATTTTCACAAACTCGGCCAAGAGCTTTTTCCTTGTCTTCTGTTGTTGCTAGGCAACAAAGAATCAAAGATCAGATAAAAGTCTGGGATACTTTGTTGTATGTGCTAAGATATGCCACGTAGTGGTCATATTGTTGATGCGAAAAACATATACAGTCACAAATAATAAATAAAATCCCATTCCTTATTGGAGGACCCTCATATTTGTTTATTTTTTTAATTTTGCAGGTGTAAATTTTGTCATCTGCTTTTTTTGACAAATTAAGCGTTGAAGTGCTGACAGCTCACTGCTGATGGCCATTGTGTGTGTGATCCCCGAAAAATCATCATTCAGATCTGTAGAAAATTTGTTTAGGGGATTGAACATATGCTAGGCTTTCTGGGGATGATACATATTCATCCTTTTCGAAGACCAAACTTATTCATGCTTGCTTGAGATCAAGTATATTCACGCTTTTCTGATATCATTAGGCTTTCCTGTATAGGACATATTCCAGGCTTTCACTCGTATTTCTGTTCTGATCACATATTCGAGGCAGTCCAGGGATGACATATATTATAGACTTACTGGGGAGCACACACATATTCATGCTTGCCCAAGATCAGACATACTCTAAACTATCTGGGGACAACACATATTTAAGGCTTTCTAGGGAGTAGGCACACTAACGCTTTTTAACGAGATCAGACATATTCTAGGAATATTTCTGGGAACAACACACATTTATGGCTTTCTGGGGATCACACCTATTCATGCTTCCCGGAGATCACATACTCTAGGCAGTCCAGGGATTACACATATTCTAGGCTTTCTGGGGATCACACATACTCATGCTTTCAGAACATACTCATGCTTTCATACATATTCTAGGCTTTCCGGGAACAAGAAATATTGAAGTCCGAGGATCACACATGCTTTTCGGGGAACATACATATTCTAGGCTTTCCGGGATTATGCGTATTCTAGACTTTCAGAGGATCACACATATCCATGCTTTCTGGTAGTAATATTCTTGGCTTTCTGACAATCACACAACAGGCTATCCAGGGATTTCACATGTTCCAGGAAATCCTGGTATCACACATATTCCAGGGTTGCAGGATCACATATATTTCTTTCCAGGGGTACACATAATTTACGCTTTCTTGCGAATACACACATTCTAGGCTTTTTATCCTTCATTTTCACACGCCACCGCTTTGGGAAAATTATAGCAGTCGTGCTAGAATACCTTTTAGTTCCATTCATGTAGATTATATCCCGTGCTGCCCTTGTGTCCTGTTGTAAACTTCTCAAACTTTCATATTCATAGTACGACCCTGAGCTGCGTTGTAGAATACTTCCAAGGAAGGTTGAGCCAGTGTGCATGTAAGCAAGAATAAGTATGACCTTCACCTTCGACTGAGGACTGATGGCGTCTTTGGGTTTGTTTGGTTTAGTAGTTGCCACAGATCTTTTCTGTAGTGCAGGAATAAAGATCCTTTGCTCTGTGCAAATGGATAAAAGCATGCTGTAGCACAGTTGTAGTCATTATCTGGCTTACCGTTGAATAACATTGAATCAATCTTGATTCAGAGTCATAATAATATTGAATAAATTGATTCGATGTCATGACGTTGAATCAAGGTTGATTCAGTGTTGAGTCGACGTTGTGTGCCTGTTGGGTTTTCTGTGATTTTTCCTGTTTCATGGCATATCTCATTTTTATTTTCTCACATATAACAAGATGAAATAATGATTTTACACTGCCCCAAGTGGCGGGGCTGAAGCCCCAAAGCCCACCCTCTGGATCCGGGGCTGCATTGCACTTTTCTCCCTATTTCACATATTCAAGAGAGGCTTTCAGCTCATTGAAGAAACTTTGGTCTTCATTAGCGTTTTTCTTCCATTGACATGAAATATTCATTTAAGGTAGTACTATATTTGAAATAAAGAAAATAGACATGCAAGCAAGTAGGACGACGTTTGTACATGAAATTTTATGAATATACTCTAAAGTAAAAAGATAGTACATATGGCAATTCGTTTGTTTTTTTCTAACATTAAATACAAGTTTGTTATCGCAATTTCGTAAGAGTTTTAGCTAGAGTTTTTATTTATGGCACCTTGTAGGGGCCGTAGGTTTAGAGCTTCTTATTAAGTTTTGGACTCACAGTGTTTGGACCAAGGTTCAATTTCACAGGTACATGAGGGAATTGTGTTCCTATATTATGGACTATGTCAATTTCCGAACATCTGAATCTGTTGTCATGGAACTAAGTATTTGATGTGTCAGTTATTCTGATGAAGGTTAGGTTTTATTTTTGCAGCTGTCTATTGCCTTAACACAAGGTAGTATAAGCATTTCTGAAAATCATTCGTCTTAGTAAAAGAAAATTTACAACACGGACCCAGGCAAAATCATCAGTTTCAGTAATTTCATTACTGGCCGTCCCAAAGCGGCAGCTCTGTTTTAGTTCTTCTTGGTTGTTTTATGTGTTGTTTCTTGCCATATCTGTTATTGATATATTGTTTGTGATGCTAAGGCTGGCCCGTTGATCACCTTCATGGGAAATGGCTGTTTACATGGCTGCCCCTAGTGTTGTCCTCGGTGGTGACTAGATTTGTGTTGTCTCTTTCCCACATGGTGCCTTGGGTGGGATCTGGGATTGAATTGTGTCAGTTCTAGAGAATTTTCCTTCTTACTTTCTCAAATGCACGTTCCTTTATTGAAATTCAGTGGGTCAATTCTTCTTAAAGTTGTCGTCACTCTTATCGTATAATTTTTCTTTTGGGCTTATGCTTTACTTAACTAGAATGTCCAAAAACGAGTGTGTGTTAAACCGAGGACTGACAATTTGACCTCATTGTCATGAAGTGTTCGTGCTTTCAAACCTTCCACGCGTACATTTACTTAAGGACTTCAGGAATGAATTTCATTTTTCTGATGTTTATCGAAGTATAAACTACATTGAGTCGCGTGCAATGTAAGTCAACCCAATATAGTTTATACATCGATAAACACCAGAAAAATTAAGTTCATTGCATATATATACATTCCTTTCTATCTATTATTTGACCTCAAATTTGAGTTAGGTGCTGCAGATGAAGCAGAAAAACACTTATACGCAATTTTTCTACTACAAGCGGAACAGCGTCAACGACGTAACACGGCGTCATAACGTCGCATAGGTTCCATCAGATTGGAGAAACATGGGTTATTTTGACGTCATGTAACGTCGCGTGAACCGATGTAGTTATTTAAGGAATGAATTTCATTTTTCTGAGGTTTATCGAAGTGTAAACTACATTGGGTCACGTGCAAAGTGAATGAACCCCGAAGGGGTTCATGTAAACTTTGCTAGTGACCCAATGTAGTTTACACTTCGATAAACATCAGAAAAATTAAGTTCATTGCTTATATTTACATTCGTTTCAATCAAGTCTTTCATGATAAATCTTGTATAAGCGCTAAAATTTAAGCATTAAAACATGTACACGCAGTTTCTTCTGCTAACAGCAGAACGGCATGCATGACGTCATGACGTTGCTGACGTCCAATCAGGTTGTAGAGAGCCATTGTTTATTTTTACGTCATTGACGTCGCGTGTCTCAATGTAATTATTGGAATGTAAACTACATTACGTTCCAATGGTTTACTATAGGGCTTTTCAGTAAATACACCAAGAATGTAAATATTTAAGGAATGAATTTCATTTTTCTGAGGTTTATCGAAGTGTAAACTACATTGGGTCACGTGCAAAGTGAATGAACCCCGAAAGGGTTCATGTAAACTTTGTTAGTGGCCCAATGTAGTTTACACCTCGATAAACCCCAGAAAAATTAAGTTCATTGCTTATATTTACATTCGTTTCAATCAAATTTTTCATGAAAAATTTTATATAAGCGCTAAAATTGAAGCAGTTAAACATGTTCACGCAGTTTTTTCTGCTAACAGCAGAACGGCGTGCATGACGTCAGGATGTTGCTGACGTCCAATCAGGTTGTAGAGAACCATTGTTTTTTTTACGTCATTGACGTCGCGTGTCCCAATGTAATTATTGGAATGTAAACTACATTTCGTTCCATTGGTTTACTATAGGGCTTTTCAGTAAATACACCAAAAATGTAAATATTGAAGTATAAACTGCATTACGTTCTAATGGTTTACCACAGGGTTTTTCAATAAATGCACGTATAATGTAAATATACGTAAATAGTTACATTCCCTTTGATTTTCCTTAGACGAACCTGATTTCGGAGAAACAGTGTTCGTACGTCTATGAACAACAGTCGGTCACGCAACTTCGTTGACCCAGTACGCAACGTCACATAGAAACAAACGACGCCATTGGCTGTTGTAGCGTTTCACGTCACGTCATAGTGATTGCCGTTTAACATAAGCGACTTACTTGTTGGTTAGTGACAGCTTTTCGTCATACATTTTACAAATGTTGCTCTTAAATATCGAAAATGATGCTCAAAATAATTTTAAAATTAAACGAGACAAATTTCATTTTTCCGAAGTTCATGGAAGTATGAACACAAAGTTAACGTGAACGCCCTTTGGGTGTCACTTATTTTGCACATGACACATTGAATTATACTTTCATGAACATAGGAAAAAATGCAATTTATTTCTTAAAGTAGACGGATACTGAATAAAAATATTGGTGGGGCATTCATTTCATTATACCAGCTGAATAACCCAAAGGCTATAAAACATTTGGATAAGAAAACAAATCACCGTTTTGTTTTCTTAAAAAACAAACTTTTGTATTTTTACATACTTTTTTTTTTACACATTTTCCATTAAAATTCATGTCTCTAGCACATGGATGCACTTTCATTTCTGCAAATCATATAATCTTTAATATAGGATATTTGAAACAAACTGGTAAGAAAAATTGCAATTATCTTGATAATAAAACTTAAAGTATATTTTTACATTTTTATACGCCCGTCGAAGACGGGTCGTATTATGTCGTGGCCTCCGTCCTTCCGTCTGTCCGTCCGTTAACTTTTCGTGTCCGCTCCATATCTCCTCAACCCCTTGAAAGATTTTTTTGAAACTACGGTCAGATGTTTGTCTTAACAAGACGATGTGCAGAACACATATTTCAACGATGTCCGACAAATGTCAAGGTCATATTTAGAGGTCAAAGGTCAAAAGGTAACATTTCATGTCTGCTCCATATCTCGAAAACCGTTTAAGATTTCTTCATGAAAGTTTGTACAAATATAAAGCACCATCAGACGATGTGCAGAGAAAAAGAATCATTACCCTACTTTCAGTTTTGACGGAATTATTTCCCTTTGTATTTTTCAAAGGTAATTATATATAAGCTTCGTGTCCACTCCATATCTCGAAAACCTTTCAAGATTTCTTGAAAGTTTGTACAAATATAAAGCACCATCAGACGATGTGCAGAGAAAAAGAACCATTACCCTACTTTTAGTATTGACAGAATTATTCCCCTTTGTATTTTTCAAAGGTAATTTCTTATAAGCATCGTGTCCGCTCAATATCTTGAAAACCGTTTAAGATTTCTTCATGAAAGTTCGTACAAATATTAAGTACCATCAGACAATGCGTAGAGAAAAAGAACCATAACCCTATGTTCAGTTTTGACGGAATTATTTCCCTTTGTATTTTTGTTATAGTCATAAGCTTCGTGTCCGCTCCATATCTCGAAAATTGTTTAAGATTTTTTCATGAAAGTTTGTATATCGGGTACATATAAAGCACTATCAGACGATGTGCAGCGATAAAAAAACCATAACCCTACTTTCATTTTTAATAAAATTACGCCCCTTTGTATTTTTAGTATTGTAATTTTGTATCATTTATATCCACTCCATATCTCCTTAACCCTTTGAAACATTTTTTTGAAACTTGAGTCAAATGTTCATCTTATAGAGGCATCGTGCAAAACTTGTATTCCAACAATGTTCGACAAAGATACTTATAGTCTTGCCCATGGGCTGGGACAACTCGCACGCGCTTGAATTCTGCGTACCACTACGCGCTCCTTGACGGTGCACCCGGCTTGGCGATTCCATACTTTATGCATTATTCTTTCATAGGAATGAATTCCCACATCGATAAAATCCAACCCAAGAGAGGTTATTCATTCTGTATAATCCCATTATAGCCTGTTTCAAGGTCTTAAAGTCGAAAAAAGATCCAAAATAATCAATATTTCACCGTGACAAAGACTGTCGAGGAGGCCGCCATTTTGAAGACGTTACCAACTGACGTTTGAAATGACGTTGACGTTACGTCACAATTAACGTCATACACGCGCTTTCTGTAGTCGTCTCAATACAAATTGTGTTCTTTAATATATAAATTTCAATTAGAAAATCTAAAAATTTCAATCAGAAAATCTAAAAATGCGGATTTGTCAAGGACCTATTTTCTACTTGTCTGTTCACTACAGCAGCCATGCGGTTGTACTACTTACACTTGTACACGTTCGCATGAAATAGGCCTATCAGTTCCCCGTTCAATTTTAAGTAAATATTATCGTAGGTAAGAAAAATAATCAATCATTGGTCTCCAATGCGGACAGGGAAATCCCAACCCTCGGGCACATGGGGTGTGTCGGAAACTCGGCAAGCCTCGTTTCCCAACCACACCCCGTATGCTCTCGGGTTGGGATTTGCCTGTCCGCATCGGAGACCAATGATGATTCTATTTATCCCAAACCACCGATATCTGAAAGTAAATGTTCTGGTCTTAGAAAAAATTTGCTTTCAGATATCAGTTGTTTGACATAAAAGTTGAAATGTAAATAAAAATAAGAAGTTATCCAGACTGTACTCTTTGATGTAAGAGTTACTTTGAAATATCAGTGTTCGAGATATCGGGAGTTGACTATAGTCCCTGATTTGCTGTGCAGTCTGATGCTAGTCTATCCTGTACAATTTAGTTTTGCTCGATATTTGATCCGGACAATGAAAAATCATATTAAACCTAGAAAAATGCTACATATATTTTGTAGAGTATTTTAGATATTTTTACCTAACTGCCCAGTAAAACTCCAGTTTCTTTCCATTCTGAAGTAAACAGCAATAGTCAAAACACCAAGCAGGAAAATGAAACGAACCCATTTTCTCTTGTTCATTCGGTCTGCAAAAATAGGGAACATGAATTTATCAATTATTCTCAAAGCGCCAACTGAATACAAATGGCGAGTTTTGCGCCTACAAATTTTCAAAACATGTTTAGTCCAAACTCCAAACTGTATATTGTATTGAGAATTTAAAAATAGGAGGGCAAACCAGTGTAGATGCAGACGGGACAGCTCATCAGTCGCCTCATCTGGATATACCCTGTTTTGCAAATTCAAATGTTTCAATTTGTATTGCTTTTAATGCTAGGGTAGAGCCGAGTAACCGGACAGCGGGTAAATTCGGACATACCATTTCAAACAGTGAAAATCCAGATTAGACGGCTCATAATGAGCCGTCTCAGCAGGATTTTCACTGTTTTTGTTTAGATTCCAAACAACTCGCATAGGAAACAATGTCACTGTCCGAATTTACCTGCTGTTCGAAGTTACCCGACTCTACCCTAGTGCTTAATAGTTTCCTTTGTATTTCCAGAAAAAGGACCGTACGACGGAAATAGATCAACCCGCGGATCGCACAGGCTGACAAGTCTTGTTTGGCGGAGTCACGGCAGTAGCTCAGTAGGTTAATGGCATGGCCTGCTGATCTAGTGATCCCGGATTGGAGACCCGCTGGAGGCGGAAATCCGCATAGGGAACTTAATGCTTCAATATGGCGGAAACTACCGATAGCGACTTACGGGTTTATCCGAGAGCTTACCTGTTCAAATAATGTCGAGTGTTATATGCAATTACATAGAAATATAATATAAAATGTGAAATTAAATACATATATGATATTACGACAATTTTTTATAAGTTATGATCATAAACTTCAGTCTTTGTCCGTTAATATGGTATAAAAATATACAAATTAACTTCATGTTTTGATACTTCCATCGGCTTTTGAAGTTTGAAGCTTTAGTCACATGAAAGTATATAAGAATAATGTCAAAAATGCCTAAGAAGCTATGTACGGAAGCGTATATACGCCACCACTTGCTACATAAATCTGCTAGCAAAATTAAGTTTTACACACTTAATATTTTATTTTTTCTCTGCATATTATCTGTCTTTGTGAAATGTTTAATTGAAAAAGATCATAAAATGTATGACAAGGCGTTTAAATATATTATCATTTGCCATTATTATCTCAAAAATTCTTGATACTATCTTTTATTGTTATATATTTTTTTTCCAAAATATTCATGCACAAATCTAAGACAAAACCTTTTAACGCACCGCACCACTCCCATAATAAGTCAATTCGGGTATATACCGCGGAAATGCACACACACACATACACACACACACACACACACGCACACACACACACACACACACACACACACACACACATACTATTTTTGTGTCTTGCCCAGCCACTTAACTTTCGTGGAGATTGACAATGACATATTATATTCTCTCCCTTCTGCTGATCCAAGGTTAGTGGCGAAAGAATATGCACGCAGTACTCGCTAACTGCTTAGGATGTCTAGGTCTGTACAGGAACTGACGGGCTCGAGATGACATTAATAGTTGTTTACTGGGCCTTTAAACCTCAACTCAAAGTCAACTCAGCCCACCGTTTTGTCAGTGACAAGTCGCTCCCTAAGATTTAAATCTTACGCAGCACATTACGTATACCGCTTTTATATATGAGTACCCCCCTTCCCCACCCACCTCGGGGTATTGTTTTCAGCTAAGGGCCCAATAAATCCCAAGGTAGTGAGACGATGCAGCAGGTATATATATATAGCAAGCCGTTTTACTATTTATAATGCAAAATAGATATCTTATATAGTATATCATATATCTAATATGCCGATTAAGATATCTAATATGCCATATAAGATATCTAATATGACACGTAAGAAACTTATATGCTATATAAGATATCTGATATGGGATATAAGATATTTTATATCGGATAAGAGATATCTTATTCATTTTTCATATAAGCTTTCTTATATAATATATCATATATCTTTTTTAATGTATTAGATATCTTATACGGCATATAAGATATCTAATATAAAATATCAGACATCTAATATATTATATAAGATATATGTAAAATTGAATAAGATATCTCATATCCTATGCCAGATATGTTATATCCGATATAAGATATCTGATATACTAAATAAGTTATATATGATATCTTATATGCCATATCAGATATTTTATATATAGTATTGTGTCTTATGAAAAAGTCAAATAAGATATGTTTTGTACTATATTAGATATCTTATTTAGTATATTTGAGATCTTATATGGCATATAAGATATCTTATATGGGATATGAGATATCTTATTTAAATTTACGTATTGGATATCTTATATATCACATATCTGATATAGCATATAAGATATCTTATATGCTTTAAAAGATATATTATATATTATATAAGATATCTGATATAGCATATCTAATATGCTTTAAAAGATGTCGTATATATTATATAAGATATCTGCTTTAACATATAAGATATTGTATATGTAAAATTAAATAAGATATCTCAATTGCTATATAAGATATCTTGTATGAGATATCAGATATCTTATATAGGATATAAGATATATCTTACGTTAGAATAGATATCTTATATGTTATATTAGATATCTAATATATTTTATAAGATATCTTATTTATTGTATAAGATATCTGATATAATAAATGCGATATCTACATTCCAGAATAAATAGTAAAAAGGCTTGCTATAGGTATAGTTTATTTTCATGAAAATTATCCTGTTACACATAAACATCTCTTGGGTATCATGTGCCTCAACGACTACTGATAAAACGCCTTTTCCGAGTGGTCTTGTAGCTCCTTTTTTATACCGTCCCATGACATTGTATAGCAATGGACATTTCAAGTCACAATTAAAGTGTTTAAACTGTAAACTTACAGTTGATTTTACCTCACTGCAGCTAGTGTTGTGCCGTGTGACGGCCGTAAAACGTCTCCCCATACATCGTCTATAGTGCAGATTATATTTTATTTTCGTCCTTTGAGATCAGAGGCTATATTCTGAGAAATCTGAAATTTTAGATTGGTTTAGACTCTTATGCTAGATCATCGTCTTTTATATCATTTGGACCCTTTTTGATACTAACCAGTCATTGAATCGACCTGATATTGTCAGGGTCACAGATGAGGCTTTATTAGCCGAAACTACGTAGTCTGGTCCATGTAACTTCTTCTGAATGTGTTCTCTGCTCTGGAAGGAACTCTTAAAGATTTTGATTTTACCTCCACCTTCCTACTGGTACGCAAACTGCCATTGAACTGTGGCCGAAGAGCTGTTTTTAGTTTAAACTAATAGCGAACTTTTATTATGGCCCCAACTTCGAAGAAATTATTGGGGACATATTGCTTCTAAGTTGTCCGTACTTCTGTGCGTCCGTCCGTTCGTGCATGCTAGAATATTGAAATTTCACATATGGATTCGTCATCAAAAATAGCTGACACGTATTTTTTCTTGTCCCAATTGTCTCCCTTTTTATAGTTATGCTCCTTGAGAAAAAATCGAACTGAAACCTTGTAAACAAAATTACTCAAAAGGCATTTTAGGTAGAGCATTAAAATTTGCCAGCTTATTAGGACTGATGAGTAGATGAACTGATTAACTTTTGAAAAAAAATCATGATTTTTTTTATCGAGTTATGCCCCTTTATCGACTTAGTGCATTACAAGCCGACGGAAACTGTCATGCATACCATATCTTAGGAACCGTGCTTGCTAGAGTTTTGAAATTTCACATATGGATTCGTTATCAAAAAATAGCTTATATGTATTTTTTCTTGTCCGAGTTGTCTCCCTTTTTGGAGTTATGCCCCTTTGGAAAAAAATCATATGGAAATCTTGTCAACAGATATCTCAAAAAGTATTTCAAATTTACATATGGATTCGTCATCAAAAAATAGCTGACACGTACTTTTTTCTTGTCCGAGTTGTCTCCCTTTTTATGCCCCCAACTTCGAAGAAGTTGTGGGGACAGTCCGTCCGTTCGTGCATGCTAGAGTTTTGAAATTTCACATATGAATTCGTCATCAAAAAATAGCGGACACATTTTTTTCTGGTCCGAATTATCTCCCTATTTGGAGTTATGCCCCAGGAGAAAATTGAGAAATTTCACATATGGATTCGTCAACAAAAAATAGCTGACACGTATTTTTTTTCTCTTTTCCGAGTTGTCTCACTTTTTATGCCCCGAACTTCGAAGAAGTTGTGTGGGCATATTGCTTCTGGGTTGTCCGTACTTCCGTCCGTCCGTCCGTTCGTGCATGCTAGAGTTTTTTTTAAATTTCACATATGGATTCGTCATCAAAATATAGCGGACACATATATTTTTCTCTGGTAGAATTATCTCCCTATTTGGAGTTATGCCCCTTGAGAAAAAATCAAACAGAAACCTTGTGAGCAAGATATCTCAAAAAGTATTTTAGCTAGAGCCTTGAAACTTAGCCAGCTTCTTAGGACTGATGAGTAGATGAAATAATTAACGTTTGAATACAAAATCGTGA
Organism: Ctena decussata; assembly: GCA_963989385.1. Taxonomy (NCBI): domain Eukaryota; kingdom Metazoa; phylum Mollusca; class Bivalvia; order Lucinida; family Lucinidae; genus Ctena; species Ctena decussata. The sequence goes on from OZ022506.1 coordinate 11,022,748, forward strand.
ATTTTTGACCGAGTTATGTCCCTTTTTCGACTTAGTGCATTGTAAGCCTATGGAACCTTGTGAACAAAATATCTTAAGAAGCCCTTGATGCTAGGATCATGATTTTTTGCAGGAAGATATTGTCCAAGGTGTAGAGGCCTTGATTAGCTTTTGAAAAGCAAATCATAAATATTTGGCCGAGTTAAGCCCCTTTTTCGACTTAGTGCATTGAAGCTTATAGTACAAAGGTACCCTAACATACAGTCAAGAACGGTAAGAGCTAAGAACTTAAAACTTTATACACATGATCAGTATGGAAAATAAGCGAATTAGAGTTTTTCTTTTTTCCGCCTGTTTTGTTCAACTTAGTGCATTATTACCCTATGGAACTTGTGAAAAAAATATCTCGAGAACCCCTGATGCTAGGATCATGATTTTTTGCAGGAAGGTATTGACCAAGGTGTAGATGACCTGATTACCTTTCGAAAACAAAACTTAAATTTTTGACTTAGTTAAGCCCCTTTTTCGACTCAGTGCATTGAAGCCTATGGTTCAAAGGTACAAGCGTTATGGGATGAACCTTCTTTAGAGGCAAGCATATGGTTGGGGGCATAGTGTTTCATAAACACATTTTCTAGTTGTTTAAGGGAAATGATTTTGACAATTGCTAGATCTTATCTGGGATATAGAAAAAATATTGATCTTCTTTCGTCTTATTGCGTATAATTAAATCGACTAAACGGAACAGACATTCCGTATGCTCCTTTTTCTTCGTTTATGACAATAAATTTATTCATCTGAATGAGATGAGTAGCAAGTGGACAAAAATATTAGCACTGCTCCTTACATATATATCACGATGCATATTTTAAAAGGCAACTGGCAAAAATAGTGTCATAAAATGAAAAAAAATATTCGTACTGCTTGTTAGTAATTCAAGAAAGGGCATTGATACTATTACAAAATAAAAAATGTCTCGAACTGACATTATAAATTTACCAATACGACATATTCGACCATCTGAACGAAATATGTTTTTCTCTTGCTTGATTTTTTATATTTTTGAAGGAAATAATACAACCATTCTACACCGAAGACAGAAAGTGATCTGGGAAGACGCAAAACGTTTTCGCGCAAAATGGTAGTTTTTAATTAAAGGCAAAAATATTGCCACAACACATATATAGCTATATACTTTTGGATTATAGTGAAATATTTATTTATCGAAATCAGATAATCATTTGGCAGCCAAGAAAAAGTTAGGCACACTGTTTTCTTTTATTAGTCTGTCAACATTAAATTGAGACTTACCGTGAAAATAATTATCGAAACGCACTATGTTTTAACATTATTAATATTATCTTGGTCAAGCCACTTATTTCCGGCATTTTCGCGAGAAAAACATATTTTTCTGGCAGTTTTATGTAGCAAGTGGTGGCGTATATACGCTTCCGTAGCTATGTTCAGCCTAAAATTTGAAAATGACCGGATTTTCTATAAAACTTTTATAAGTTATCACCACTGAGAGATTTTTATAAGGTTTACATTGATGTAATTCATTATAAAATAAGTATACTATAAGTTTCTTCCATCGATCTCTAAACATACAGAAAATCGCGTTTCGAAACAACCTCGCTCATAATAGTTTCAAATAGTTTAAGTCCAAATCTGCCTATATTGCTCAAAGGCTTACCACTTCATTTCTTGGTATTCGTGTTTTGTTAATGTATTTATATGTGTGCTTTTATGATCTAACTAAGAAAGGAAGAATATTCATATTGTCTTATTAAGAAAGAAAGAAGGAAAAAAAGAATAAACGAATGAACACAAGAAAGGAAAAAAGAGAAAGAAGTCACGTAACTCCTACACGTGACCATCAAAAATGAACAGACAGTTAATCGACTACTTGTAGTTTTAAAAATCCCTTTATAAGCTAAAAAAAAACAAACTTTGCAAACCAATTAAATATTTTTTGGTAATGTTCGATCAGTCTATCAATTATTATCATAATTGCTAATGTTTGTTCTAACATTTTTGATTGAAATTTATTTGAGTGTGGTGGGGCGTTTTTATCAAAGAAACCGAAATATGTTTTGTTTATCCCAGGGTAGAATCTTAGAATCCATAGAATTATATTTTTGACTGGCAGATTTGCTCATTCATAATCAGGAGACACGAAGATACATACACTGTATTGCTCTCTTAAGATATTACTGTCGAAAAAATAATGCAAGAAACTAAATCATGGTGAACATTTTCTCGTAACCGTGGTAGTGTAAGGATAGATCGCTATGGGAAAAAATTGCTATGAAACATTTTTCTTGCAAGGCTATAAATTAACTTTATTAGTAATATTTCTGTTCATAATGCAAGTTTGTCACTTTAATTTTATGACTGTTTTAGTGAAGCAAGCAAGGAATATTGAAAGATATTTTTGTGATTTTTTTTTTTTTGTATTTTTGCTATAACATAAGTACTTACGATAATAAACCTGTGCACCTGCGGACACTTATCAGCCTCTGATATGTGCAAACTGATAAGACTGAACAATGTCTGATCAGTTTGCGCAAGCTGATCGGAATTTGTTGACAATATACAGTACAATTAACATACTTATAATTACACGAGGATTAATCGATTATCGATCATAAAATCTGATATTACCTCTAAACTGTTTTCGTAATTGTCAAACCGTTAAAGTTTGTTAAAGTCATCATGACTTGAACAAAAATATATGCAAAAAATATAAAGCTGCAATAGTCAATTTATGGAATTAATTATGTATGCAAACTGACTCAGACCAACTTATGCACTTGCAAAACGCTAGTCTGAGTTTATGATCAGTTAGTATTTTGTCAATTTTAGTTGAATTTGAGTTTGTACATAACCTTACCCGTGTTCCTGCACAAACCAAACTGATCCGAATTTCTGTTCAAAACATTTTGAACACGTGTTATCAAATCAGGCTGTGACTGTGCGAAAACCATTTAAAATTATCATGTGGAAAATAAATTGAGATAGAATTAAATACAGTAAAAAATACGGAAAGAACAGTTGAAAGCTGCAAGGCACTCGTCAGCGTTCCGCCCATGGACAGGTCACTTTCTTTTTTGCTAAATGTTCAAAAGTTTCCTCATATGAGCCGAACAAATTGGAATGTGCGCCCAGCGAAGACGCAGATCAGCCTGGACAGCCACCCGGTCTGAGCAGAGTCTGAACTATGCGTTTAAAGGGTAGCTAAGACTCTAAGCTACCTCTATGCCGATAGCGAAGCCTCTGATCGGATCAGGCGGATGCCCAGGCTGATCTAAGACTTCGCTGGGCGTACGTGCACCTTTGTCGCGGCTCATTTAATTGTTTGCTAAAGACATCAACTGAGTAGTCGCTGTCGGTCGGAAGGTGGTCACACGTCTTGTCAAAACAATGCAATTTCAAAATTAACACCTGCTAACGGCAATGAAGGTCAGAAATGGATACTTAATCCGAACGTCATTCTTGTGATTATTTTTGTATGAAACAGTAATTTCAGTCGCGTCGCAACAAAATCACAGCAGTGCCATAGCGCCCTGCCAAGACTCAGATCAGCCTTGGCAGCCGCCCAGACTAATCAGAATCTTCGCTGTGCGCTTACAGGACCGGCAATGGTCTAAGCTACCTCTATGCGGACAGCGAAGGCCCAGATCAGATGGGCGAACGCACACGCTATTCTGAGTGTTCGCAGGGCGCACATGCCAATTTGTTTTTGTCGTGGTATGGCTCATTAGTTTATTTATTTTTGTTCGCAGAAAAACAGAGAAAGTCAGACTTATCTTAATTGTTTTAAATAGCGCAGCTTAGTTACATGCCGAAAGACACAGCTTACATAAAACTTTTAAACAGTTTTGTCAAAACAGAAAATCAAGAGAAAACGTTATCGTTCCTGTTGAGTAGTGTTTTAACGTCCCAGTAAAAAAATTTAGTCGTCGAGATGTTGCCTCTGAATTTGTGGGACTGCAAGTATTGCTCGGCCTGCGATAAATGACACCCAGGACTAGCAGCTCTGTCGCAGAAGCACCAGGCAGCCAGTCTATTTTGCGAGCCCCGATGGGCGGGGTAAAAGAAAAAAAAAAGAAATGAGAAAAACTATGTGGGTGGATGGGTATCTGTATCTGGCTTAATCTTTCCATAAAGATGAGACCGTCAAAGGGATAGAAATATCATAATTTCATTATAATAAGTAATTTTATGTTTTTGTTGTCAGAAACTAAAACAAACCGCTGTCAAAACTGACCAATAATCAGATTTAATTTCTCGCCAATTCTTACGAAATTTGACCTAAATATCAGAGAGAGGGGAAAAACGAGACTTATGAAAACGAGAAGGAGCAAGTGAAAAAGTAAATTGATTTGATCTGAGAAAAAGAAAATGAAAATCCACATTGTTAAAAATTAAAAATGTTTCCATCCAGCGCATTCGTATTGTTAACATAGTGATGACAAAACCGGCTTCAGAGAAGTTCAACACCTGTCCTGGGATATGGACATCGATATGAGATTCCAAATATCGATTAATGCCTATCGCTACCCGGGTCTAAGGGAAATAACTGCATTCACATTAATACTCTCTCCAGGTAACAGGTAACCGATTACACTACTCAGCCCGCATTGAAGACAAAAGTTCCAGTTGCTGGAGGCGGAAATCTTTCCAACCTTAAACGTGGTGCCATTGCACGCAACTTTTCATAATCACCTCCCCTTCGTCCTGATATAATGGAAAATACTATTAAGAAGGACTAAAATTCGCAAGTTACCCATCCAAATAAATGCATTTTACATTCTAATGCGCTTACAAATATAACGCGACGTCTGATTGGATAACGTAAAAAATTCTGCGATACGCTGTCGCAAACCCGACGTCATTAAGTAACGTCGCTTCTCATTGGCTGGCGTTAGGTTTGATGTTGCTGACAGCGCTTGAAATGGGTGCAAACTAGTACATTATGAAAGGTGAAAATGTGAAAAAGTGCATTAGAATTGGGATAACTGAATTGAAAATTGTCATTTGGGGAGATAAATCATCGGTTTTATGGTCAAAAAATTGCGTTTTACGGCTCCGCTAGCGCGTCGCCGTAAAACGAAATTTCCGTCGCCGTAAAACGAAATTTCCGACCATAAAACCGATGATTTACCTCCCCAAATGACAATTTTCAAGACAGTTATCCCCTAATTTACGACACTGGAGCATGGTCATGAAAAACCGTGCTTGCAAGAGCAACAAATCCAATCATGTGAAAAATCGGTCACAATTGTATCCAAAAATTTTTATATATACGATTACCAAAACACACCACGAGCTCTATTCCTTAACAATTTCTCCGAATGCCACACCCAGAATTACCCTACATTGCTAGTATCTCTGTCATATATTGCTAGTATCAGTGTCGTATATTTAAATTACGTGAAACCGAAGGCATTTACCAATATTATTTGAAAGCAAATTTAATGAAAAACATATCGATTCTTCTTGCCCTTTGTTTCCGAACTTAGTGCCGTAGAATGATGTACGCTTCTGACAATAATCTTTAATGTTATTGTTGCCTACAGAGACACGTATAGCCCGGTAAACGCACAATTCCGTTCCCACATGGAAATTTAAAATTCAAATTTCTGGAAATTTGAATTTTAAATTCCCAGGTGGGAATGAAGTTCCAGAAATTTGAATTTTAGATTTCCAGGTGGGAATGGAATTGCAGAAATTTGAATTTTAAATATCCAGATGGGAATGGAATTGCAGAAATTTGAATTTTAAATTTCTAGGTGGGAATGGAATTTCAGAAATTTGAATTTTAAATTTCCAGGTGGGAAGGGAATTCCAGAAATTTGAATTTTAAATTATCAGGTGGGAAGGGAATTCCAGAAATTTGAATTTTAAATTTCCAAGTGGGAAGGGAATTCCAGAAATTTGAATTTTAAATTTCGAGGTGGGAATGTAATTGTGCATTTATTAGGCATGTGGGAGAAACGCAATGGATTATTGGGACAACACATACAGACGGCATGCGTATTCAAGATTAATCAAATTGTGCAAACAGTCCATGAAATCATATTATGTATCATACTCTGTTTAAAGACCCCATGGCTCTATCAGTGGGTTTAAAGAGTTGGCACGGTCAGGGAAAAACATAGGGAAAACTGATTTTTTTGCAGGTCATGGAATTTTGTAGCTGGCCAGTGAACTTTGGAAAGGACTTGAAAAGTCAGGGAAAGCCAGGGAATTTGAAAATAAGTGGTTTTTGCAGTCACCAGAAAATATGCTTACTAGTATTCTGTTAAAGAGGAAAGGATGCACTTTGTAGAGAGATAGTCGATCCAGGCTCATCTTCCTCCTCATTGGGGGCCACTCTTAAAGGGGAGCAAATTTTTTCATTGAAGACTTACAAGCTCTAAGGAGTAGGGATATAATCAAGCCCATAGCAAACGGATTTTTGTTCGAAATTGTCGCCATCAAAATGGCCATCGACGAACCCCATAGTACTTTAACGCCACCATTCAGATTAATCAAATCGCCCTACCGGTTGAAATTTTAAGAGCACTTTTCTGACTTCCATTATTGAATTTTTCTGTTAAAATAATTCCAGGACATCCTTTTCCACCTGTGTAATTATTGACGAAACAGTGCCCTTTATGTCAGCGTCAAACGTGTGAACAAAATATTACGATTTACAGCTTATTCGACTTTCTCCAAAACGCAGACCTATACCATGATAAATATTGATATATATTCTACTATTATGTGAAATTTCAGAAAATTTGGTTTTGGAACATTTTAAAATTGCAAAATAATATGGCGTTATTTCGTCTTTTCGCCTGGCGTCTTTTCGTCTTTTCGCATGGCGTCTTTTCGTCTTTTCGCGTGGCGGCTTTTCGCGGCGAAAAGACGAAAAGACAAAATGGCACAAACCAGCCACCATAGCCTTCAGGTTTTCATCTGAACACTCTAAGCTACCTTTTCCCTTACTGTAGTATTTTCTGAGGGTCAGTAAGTACACGGGTGACCTGCAACAAGCAAAGACTAAGATAGCTTGCACTACAAAATGTTATAAAAGTTAAGATGAACAGCTTGCATGTGCGCATTCTATTATGGGTCTTGGCTGGTAGCTTTTTTGTTCGTGCACATTTTGCTAAATGAAGGCAATAATGGGTTGCTTGAATAACTATACAAAGTTCGAGCGTATTTCAACAGTTCCTCACACGCCCGCTATTTTCAACTTTCAAGCAGATTGTTTAAGTATACTGTCAATGGTCTTTACGCTTATTCGGGATGTGGAATTTGCCAAAGTGGAGCGATTCGTATACAGTTTAAGTTCATGTACAGTACTTTGCTTCCGCGGAATAAATGGCTGTTTTTGTGCCACGTGCCAAACGTCGGATGGCACGTAGCAAGCCTCCAAACTTTCCCCACACCTTCCACATCCGCACACCCCGACACATTTTCAGGCTCATCATCGAACACACGAAATGCTCTTCGTAACTTAATTCAGAACGGAAAGTGTTTGCTTGCAAGCCAATCAGGGTTTTGCTATTCGCTTATATATACAGTTTTGTATCTTGAAGCAGTCTTGTTAGACTAAGCAGATTTTGGTTGAAACAATATTTTACTCAGACAAAATATACTGACAAGACACATACGTATGTAATATACATTGAGGATCTGAACGGAAGCATATTGCTTATAGAGTTCATTTCCTCAAGCAGATTTTGCTGTTATCATATCCGACAAGATTCCTCTTTCCCTGTTGCAGCTCAGCTGTTGGTAAGATTCAAATGATTGTAATAAATTTCAGTGTGTGTAACAACAATGAAGCCAAATCCGGCAGAGAGAGAGAGAGAGAGAATACGCTGTCACAGCAACGACTGCTCAAGTCATGTTTGGGAACTATACATCACTCCAGGCATCAGTCAAAATGAATTCCCCCACTTCCCTGGCCCACACCCACCCCTACCCTCGTCACCAACCGCCTCTGACTTGTTTCTTTCTGAGTAACTTGAGCCGCGACGCGGGAAAACCAACAATGTGGTTGTGCGCCCAGCGAAGACTAAGATAATCCTGGGCATCCGCCCAGTCCGATTAGAGTCTTCGCTGTCTACAGGTAGCTTAGACCCTTAGCTACCCTTAAAGCGCTTAGGGAAGACTCTGTGCAGACTAGGCGGATGCCAAGGTAGATCTGAGTCTGCGCTGGGCGCACAAACACTTTGTTGATTTTCTCGTGTCGCGGCTCATATGTTCTCTTTAATTGTAGAGCAAATTATAAAATCAGATCGTAAATTTTTCGAAAACTTGACAAACAAAACGACAAGAAAGAAACTCTTTACTTCGTACTGGTGCATTTCATGTTCGACGTATAATCTGTTTACATGGCATGCGGGCTGGCAATCTAGCTCGAGGCAATATACGTCATTTTTTTTATTACGTCACAACAGTGACCTAATAACTTATTTGACAGAAAACAGATGACTGTTTGAAAGATAAATAATATTAGGAAAGGATATTATTTTCACAAATTTGAGTTACAGAACGTCAGATTTGTACAATGCCAATCAAGTCAGCAGTCAGGTAAGGTACGTTCTACCAGTTTGTAGTCTATTTTAGCTAACTAAACTCCGTAGCCTAATTTTTCTCCTCTTCAAGTATTTAGCAATCTGAGCTAATGTTTGACAAGCTGTCGACCTCAATTTTCTGTCTAAATTGTGGCTGTCCGGCAAGTATTGCTGGTGCTCATATCACGTGCAAGACCGTTTCCTGAGCGTTAAAACTACAGAAGCCATCTTTTATTTTGCAATTTAAAAATGTTCCTAAACGATATTGCTTGAAATTTCACATGCAAAAAGAAGAAATAATAAAGTTTTCGATGGCATGGGTGTGCGCATTGGAGAAAGTCTCAGCTTTCTGTAAATTATGTTTTATGTTGATGCAAGTTTTCGGTAGAATCAAGAGAGAGTGTTGTACTTTGACGATGAATATTTTAACAGCATTTCGAGCAATTTTGGCCCTGAATTTTGTTGAGAAAGCCTGCTTAATACTAGTTAGCAAAGCATTTTATGTGTTTAATCATTTGAATATAATCAATGCCTCTATATACATTTGAGAATAATGGGAAATTTAGTCAAGAACCATGTTCGCCATTTTTAGGGCCAATTTTTTATGTGGAAGGATCCACCGTTGTAAAAACAATCACCGCTTTTCGAGGGTTTGCGTTCCAACTGTTAGCCCCGATTTTCAAGTGATACAGTTGGCACTGTTAAAGGGTAAAATGATGAGCTTTTGGATCTGTAAAATGGTATGGAAGACTGTAAAATGTCAGGGAAAAGTAAGGAAATTTCCAATTGGATAATGAGTAACAACCCTGTATAATAATAACGAAATTCGTTAAATGTTTTATCTTTAGCTGTCACCCCAAGGTTACTGCAAGCTTCTCAACACAGTATGGTCATTAAACAAATAAGTCGTCATTGAAATTCATATGAAAGGTTTTGAAAAAAAAGAAGAACCTATTTGCGTCATTTTAGTTTGCATCCTAAATGATCCACTTTCGATATCATGAAGTTGTAAAAAATGGTAAAAATAAAATGTACAGGCCCGTCATTGTCCCGACGCTTTTGTTTAAATTATGTCTCTAGACGGGGAACCAGAAAAGGAAATCGTATGCATTGTCATGTTTCAAACACATTTGCCAGTAAAATGACTCGGCACCAAACGTGAAGGCTGAACCGCTTTTTAAAATGTTTTGTGTCAATATTACAGGAGCACGAATTTACCATGACATTAAAATCGCATTTTGTTTAAGAAATAGATCAGCTCTAGCAGTGAATTGTTGAGTAATAATTCACTGTTTTAAGGTCAGTTGTTAAGTAGATTATATCACGAGCGCGGAGCGCTAGTTTGTCTCTTAAACTAGACTTACAACTGACTGACAAACAGTGAATTATTACTCAACAATTCAATGCCAGAGCTGAACTATTTCGATTCTAACACTCAAAAACGCTGAAAACGTATTCCTTGCCTTCAAATTCTCCCAACCTTCCTGCCAGCGCGTTCATGCTCCCGCCATGCTCCCGCCACTGTATCTAAGATAAATGTACGTTTTTATGGCGTTTTTAGAAAGAAAAAGAGACGTTACACCGTCTAACGTCTCAAAACGTCGCACAATTACGTCAGTACTGCCAGTGACGTCAGCAGTTAGACTCACGCGCTCCGCAACAGTGAATTGTTGCAGAATAAAACACGGAAGTTTTCCATTGCTTCTATAGGCGCACTGTGTTAGAATAGCAAATTTTGCACTAAAACGTCACGGTTTCGCCATTAGAAAATACAAAAGGAATAGTTTAACGGCGGGAGCCAGTCTATTGATCAGTTAACATTTTTTTTTAACCCAGCTATTGTTATAACTTCTTGAACTCAATACTGTGTCAAAATATCCCCTACTTTTTGTAAGAAATATATTTGCTTCAAGTGTGGCATTTTAAAATGCAGTATCATTATTTGTTTGTCTCTTAAACTAGACATAATGCAAGATGCATGGCAGATATGAGCCGCGAAACGAGAAAACCAACAATGTGGTTGTGCGCCCAGCGCAGACTCAGATCAGCCTGGGCATCCGCCCAGTCTGATCAGAGTCTTCGCTGTCCGCATGGAGGTAGCTTAGACCCTTAGCTACCCTTTGAGCACTTAACAAAGGGTCTAGTCAAATTGTGCAGATGCCCAGGCTGATCTGAGTCTGCGCCGGGCGCACAACCACATTGTTGGTTTTCTCGTGTCGCGCTCAATTATGTCTGCGACATAAGTGGTTGGCTTCCTGAGAAAAAGGACATTTGTGTTATTACAGAACTTAAGAATCGATTGGGCGCTTATTATTTGAAAGCATTTAAAGTTTCCATGGTCCTTTGGGTGATAAATCTTCTAGACGCAAATTATCAGGAAAATCGCTTTAACCTTCACGTTTTGTGATACAATGTGGGTTGATTTGCATATATTGAACCGTTTACCGTACAAAAAGTACGGGAAAGTGTTTGTGAAAGATGACAAATTGCCCGCAAAACACAATTTTCCTTTTCTGGCTCCCCGTTCAGAGGTTCAATATAAACAAAAGTGAGACAGTGAATGGGACCCCACATCTAGACATTGTATTTTTGCCATTTTATTCAGTGTTCCTGAAATAAAAAGTAGATAATGTTAGTTGGCAAGTAAAATAACCCAAATCAGTTTTCGAACCTTTTTATGTGAAACTCACTGTTTTAGCCATTTAAAGTAGTCTTTCGCTAAAGTATTTCGTGCAATTTAGGAGTTACATAGTGAGCAGGGGCCGTATTTATGAAACGACTTAGGTGGTTGCTATGCTGTTGCTAAGGCTAATTTTCTATAAAGGAGATTCCTTACAACTACAACTATGAAATTTGCTCTGGAGGAACAGTCTTTGTAAGACTGTTCCTCCAGAGCGAATTTCATAGTTGTAGTGAATCTCCTCTTAAGAAATTCCGCCTTAGCAACAGCATAGCAACGACTTAAGTGGCTTTATGAATACGGACCCAGGAGATTTAAGCAAGGGCAGTAAATTAAAAAAGAAAGTATGGCAGGGCATTGTTTCTTGCTCATCATACATCGCTCCAGTATTAAACACACAACTACCTAGTTTCATTAAACATTTTGAAGTGAACATACATTGTCATTGTTTACGGACGGACAGACAGACAGATGGACGGGCAGCAACATAACATACTACATCCGTTTTTTTTCTTTTTTTTTTCAGTTTTAAACGGGCATGTAAGTATAGGAGAGCAATCATTTTTGTATGTGAATATCCTTTTTGACCTCATGCACATTGCTATAAATTAAAAAGTTAAAGAGTTCCTTGAAGAGCAGAGAACACATTCAGAAGAAGTAACATGGGCCAGACTACGTTGTTTCGGCTAATAGAGCCTCATCAGTGACCCTGACAATATCTGGTGACGAAACCAGTTAAAGCATACTGTAATTTCTTAATTTTAATAGGGCAGTCGATTCAATGATGATTAATGTCAAAAAGGGTCCAAATAATATAAATGACGATGATCTAAATGAATCTAAATTTTCAGATTTCTCAGAATAAAGTTTTATTTTGGAAGAATAGCGTAAAGACTAACCAAAGGGATGTTACTTCAAAATTGAGTAAGGAGAACCAACAATTCTTATATGTGACACACCATCTTGAGATCAATCACACTGTGATACAGTTTTGATTAACCCTTGATGCGCCAAAAAGCAGACGACAAAATTTACGTCTGAAAAATTTCAAAAAATGTCTCGTCCAAGCGATATCATATTGAGAATTCGAACACTAGAGGGCAAACAGTGTGGATTCAGATGAGGTGGCTCATTATCATTATGAGCCACCTCATCTGGATCTACACTGTTTGCCAATTCAACAATTCAAATTTTTTGCGCTTTTAGGGTTAATGTATTCCAAACTAATACTAAGTTATGGCGTGCACAAGATTAGTGAACACAAAAAGCCTAAAAACTAATAAAAGGGGTGTAACTCTAAAAACGAAGTAAGGTAAGGGAGAGAGACAATTTTTTACGCAACACATTGCCTTGAGGCTATACATTGCAATGAAGTTTAATCAAGACATTCCAATTAGTTATCCAGTTATGGTGCGTACAAGATAAGTCTGAAAAAATAATCAAAGGGGCACAACATGGAATTCAGAAAGTGGGAGCAACCATTCTTGTACGCGACACATTTCCCTGACCTAATACACGTTGCTTTAGAATTGCAGCAAGATAACCCAAACGGTTACTGAGGTATGGCGCACACAAGAATGTTTATGGACTCTAATCAGAGTCTTTGCTGTTAGCGTGGGGCTAGCTTAGACTCTTAACTACCGTTTTTAAGCGCTCGGCAAAGACTGATCAGACTGGGCACATGTCCAGTCTTCGCTGGTCGCACTTGCCACTTTGTTGGTTTTGTCGTGTCGCGGCAAGTTTTATGCTGAGTTTTATAAAATGCACTTCGAAGTGCAGTGAGTTAGTTAAACTAGTATGCCACTACCACCAAAGTAGCCTTCATTGTCCCTACCTGGTGAATGATTGTCCTTCCTAGTGAATGATTGTCCTTGGACGTATCACCAGTAAACAATTCCGATTCTGATTCTGATACCCGTTAAAAAGTTACACTTTTCTAATATACATAAATACAGATTTATTTACTTTAAAACAACACAGACACTAATTCTATTGTATAACTTACATTTGACTAGGCTCATCAGCAGTGTTCATATAAGTCCAAAGTAATACACAACAAAGCACATCGACAGAGACATAAGAAAAATATCTCAAGTCATTGATTATTAAAGACTTACCGTAAAAGCCCTATGTATTTGTACAGAAAATCCCGAACAGTGTTTGCTCCATTGAGCAGTCTGTTCGGCGTCTTTACTGCTTGTCAGTCTGCAAAATCCTTTCATTCCCGGATAGAACACTAATTTTGTTCAAGTTTTTATTAAAATCACAACACTTGTTTAAGGTGTATGGGTATTCCTCTATGTTTTTCAGCAGTTTCTTGAAAGGGAGACAATCATAGTTTCATGACTGCCTGTATGCCTCACTTGGCTATGAAACCAGTCCAAAAATGGGAACATTTAAAGGAAACTATTTGCTCCCGTAGGAGCAAATTGTTTCCTTTAAGTGTTAAGCCCCATTGAACAGGGAGGAAAAAGCAAATGACGGGGTTGCTTCCCTTGAAAGTGTACCCATTTACCTTGTGATGTCCAGATATCTAGAGTAAATCTAGTAGGTGTTCGTGGTTACTAATTAGGAGCTGATGTGATTGAATAATTTATGTGACGTGTTAGAAGGAAACGGTTGGGTAGAAGGAAATTATTGAACTGAAAACTAGTTACTCATTAACAGAATTGAGTCATGTAATTGTTTTTCTCCCTTTTCATGGATACCACTTGATAATTTATCCCTAAGTACAATGGTCGTATACGGAACTTGCTTGTCACAATATATATTAATGTGATTTATTCTTTGCCTTATTCTTTGTTCTTTTTTTATTTTTTTTTGTTTTGTATATATATGAGAGGAAAATAATTTAGGCTACATTGGTCTATTTATGTAATAATTGCATCAAGCTTCTCACTTAAGTTTTGTCATTTTAAATGACCCTGTATTTCCAACTATTCTTGGGCTTTGCCAGTAGAAACAAAAAATATAACACAACAAATTGGCGTGGTAAAAATTTATTCCCTTTGTCTCAAATAATAATAATAATAGTAATAATAATAATAATATGAAGAAGAAGAAAAATAAATATTAACAAGTCGCCCAAGGGCAACGATCGCTCACCTGTCAGTATATGCTCAATTTATATAAAATTGGTAGTACTACAGTCTCAGTTGCTAGATACCAAGTTTCAAGGCAACTGGCCCAGTGGTTCTGGAGAAGAAGATTTTTCAAAGTTTTTGCCATTATATGGCCATGGTGGCCATCTTGGTCATGTGAGTGGACCGAATATATAAACTTTGTTTCCCGCTTTGCCTGAAGGCTGCATTTGAAATTAAATTGAAATCTGCCCAGTAGTTTCAGAGGAGAAGTCCTTTAAAAATGTTGACACATTACAGAAAAACGACCTTTAGCCAAGATAACTAGATCCATATATGGGCATAGTGGCCATCTTGGTCATGTGACCCAGACCCCGGGTATAAACTTTCGTTCCCCCATCCCACTGAGACTCAATATGAAATTTGGCTTCAATCGGCCCAGTGGTTTCAGAGGAGAAGATGTTTGAAAATCTTGACGACGGATGATCCCATGGAATGACCTTGACCTTTAGTGACATAATATCTTCATCTGGTCATTTAGTCGACCATGTATACCAAGTATTGTACCTAGTACTTAAATAGTTTCTGAGAAATCCACTGTTTAAGCATTTTCCCATATAAAAGCCTAACGTACCAAAGTTGACCATGTCGTAAATTAGGTCAAGGTCAATGCAAGGTCATGATTTGTATAAAATATGATGGGCCCGTATGCTCAATGCTACATACCAAGTTTCAAGGTCATAGGCCTTTTGGTTTTGAAGAAGAAGTTTTTTGAAGGGTTTTTACCATATATGGGCATGGCGGCCATCTTGGTCATGTGACCCAGACCCCGGGTATTAAATTTCGTTCCCCTATCCCACTGAGACTCCATATGAAATTTGGCTTAAATCGGCCCAGTGGTTTCAGAGGAGAAGATGTTTGAAAATCTTGACGACGGATGGTCTGACGGAATGACCTTGACCTTTAGTGACATAATATCTTCATCTGGTCATTAAGTCGACCATGTATACCAAGTATTGTACCTTAGACTTAAATAGTTTCTGAGAAATCCACTGTTTAAGCGTTTTCCCATATAAAAGCCTAACGTACCAAAGTTGACCATGTCGTAAATTAGGTCAAGGTCAATGCAAGGTCATGATTTGTATAAATTAAGATGGGCCCGCATGCCCAATGCTACATACCAAGTTTCAAGGTCATAGGCCTTTTGGTTCTGGAGAAGAAGATTTTTGAAGGGTTTTTACCATATATGGGCATGGCGGCCATCTTGATCATGTGACCCAGACCCCGGGTATAAACTTTCATTCCCCCATCCCACTGAGACTCCATATGAAATTTGGCTTAAATCGGCCTAGTGGTTTCAGAGGAGAAGATGTTTGAAAATCTTGACGACGGATGGTCCGACGGAATGACCTTGACCTTTAGTGACATAATATCTTCATCTGGTCATTTAGTCGACCATGTATACCAAGTATTGTACCTCAGACTTAAATAGTTTCTGAGAAATCCACTGTTTAAGCATTTTCCAATATAAAAGCCTAACGTACCAAAGTTGACCATGCCGTAAATTAGGTCAAGGTCAACGCAAGGTCATGATTTGTATAAATTTTGATGGGCCCGCATGCCCAATGCTACACACCAAGTTTCAAGGTCATAGGCCTTTTGGTTCTGGAGAAGAAGATTTTTGAAGGGTTTTTACCATATATGGGCATGGCGGCCATCTTGGTCATGTGACCCAGACCCCGGGTATAAACTTTCGTTCTCCCATCCCACTGAGACTCCATATGAAATTTGGCTTAAATCGGCCTAGTGGTTTCAGAGGAGAAGATGTTTGGAAATCTTGACGACGGATGGTCCGACGGAATGACCTTGACCTTTAGTGTCATAATATCTTCATCTGGTCATTTAGTCGACCATGTATACCAAGTATTGTACCTCAGACTTAAATAGTTTCTGAGAAATCCACTGTTTAAGCATTTTCCAATATAAAAGCCTAACGTACCAAAGTTGACCATGTCATAAATTAGGTCAAGGTCAACGCAAGGTCATGATTTGTATAAACTTTGATGGGCCCGCATGCCCAATACTACACACCAAGTTTCAAGGTCATAGGCCTTTTGGTTCTGGAGAAGAAGATTTTTGAAGGGTTTTTACCATATATGGGCATGGCGGCCACCTTGGTCATGTGACCCATACCCCGGGTATAAACTTTCGTTCTCCCATCCCACTGAGACTCAATATGAAATTTGGCTTCAATCGGCCCAGTGGTTTCAGAGGAGAAGATGTTTGAAAATCTTGACGACGGATGGTCCGACGGAATGACCTTGACCTTTAGTGACATAATATCTTCATCTGGTCATTTAGTCGACCATGTATACCAGGAATTGTACCTTAGACTTAAATAGTTTCTGAGAAATCCACCGTTTAAGCGTTTTCCAATATAAAAGCCTAACGTACCAAAGTTGACCATGTCATAAATTAGGTCAAGGTCATCACAAGGTCATGATTTATATAAATTATGATGGGCCCGCATGCCCGATGCTACATACCAAGTTTCAAGGTTATAGGCCTTTTGGTTCTGGAGAAGAAGATTTTTGAAGGGTTTTTACCATATATGGGCGTGGCGGCCATCCTGGTCATGTGACCTGGACGAAATATATAAACTTTTCGTTCCCCCATCCTGTTAAGGCTCCATATGAAATTTGGCTTCAATCCACCCAGTGGTTTCTGAGAAGAAGATGTTTAAAAGTGTGAACGCCGACGCCGACGGACGACGGACCAAGTCTATACTATAAGCTCACCTTGACAGGTGAGCTAAAAATGAATGAATAAATAAAAGGATTGCTAAATATATTGCTATACTTGTATGAGATATCATAATGAACAAGAGGTTAAAATTGGCATTTGTATGGAAAACCCAATAATTCTTTATTTTTCCCATCTAAAAATTTAGCAAATGCTGGTTCATGCATTATCTCCTGACATAAACTGCAGTGCCAAACTCTCACAGCACTGTAACAGCTAAAGGGACAGTTTACTGTAGATTACCCTCTGTCGTGCTCACTTCCTTTCGAAGTCTACCTAAGGGAGATATAAACACTTGCTGAGTAGCTCTTTAAATTGAGTCTGCACCCTAGGAGTCTCTTTTTTAAAAGTATGATTATGTTGCTTCCATTTTGTCATGTTTCATTTTGTCACGTGAAAAAAACAACAACAAAGTTTTACATATGTTTTGCAAGTTAAAATACATTGAGTGACTCTGAAAACCTATCTTTCGTTTTGATTTCCAGACAAACATGTTGGCATTCATAATCAAATGACCAAATTCCCCAGGAGGCTTCTCTGATATCTCCTTGTCAAAGTATATCAGTGGACTCTATGCGCCTGTGGTGATCCTAGTGTCACTACAGTACCACATGCTAGTTCCTCTGTCATCAGTGTTAATGGTATTTCTACTAGAAATACCATTAACACTGATGACAGAGGAACTAGCATGTGGTACTCTAGTAACACTAGGCTGAAACAGATAAACGCCTTGGGTTATTGTCCTAAACTCCGTTTATTAATTCTGAAACTGGGTTTTTCGCTGCTCATATTTTCATAATCTAACCAATCCAGGTAAGACTGTGCATAGTGATAATGCTAGACTTCCGCCGATTTCTCATCCATGTGTCCTATGACTCTGTCCTTCGTAGGATGCTAGGCTAACCTGCACAAAACTGCAAATTACAGAATTTCAGTCCGAGACTAAGTCCATCGGACAGGTTGGAAACGCCTTTTAATACCATATAAAGTGGTTGCTATAAATAATTTTGTGTACGGGTGGGGTTAGTATTCTAACACATGCTCTGCGCGTGCGAAACCAGTCAGCGTGACAACAAGCTTGTCATCCAGATAATTTTGTCTCGATTTAAAATTGATTACACCGCATAGATTCACACTGGACAAGGTTTTCGGTGTTTCATCATTGTATCGCCACCAGCAGACTTGCGTTATTTTAACGCAAATATAACAGCTTTCAGCAGTATGTAATAAAGTTTTAAAGTTCCAAACTATTATGACCTATGTTGCGTTAAAACTGCAAAGTTAAATACAAGGACAACAGGAACAAACCGTGCACCTCTCAAACTTATTATAGCTCCCCTTAATCAGCCTATTCCTCATTCTTACCCCCCCCCCCCCCCACTCTAAATAGATAATAAAATTATCTCCCCCACACTCCCTACAACCCCCTCCCCTCAATTAATCTACCATCCAGACTCCAACCCCTCGACATTACCCCTTCCCAAACACACGTCTCCTTATTCAATCTACCACCCAAACCGCTACCCCAGTCTCTAGATACACCCTACAGTCACCCCCCGCGCCCCCACTTCTTTTCTGCAAAGCATTCCCTCGATTAGTCTACCACTCCGACCTCTACCCCGCGACACGAACAATATATATGCGCAAGGAATACTACATCGTCGAACCTTACTGCTTGCGCAAACAGGCTGCAGTTTGATCAGAGTTAACCGGAAGTCGAAGTCAACCTCACGATACCGAGTTTAAGTAAAAAGCTTAGACGCAAGTGAGAGGTTACTTTTTCGCGATTCACATGATATATTTGACTTGCGTCATGTGAAAAGGTTATTAGGTCATGTGCATACTGTTAATACTCAACTGTACAGGCTGCTCATCTTTTTATATCACCCAAGAATGTTAATGCAAAAATGTAGAGTCTGATTTGACTGCACGATCTGAGTCTTCCCTGTTCGTACAATACAAGGGTACCTTTTCACAAGCATACAAATCTTTTACTTCCAAGAGCTGTATTCATAGACATTGACGTACAAAGGTGAAACCGCACGCATGCATATATGCGATATTTCCTTCCGTATATATATATACGCGAAAGCTGATCTGTGCTTTTGCTTTTCGCACATCTGATGTGTGGTTGTGTGGACACAGAGGCACATAACAAAGTCCCTAGTTAACTGGTTTGAGATTTTTCTGTTCGCAGATACATTATGCCACATTTTTGCGTGAAACGTCACCATGAGAAAAATGATAGAAAGGAAGAAATAGATAAGTGCAGGGACGTTTATAGGCCTGAAGTTCGCTTCTGAGTCAGATGACACAAGTGCCACGTTGTTTATATGCATACTACTTTTGATATTTTCCTGAGAAAATATGACACAAACAAATACAAGTGTTCAAAATATGGTAAAGAAACTTGGTCTGATTTTCAATCCTAAAAGCCACAGTTGTCAAAACGGAAAAAATGTAGCTTATGTAGTAACTTGGTATTTTTTCTGTAATAAAAAGTAGCCGAACTTCAAATCGCTTTTCCCCCTTATTCCTGTGACTTTGTTGGAGGGACAACAGTTATTACCCAAATGACCAGCGTGATACCCATGTGGAGCGTATCTGAATATGTATGACTTTAGGCTGTCAATTTTCGTCAAATGGTCTTAGTTTGCGGACAGGTTTTTGAAATTTGCTGTTTCGTGCATGTAACTGCAGCATTAGGCGCCAGGCTAAGATACATGAGACCTTTATGAGAAATTGGCGGAAGTCGAGCTTTATCACTATGCACAGTCTTACGTGGATTGATTAGATTATAAAAGTATGAGCAGCGAAAAACCCAGTTTCAGAATTAATGAACGGAGTTTAGTATAACTTTTTTCACACGCTGGCTTCACAGAAGCCACCAGGTATGTTGTAATGACGTTTGTATACAAGTACAATGTAGTTCTAAAGAGACACTAAATTGCCGCTGCAGGTAATATGTGGTTCTGTACACATGTAAATGTTTCCAATTGCATGCTGACAATCGTAAGGTGGTGTGAAATGCAACCAGAACATTTTGTGACCGAGCTAGTCCCTTCAAACGAGTTGAAACGACTAGCATATACATTCCTCCTTGAACATATTTTGGCCCCTTTTCAACTGCAAATACTGTCAGGTTTCCCGCAGGTCACAATCTTTATAACCTCTCCAACAGCTAGAGGAGCTGTTTATGCACTTTCTTTTCATGTTGAAATATTGCAAAATTTTACATTATAAAAATAGTTCTGGGCTGACAAACCTTTGTATGTTATATAGTTCTTGCACACATCTGTGTAGTCTAAGCGAGTAGCCTTGCTATGATTATGTTGCTACGAGAATAAATGTATGCTTAAAGGTTGCCTTTAAGTATATACATTTATTACCTTAGCAACATTCACATAAGAGGTGACACCTAAAGACGCGGTGTTTATATAGACAAAGGGAATTAATTTTTGCCACGCCAATCTGTTGTGTTACGTTTCTTGGTTTCTGCTGGCAAGGCCCAAGTATAGTTGGAAATGCAGGGTCATTCAAAATGAACTGTAGTGAGAAAATTGAGAAGATATTAAACCAGTACCTAACGATAAAATATTACATGGAAAGACCAATGTGGCCTTTCTTTAAAATTTTCCCCTCATTTATATGCAAAAAAGGCAGGTTATGACTTTCAATGAAGTGAAACATATCCCGCTAATCATCTCTTCTGCAAAAATGGCAGTCAAACCATGAAGATAAAGTCACACCAAAGAGGAAATATTTTGAAGCTCGGCTGGCTAAGGGAAACCATTTGAGCCGCGACACGAGAAAACCAACAATGTGGTTGTGCGCCCAGCGCAGACTTAGACCAGTCTGGACATCCGCCCAGACTGATCAGAGTCTTCGCTAAGCTCTTAAAGGATAGCTAAGGGTCTAAGCTACCTCCATGCGGACAGCGAAGACTCTGATCAGACTGGGCTGATGCCCAGACTGATCTGAGTTTGCGCTGGGCGCACAACCACTTTGTTGGTTTTCTCGCGTCGCGGCTCATTTGTGAATGGACGTGATTGATGCGTCATGGATTGTTAATACATAACACTATGATATTTTGTACGCGTCGTAG
Organism: Ctena decussata; assembly: GCA_963989385.1. Lineage (NCBI taxonomy): Eukaryota > Metazoa > Mollusca > Bivalvia > Lucinida > Lucinidae > Ctena > Ctena decussata. The sequence continues at coordinate 11,043,970 of OZ022506.1, forward strand.
AGTTTTCTACGTAACCGCCTATTCTACATATCGTGCCCCAGAAAGGGAACTCCCACATTTTCGAACTTTCTTTGAAAGTACTTAATTAGTCCATTTTTACAAATGTTCTCCGCTAAAGCAAACTAAAAATATATAAGCTTTTCAGGACGACTGAATTGGAGCTTGACTTATTAACCGTTTTCGTTTCAGGGTATGGTTTACAAAAGTGGTACACTGGTGAAAAAAAAATCACAAAAAACAATGATGTCCTGAAAATTTTACCCTAGTGTGACTTCACTGTTTCGATTTCATGCAGATGCGAGAAATAGCTGATGTAACTCGCTGAATAAATTGATAAATAGTAGACACCAACAAATAAGTTACATTTTTGTAATATATTGCCAAAGTACAATTATGACATGGCAACAATTGATGCGTCATGGATTAGTAATAAATAATTACAACTGTGCATTCGAAAATCGTTTCAGACCTTATGCATATAAAACGTATTCTTTAAACCGTTTTCGGTGCGAAATAGCCTTTTTGTGCTGGTGTGCGGTAAGACCCATCATATACCTCACTCTTTCACTTACTCGAAAATCAAAGGTGTACATAGGGCATCTGTGGTTTAAGCTTATGATAATGATCATCGTCGCGTAAAAATCTAAGTTACGACATGTGCAAACACTGAAGACGCAGATCAGCATATGCAAATTCGCATTTCTGATGGGGTTTCCTTTATTTTTTTTCTTTCTTCTCAAAACGTATTTATGAACCCTTAGAAATCTAAACACACTGCATTGAAAAGACTATGATACGTTTGCGCAGATACGCAGGCTTATTTGAGCATTATAGTATGAGCTTCATAATCCAAGACCCTGTTATTTTTTCCAACAGAAAGGATTTTATAGCAATTTGTTCTAAACGAGTCAAGATTTTTTTTTATTAAATTTTTCTATTTTTATTTATTTATTTATTTGTTTATCTATTTTCACAATGCTTACATTTTAAATAATTGATTTCATTCAGAAGTGAATGCAGTTAGAAATCAGTAGAAATTATGAAAGGGAATATGAAATTTTGACACTTTTCACACTGTATATTGTATAATCAGTGATCCTTATCAGTTATGACACTCTCGGTCACCTTTACATTTCAGACCCCGGCACTATTTCACTTTCATATCAAATCAGTCTTAACACCTGCTTAGACTGTTCAGGGTATTCACATTCGCTTTTTAGCGGTGCAGGTTGATTTTTAAAACTCACTGTTGGCAACTTCTATGGGAACTGTAGATATTCAAATCAGCGTTCTCTTCTTTGCTGACTGATCAAAGCCTTCGGTTTTTCTGTTTGGGTGTGCAGGCTGATTTGAATACTCACTGCTGGCATAAGTTTATGAAAACAGTTAATATTCAAATCAGTTATTAATTTTTGAAGACAGATCAGGGTCTTCATTCCTGCTTTTAGTATAAACATTATTTTATTTGTATAAACTGACAATATAAATACAATACACATGAAAGACATATACAGAAGAATATACAAAAAGGATCCAGAAGAAAGTCAAACGACTTATGTAAATCTGTATCCCGTTGGACAATAATGTTATAGCATATATATAATGAGTGATTTGGTATGTCAGCTACAATCTTGGACGGACACCCGGCGCCAGGTGTGTGCAACTATGGTTACGTACCGTTGAGCCACTTGGGTAACGTCGATACGAGAATTGAACAGAACAGAACAGTCAGCTACAATAAATAATGTTTAGTTGAGCAATATCAATGAAAAAGAAACGTGATACAATAAATAAGAAAAAAAAGAAGATTTTTAGAGCATATTGGAAGGTGTTCGCAAGATATTGCCAATAGGACAAAATACAATCACGTAAAATAGTTGCAGTCAAGGGCGGGCTCCGATGAGAGTTCTGAGTGAGTCAATTCTTTTCATCTATCAGGGATAGATAAGCCATGGCCCCTAGTGGAACCGCCTCACCGAAGTGGTTCTAATGAACGTCCGGACACGCGTTGCAATAATAAGAAATTGAGTAAGGAAATAAAAAAATTATGTCGAAGTCATGGCATCCAGGCCCACCCTTGTGTGCAGCTATGAACGAGACAGAACAGAAAAAGAATGAAAAAAAATATGAATAAATAGATAAACAAATAGAAATATATAATCAGGAGAAGGAAAGAAAAGGAAGACTCCACGGGGGACCCCGGGTGAGGGTCTTACCGAGTAACCAAGACATGCTAAGCTGGATGGCTCGGTTGGTTTGTGTTGCCATGTTGCACACAGAATCAAAGGCTAGAGATTGTCTTTTTGATAAAAATTGTATGTAATTAGACATATGTACAGTGTGTCTGGAAACGCTTTGTTTTCGAAATGAAAGACTGTACAGCCAAAAAAATAGACTCATTAGCTTCATTTGTTAGCTCTAGATTCCCAAAGAGTAGAGTATTTAGTGTTGGAGTGGCTATTTCAGAAATGGTCGCTATCATCTCTTGTCTAAAATTCTGGAATAAGTTGCATTCCAAGAGAAAATGATTAGTGTCTTCGACAGCCCCACAGATACAGTTCGGATGCCCTATAATATTCTTTGAAAACAGATGCTGGTTTAGAGTACTGCAATTCATTCTAAGTCTGGTATGGTATATCTGATCACTTCTTTTACCGATGTTATAGAACTTTGGAGGCCCCCTAATATTTACATTTAGTTTGTGTTTGAAAATTGCTAATGTACTTGAATCACGAATTTCTTGTGAAAGCTCATTCCAGTTACGAACTACTGCAGGTAGAAAAGAATTGTAGTACTGTTGTGTGTTACAATGAATAGTTTGTGTATTATTAACGTTACGCAGGTTGTATGAAGATGCGTTGCCGACGCTGTCAGGAACTAAGGTTGACAGGTATGCAGGAGAGAGTCCATTTTGCATTTTATAAAACAAGACAAGCTTGTGTTTCTTCCTTCTAGTAGCTAGTGTTTCCCAGCCTGTATCCAAAAGTAAAGAGTTTATTGAAGCAAGCTTGGTAGCGCCCGTTACTATTCTCGCTGCTTCATTCTGAATTTTTTCCAGCTCGTTAACCTCATACTGTGTACAATTATCCCACACCGTGTCTGCATATTCCAGTAGAGGACGAATGAATGAAAAATATATTGTTTGTAATGATTTCCTGTCAAGTGTAAATTTCAGTTTACGCATGATATTGATACGAAACCAGGCTTTAGATTTAATATTATCTATGTGTTCGTGCCAAGTACAGTCCTGTTGAAAAATTAGTCCTAAATGTTTATGGCTGCTGACTTCTGTGATCGGTTGATCATTCATATATACAGGTGGGTGGTAAGGTTTGTTTAGTTTACGAGAAAAAATTAGAGATTCTGTTTTTGACGGGTTAAACATGACCAGCCACATAGATGCCCAAGCGTGTACCTTAGCTAGATCAGAATTAAGCTTTTCTGCGGCTTCTATGGGGTTTTCTACAATGAGATACAGACTAGTGTCGTCAGCGAACAGCCTGATGCAAGCATTAATGTTTTCGACAATGTCGTTAATATATATCAAAAAAAGCAAGGGACCTAAGACCGAGCCTTGAGGGACACCAGCGTGAATTTGAGTCCAATCAGATGCAGCTCCTGGTAGGACAACCCGTTGCTGTCTGTTACTGAGATAATCTGTGAACCAGTTTAGAAGAGCACCTACAATGCCAACATTTCGCAACTTATGAATGAGCCCCTTATGCCAAACCCTATCAAATGCCTTGCTGATATCACAAAATATAGCTCGTACCTCTTTACCATCGTCCAAAGCTCTACAAAAAGTATTGTAGATATCAGCTAGTTGGTTCACCGTGGAATCGCCGGGGACAAAGCCGGACTGTAATGATGTTATGACTACATTATCATGAAAAAAATTGAAAACATACTTATGCACTATTTTTTCCATTACTTTGCCGACTGCACTTAAAAGTGAGATTGCTGCTTTTGTGTAGACTGACCAGGGTTATCGTTTTTTGTAAATACTCAGATCAGCCGTAATACTGTTTTTTTTTTTTCTCGCTTTTTTAATGTTCAGGAATCGCATATTGTTCATGCGAACCGAGAATACTCTGACTAGACTGCAGTGGCTGATCTGAGTCTTCGGTGAGCGAATGTTGTAATGTACGAGTACTTATTTACATGTCCCTATAATCATCATCACTCTATATGTAAACCAGAGTCTTCGAGAATTTAATGGTTACTTTCAACACAGTTCCGTGCGGATCTACAGCAACACACCCAGTCTGGTCCAGTTATAATCCGGCATTTCTAGCTATAATCTGTTTATAAGCATATTCTCTCTTCTCTTTTTCCATGATTATTGATTTCCCTTAACCTGGTCCAATACCTGTATTTGAATCTGTACCTGTATTCTCGGTTCTTTCCGAGCAGCATGTTTCAATAAACGGAGGACCCCCGGTAGCCCAGTAGGTTAAGCGCTGGCCTGCTGATCTAGCGGTCCCGGGTTCGGCTTTGTCATAGGGATTGGAAAATAAATCCAGGGGAAACACAAAACACTAAATATCATTTAATATTCTGTGATAGATGAACAAAGTACGAACTGACCTTAAAATGAGCAAACTTAATAGTGTATCTTTCACAGTTGGTCAGTTACGTTGAGAATGAAGCCATTTAATGGCAATTAACTAACAAAGTGTTTAATTGGTATTAAACGATCATTATCGAAATAACTGCTTACCAACCTGTTAAGAGAGAAAGAAAAAAAATGCAGATAATCAAGTCATTCATATATTTGTTTATCTAGAGAACGTAAGATGACATATTACACATCTGATATATGGCAGTTTTGTTTGTTTGATTTGTATTTTATTGTCTTATTTTTAATTTTTATTTATTTATTTATTTTTTATTCATCTTTTTTTTTTTTTTTTTGCTTTTCTTAACATTTTCTGTCTTTCTTGTACCACCGGATTGATTATAAAAGCAATTTCGCATATAGGCAACAAAAAACATTTCGCACACTCTGCCTGGCCCCGACGTTTAGTGCGACATCAGGTTGGACTTAGAAATTTTACGCCTAAGAATTCGGCAGTCGAAAGGCGCGTGGATGTATTTTAAAGTTCATAGAGAAGAATCTTAACGATAATTTATTTCGGAATTTTTTATATCTGTGGAAAGTGTGCAATGCAAATTTTAAGAAAATATCAGGGAAAAAAAATTAAACTAGACACAGTAAAATAAGTTTTTACTGACAACGTCTAGGGACACGCGTTTTGTCAAATTTTTATATACGCTAAATAGGAGGTGATAAGCTTATTTTCCACTTCACCTGGAAGAATGAAAGCACATACTTATTTTGATGAAAATTACACCAACTTAAAGAGCGTAAAATGAGCTATGCGGTCATATCAGAATAAATTTTGGCACAATTTGTTAAAGAAATGATTTACGTCGTCAAAAATTATTTTGACATTAATTTCTATACAAATTGAGTCATAGATTTCAACAGGTAAAGAGACATAGGAGGTGGATCTGTAGATGGCTGCTATGGAGCGTATCGCTGCCAATGCCAGCCGTTTTGTCCACGTTTGAATGGTCGGGGTGATCGTTGTGTAGATTTTATCTCAGTTTTATGATATGTACCCTGGGTATGAAGAACAACTGTTTAAAAATTTATCTTGGCAATGTTGAATGTGTCAAAAAATTGTATATTAGTCTCTGGAGTGGCTCTTAACATTTTAATGAAAAACGCATGTTTATAATTCTGTAAATATGTATTTTTATTTTCATGTAGAGAGGTGAGACTTAAATAAAGATTCGTTTCGTTTCGTTTCGCGTTATCGATACAGGTGTCACATCGTCGGGCTGGGATGATACAAATGTAGAGATTTGTTTAACATGATTACTTTCGAATTACCTGAGCGCGAGGGGGTGGGGGTGGGGAGGAGGAGGGGGAGGAGGGGGAGGGGAGGGGAGGGAGGGAGGAATAAGCGGTACTACCAGTGATATTAGTAAAAAGTATGCAAAGACCAGGAACTGAAACAATCAAAATCCAAATCCAGCCCTCAAACCATAGTTGGAAACAACTAAGATTACAAATAATCAAGATACAGAGAACATATGGCCAACCGAGTGAGCAGCTTGTTCCCAAAAGGTGGCCACTCAGCAACTCAAACCGAATCAAAAATAATAAGAACATACATAAGGTAAAACATCACAGAAACTCTGACACCAAAAACAGGCAACAGAGAACCACAACAGAACTACCGCATTGGAAACTGTAGTAAACTGCAGCTCATTGCTTGCTCTAGTTTGTAGAGCCCCGGTAGTTCAGTAGATAAAGCGCTGGCCTGCTGATATAGCGGTTCAGGGTTCGAGACCAGCCTGACTAGCTTGGTACTTTCGTTGCGGTTGCATTTGTGTTATGTTCGGTGCTGTTAAATTTATTGTGTCCTCATTTTAACCCTGCTATAATAAAAATAGAAAATAGTTAAAAATTGTTGTTAAATGTTTTTTGTATAATTTGCTTAATCTGCCGTAACCCTTCTGTTGGTCTAAATTATTTAGTTCAGTAAAGATAGCTGAGTTGCTACCTATTTGGGAAAGAGCTGCTGACTCGGCTTATCATTTGTAATTTATTGTTTGTTAGGATGTCTTTGTCAATCTTTCCCTTTGATATTGGGGATAGGGTTTGGGATCTGATTCAGTCAGTTCCTGAAGTGTAGTTACTCTTTAAAATTGAGGCAGAAATCTTTCCAACCGTAAACGGCGTTTGATTGCACACGGATTTTCAGTATCATTCTCCCATCGCCCTGATATGACGGAATTATTGTTACAAAGATACGTAAAATCCCAAGTCATCCACCCATCCATGTTATGCACCCACCCATGTTCTGGTTTGTTTAAAAACTCAGCGTATTTTTGCTTCTTAATGTACGGAATAAACATAGTTTTCGTAATGAGACTGTATCTCGTAAGGTCCATTCCACGATAGCTTTGATTGATTGATTGGTTTGTTGTGTAACGTCCACGGTAAGCGATAGCTTTGAAATACCAACCAAACAATTCAGTATCCAAAACAGATTGCACTTTTTTTACAGTGGTTAGTGAAAGGTGTATGTGCGAATAACTTATATAACTTCTTTGTCACGTGACTAGCATGGTAGAAGACGCGTATTTTTAGCGGCAGCAAAAACAACCTTTAAGTAAAAAAAAGAACATTATTTTTAAAGTTTTGGTGAAATCATACTGAAATACAGTTGATGCTCTCGGTATATGACAAATGACAAAGAAACATAAGTCAAAATCTGGAGGACAGAGAGATATTTCAAGTGCGATGTCGGGTCAGAGTGAGAACAAAGGAAATGTAAACAACGGACAAGCGGTGGGTGGGGTAAGTGATCTTGGAACTCTGATAAGAAATGTGAATGAAACATTGTATGGACACTTACCTATGGCATCAAATGTGCAACAGAGCCAACAAATACCCGCCCATCAACCTCATTTGAACATGAATCAGCCAGAAAATCCAATAATAAACCAGAATTTTCCTCCGAACCATCCAAGCCGACAGAATATACATGTACAACCCCCGCCATATGTCAGAAATGTACAGTCAGACAATATTCCAAGTAACCATTTTGTGAGAAATGAAACTAATTCCAATGTTGGCACAATACCGAATACACAAAATATGAGAGACACGAATGTAAATGTAAACACAGGGTTTCCACAAGCAAATCAAGCAAATCAAGACCGGAGTGAACAACTAGCTACGATAGCGTTACAAAGCCAACAAGCAATGTTCTCTTTTATGGATCAACTCAATTATAAAATCACAGCGGTGCAGATCTCAGTCTCAAAATTGGACAAAATTGAGAGAGATATGTCTTTGGTGCAGATTGCTGTGTCAGACTTACAAACTGAAAGTGCGCAAACAAGGAAGAAATTGATAGATTTTGATACATTTGCCCAAACTTCAGCAGCTGTTTGTGATGACTTCCTATCCTCAAAACAAGACTATGAAAGTAAATTTAGAGAAGCAAAACAAGAAAATGACTTGCTGAAAAATGAACTCGATGAGCTAAGGCAAGAGCATGAAAAGTTAAATGAAAATTTCCTTGAACTTCAGAGCAGAACTATGCAAAGGAATTTGATATTTTTTGGTCTGGATGAAGTTGAAAGCCCAGACCAGTGTGAAGCCTTTCTTAAAAACTTTATAAAAGAAGAGTTACCACTCTCCGAAGCAGTAAACGTTGATGCAATGTCGTTTGAAAGGGTACACCGCATAGGGAGGCGGAAAAATTTCCGTTCTGTTCAACCGGGACAGAAACAAAACCCTAGACCAATATTGGCTGTTTTTGAAAGATTTAGCGATCGTGAAATGGTTAAAAACGTTGCGTCAACTTTGAAAGGAAAAACTTTTCCTCTGGCTCCTTGTGCCAGATTTAAAGGGTCACTGATGAGGCTTGAATAGCCGAAACCGCGGTATGGCCCAACTTCTTACTTATGAATGTTTTCTTTGCTCTTAAAGGATCTAAACTTTTATCATTATTTACTATCACTGCAGCTGGATGTTGTGCCGTGTGGCGGCCGTAAAAAGTCTCCCCGCACTCATCTATAGTGCAGATTATATTTTCCTTTTGGTCCTTTGAGATCATGGAATATATTCTGAGAAGTCAGAAATGATCATACGTTTAGATTCATTTTCTAAACAAATTTGAAATATTTTGGTATTTTTCGACTTATATCAGTCTTTGAGACGACTGCCATGTTAAACCTGCAAATTTACTGTTTTTTTCCTCTGGCTCCTTGTGCCAGATTTAAAGGGTCACTGATGAGGCTTGAATAGCCGAAACCGCGGTATGGCCCAACTTCTTACTTATGAATGTTTTCTTTGCTCTTAAAGGATCTAAACTTTTATCATTATTTAGTATCCGCGAGCAGTTTCCGGCTGAGATTGAACAAAGACGTAAACCGTTGTACCCGGTGATGAGGAAAGCACTTGAAGATAAAAACAATAAGGTGAAGATGGTGAGGGACAAATTATATATTAATAATACGCTTTATAAACCAAGCAGCTCAAATTCCCAAACTACAAATAGAGATATAAATCACCAAAGTTTCAATTTTAGAGGTCAACATTCAGGGACGTATGCAAATAAAAGCCAAACAAACTTTCGAACTCCTTATAGAAGTAACTTTAACCCGACAAAACAACCAGTTACTCAGTTATACGATTTTACAACACCTAATAGGTTCACGTCTCTGTCTAGAAGTGACTCATGTCAAAGTTTGCCTAACATGCAACAAAAAAGTGTTAAGAAAAAGGCAACTTCTCCGTTGGAAGATGACGTTCAAAGTAAAAAGCCGAGGGAAGAGTTAAGTTCAATTGAAATAAATCCCGAAACTGACTTGGAAATGACAACACAAATAGACCTCCGTAGCAGCGATAGTGAAATACTCACCTCGAACACGCTTAACCAGCAGGGCGAAACACAGTCGCCCCAGTTAACGGTAACCGCTGAGATACATTCTATTCAGATGGATCCCGGCTCTGGCGATGTAATAGAACCTGAAGCGTAACGACGCGCGGGGAGTCATGCGACTAATGACTTTGTGAATGAACGTATCAGTAGTAGTAAGCAGAGTACAAACACGTCATTTAATGGCAATGAGACAAACTTAAATATTTTAACCTTAAATGTGTGTGGCCTAACCACAAGGCAAATTTACCCAGAATTTTTAAACCTGATAAGCCAATATGACATTATTGGCTTGCAGGAAACCAAACTTGATTTAACAAATGTAGCTCAATTTTTGCATGGCTATAAGATTTTCTTTAAACATAGAAAACCTATTTCCAAGGTGAAATCAGGCGGAATTGCGGTAGCTGTGAAACAAAATATTCAAAGATTTGTAAATATAATTGACACGCAAAGTAAACTTGTCTTGTGGTTTTCATTATCGAAACATTTAACCGGCCAGCAAGATGATATTCTTTGTGGCGTAGTATATATACTCGTATCCGAGTAGATCTCGTCAGCTAGTAGTTCTCGTCATTCTGCTTAAAACGAGTTTTTCGCGTATTTTTCTTCCTTTCAACTGCCTTAATCCTAAATATATGATACATTTGGTCAAACTAGTGCAAAAACTCATCAAGATATCGAGCTGTGTATATATAAATGCCGTTGTTTTCTCTTTTGGATTCGCAAAGTCGCGTGATTACGTCAGGGGCATTCACGTGAGCACGTTCAAGCCACGTGCTGACCGCTCTTAATTGGGTCAGGCTTTCCAATTTAGTGTCTACTTTGCAAACAAATTCCGAATGTAAGTCAACATTGCAGGAAAAACACAAAAATATTAAAATAGCAAACCTGACCCAGTCATCATTTATCGTTTTCAGCAGCCTCGTGAATAAGACAAACTCTTCGTCTCAGTTTTGTGTTTGTTTTCGTCTGCTGTGACCTCATTAAAAAAATTGAGCGCATTCGGCATACGAACCGACTTTGTTACGTGAATAAGATGTCAAAATCATTATTTAGGAACAACAGCAAAACGGATTTTATATTTATTTTAAAATCGAGCTCAAAAGCAACACGACGAGAACTGCTTCTGGACGTGACGTTGTCTGTGCGTGATAGCATATCAAATAATGATCGCTCCCTGAGGTTCGTTTCTATAAATAAATTCATGACGTGTGTGTCGAAACCAGAGTTATTAGGTACACAATACATAACTACCGCAAACTGAAAGAAAACCTGCTTGTTTGGGAGAAAACAGGAAAATATTAGTAAAAAATGACGAGAACTACTCGGATACGAGTACCGCCTTCGAATAGCAAGTACTGTGTTGAAGATCCATACGCGGAAATTGAACAAGAATTGAAATCGATGTCTGTAAAATATAACGATGTTTTGTTACTTGGAGACTTTAACTCAAGGACAGGTCGATCTCTAGATTATATTCAAGTCGACAATTTTCTTTCTCATGAAAATCACACTGACTATCTATTTGAAGAATATAATGAAGACTTGCTATTTTTTGAGAAATCTAAAGTCAAGGAAACACGCTTGAGTTTGGATAGTGTCATAAATAACTATGGGTACAAACTACTAGAATTTTGTAAATGCAACAGTTTGTTCATATTAAATGGTAGAACACCTGACGACGAAGGTCAGGTCAGCTCATCCATGACTTGTAAGGATAAAAGTGTTATCGATTATTTTATCTGTTCTTCAACATTATTTCAGTTTGTTCAGTCTTTGCAGGTTCTCGAATTTTGTAACATGTTATCTGATTCTCATAATCCTGTTTATTTATCTGTGAAATTCCGTGGCTTGAATTCTGAAATTTCCAACGAATATCCTGTACCAAAAATTATTTCTTGGAAAACCGACCCCAAAAGCGATGGTATATTCTGTAATAATCTTCACAGAAACGATATTTTAGAAATTGATGAGTGTTTATATAGAATGCAAAATAGCACGGAAATTAGTCAGAATAATGTTGATAGTGTTGTTGAAAAACTAAACAATGTATTTTTACACAGTTCTGAAAAAAGTTTTGGACACAGTATTTTTAAAGGAAGAAATAACAGTGTTAAAAATCGAATTCCTTTTTCATGGTTTGGAAAGGAATGTGCTGAGGCTAGGCGATTGTTTCACAGAGCCAAGCGAAAATATAACATTGTTAGAAATAATTTCAATAAATGCACTTTACAAAATAGATGTAAAGACTATAAGAAAACTCTTAATTTTTATCATAGAAAATACATTGATGAAAAAATCGTAAAATTACGAAATTTAAGAACAAAATCTCCCAATGATTATTGGAAAATTATAAATAACTCATCGGATAAAAATATAATAGGTTGTTCAACTGAAACATTTTTTAATTATTTTAATGATAAGTCTAATTTAAACGAAGAAGAATACACTGACGCATATAATGATATTGCAGATCATCCTGTTTCTGAACAAGTACTCAATAATGATATAAACGGTCCGATAACTAAAATAGAAATTGAAAAAGCTATAAAATATTTAAAAAATAACAAGAGTAGCGGGATTGATGATATTGTAAATGAACAAATAAAAGCCTCTAAAAATATCATGATGCCTATATATGTCAAACTTTTCAATATTATATTTGACAGCGGGATATTTCCAACGATTTGGTCCACTGGCATAATCCGGCCTATTCATAAGAAGAAAGGATCTTTTGAAAAACCAGAAAACTATAGACCTATACGCCTGTTAAGTTGCTTAGGAAAGCTTTTTACTTTAATTATTAATAATAGATTGAATGAGTATGCTGAAAGTTGTGATCTTATATTTGATTGTCAAGCAGGTTTTAGAAAAGGGTTTGCAACCAGTGATAATATTTTTACTATATATTGTCTCATAAATAATTTGCTTAAAACCAAACGAAAACTGTTTTGTGCGTTTATCGATTTGAAAGCTGCATTTGATACGGTATGGAGGGCTGGGCTATGGAGAAAATTAATCGAGTCCAACATAAATGGTAAATGCTTTAATTTGATAAAAAATATGTATAGTAACATTAAGTCTTGCGTATGTGTGAATGGTTGTTTTTCCGATTATTTTATTTCATCATTAGGTGTCAGACAAGGAGAAAATCTATCCCCCTTTTTATTTGCAATATACCTCAATGACCTCGACAGTTTTTTAAGACAGAATAATGTAACCGGTGTTACCTGTAGTAGCTCTGAATTTGACGAAAATATTTTTATATTTGTCAAACTTTTGATGTTACTTTATGCAGACGATACTGTATTAATATGTGAATCAGAAGCCGATCTCCGTTGTGCATTAGAAGCCTTTGATATGTATTGCAAAACATGGAAATTGACAGTAAATACTAGTAAATCTAAGGTTGTAATATTTTCAAAAGGTAGACCAAAATCAAACTATTGCTTTTATTTAAATAATGTACAATTAGAAATCCTTAATGAATATAAATATTTGGGAATATTTGTTTCTAGAAGTGGTTCTTTTTTCTCCACAAAAAACATGTCGCTGAACAAGCTAAACGAGCATCTTATAGTTTGTTAAACAAAATAAAAACAATGTCATTACCCGTAGATATACAAATAGATTTGTTTGAAAAAATGGTAAAGCCGATTTTATCATATGGAAGCGAAATATGGGGTCTGGGGAATCTGGAGGTTATTGAACAAGTACAATTAAAGTTTTATAAGCAAATTTTCGGATTAAAATTATCTACGCCAAACTACATGATATATGGAGAACTAGGCATTTTTCCTATTAAAATAGACATTTATACTAGAATGATAAAGTTCTGGAGTAAACTGGTAATAAATGACAATCAAAAATTATCTTCACGTATGTATTCTATCTTGTACAGTTTGCATGAGAATAATGATTGCAAGTCTGATTGGATTCAATGTATCCGAAGTATACTTATTAGCTGTGGACTTCCACAAATTTGGACATCACAAAATGTTGAAAATTCAAAATGGCTGACATGTCATGTTAAGCAAAAATTGAAAGATCTTTTTATAAATGACTGGTTTTTACAATGTGAAAAATCCTCTAATTATCGAATTTATAAACATTTGTTTACAGGCGAAAGTTATTTAAGTAAATTATCCTTTAACGAAATAAAACTGATGTTATCTTTTAGAACTAGAAATCATAAATTACCTGTTGAATTAGGAAGATGGAAGAAAATAGATTTTGATAGGCGGCTATGTACACTTTGTAAAACAGACGTAGGTGATGAATTTCATTATATTTTGAATTGTAAGTATTTTCGGTCTTTCAGAAAGCAATACATTAAACCCTATTACTACAAGCATCCTAACACTTTAAAATATTCTCAACTCATGAATAGCAAAAATAAGGTAGAGTTAAAAAAACTTACGAAATTTATCAAGATTATTACTAACCTGTTTGTGTCTTGACTTTCCACTATACCATTATTTGCATTAAATAGGCTAATATCTGTTAAGTATTCTGAATCTCAAGTTTGTAATAGATGCTATTACTGTGTGGAGCACGTATATGGTTTATATTGGTTACTATTAGTAGTATGTGGTTTGTCATGTTAGTAAAAACTGTTTAGAGCATATGTACAAATTGAAATAGTATAGTATTCTTGCATGCTAGTGTACTAATTGTAAATATGTTGTTCCTCATGATGTTATAGCATGTTATAACCTGAGAGAAATAAAGAATATAATAAAAAATCGTACTATTCTACATCTTTCAGAAGTCCAAAAGGGTGAACTTACATTTCAAGGGCACGGGATGTAAGTCGGCGGATACTTAGTTTAGTTTTATGCATGGCGCATACAGAACTCCATAGTGTTATGTATTACTAATCCATGACGCATCAATACGGTCGATTAACAGATAGTACCCCTTGATCTGGTCTATAAAAGAAACGCACCACTTACTAAAATGGCAATATCTTGTTACAGGCCCAACATTTTCATGCTGTGAAAACAGAATTGAAAAGTGCTGTCAGTTGGCTTTTATTCAATAAGAAAATAAAAAAGCTGAGACTTATGGTTGCCGAGACATCGCGAGAGTTCTGAGACAACCCCAATTTAAAAAATCACAGTGTAACAAAACCTTACATTATGAGCGAAAAAAAGTTTTCAAACCAATATCAGTTTTCAAATGCAGTAGGCAAGACAAAATCAAATCGTGAAGTTTTAGGTCTCTGGCAACGTTCATTTCGTCTACGTCACGTCTTTACTTTTTAAGTAATTGGCCGTTTATAAACTAAGGAACATGAATAATCGAAATCTTTTAGTCTCATCAGATAGTCCTGAACGTGTTGCATAGGAAACAAAAGAATCGTGTCATTATCGAACGCCATGAACCTGTAATTACTGTTTGAAAATTTTTGGCTGACGTCAGCAAAGAAACGCTTCGACTGGGAGTGTAAATAAACGGTAATTTCCGAAACTTTTTGTGTTTTCCCATTAGTTTAGACATCTGGCTACCAGCTAAAGTTGTTTGTTTTCAAACCGAATTAAACTCCCATCTGCAAGATACTAATTGTTGAAAAACACTTACGTCATGGTAACGTCAGAATAAACAGCATGAGCAAAGCCAATTCATGGCAATCAATAGCTCATTGCGTGTGAACATATAATATGATTAAGAAAAAATCATCAATTCAGCCACGTAGAAGTAACAGAGGATGTAAAATGGTGCGTTTCTAAAGTCCTAAGTATATTTAAACCAGCCAATAGGCGGAGGCCGAATGGACGGACGCTCGGTGCCCCGTTACTGCGGCTATGGATTCTTTCCGCTGAGGTGCGGGGACAACGTCGATATGAGAACTGAAATACTACTACTACTGGCGGAGGCCGAACAGGCATGGGAAATAAGAAGAAAGGCAATGCTCGGGAGCTTATACGAGGGTCCTTTAAAAAGTTTTGTTGATTGGGATTGATTTCTTTAATGAAGCGTTTTATCAAAAATGTTTAAATTACAAAACTTCCAAGTATTTATACTAATCAACCCTTTACCGAAACAAATTTTTACCCAGTCATGGAATGCATTGTAATAGCCTTTTTGGTGATGTGTATGAGACACTTGGATAAAGGGCTGCCAAGAGATCTTCTGGAATTGTAGTTCTTCCAAAAAAAAAAAACAAACACTTTCTTAGGCCTTGGAAATAAGAAAAAAATCATATGGACTAAGGTCTGGTGAGACGATCACAACGACCCCTGCCCATCTTTTGCTTGGACGCGTCTTGCAATAAAACCTTTTCACTTTTTTTAACACAGAGCTCTTATTGAAGCATCAGGTGACTCAGTGACCAGATGGACAAGATACCTGAACGACTGTGGAGCGGCGGTAGTGTAGTGGATAACACGCTGGACTACCAATCCAGGGGTTGCAAGATCGATCTCCCGCTTCTCCGGCCATTCGGATGACACTTTAAACCGAGGTCTCGTCTCCGTATGACCTTTTTGTTGGTAGAACGTTGAACCTGAGTTCATTCACTCACTCACTCACTGACCCTTAACGACTGTCCACTTTAATCAAAGAAAATTGCGTAAATCATCTTCTTTGTACTGATTTTTGTTTTGGCAACACATGGCCGTGCTCCGAAATTTCGTTCTAAATGCTATTTTTCAGCCAATCTCAGTTGCTAACAGGTGTACCTAGTTTTCATCACCTGTTAGCAAACGAGAAACGACCTGGGGCCGTATTTATAAAACGACTTAAGTGGTTGCTATGCTGTTGCTAGGGCTGAATTTTAATGAAGGAGATTCCCTACAACTACGAAATTTGCTCTGGAGGAACAGTCTAAAAAGACTGTTCCTCCAGAGCAAATTTCATAGTTGTAGGAAATCTCCTTCATAGAAATGTAGCCTTAGCAACAGCATAGCAACCACTTAAGTCGTTTTATAAATACGGCCCCTGGCTGTTACAAATCTTGTATGTTTTCAGAAGTTCTAGGGCACTCTTCTTCTTTTCCTCATTAGACAGCAACTGAGGTATCCACCTGGCACAAATCTTTCTGACATGCAAATTCTGACATGCAAATGCTGCTTTAGAATTGTTTGCACGCTCCCTTCCGGTATGCCAGGTCCTACCAGCTATAATAATTATCTTTTACCGAGAAAATCGGACATCCTGTTTTACGACAGCTTTCACAGCAGCTATGATTGCCTTGGTAGTAGATGGATGGATGACTTGCGATTTTACGTCCTTTTCAACAGTACTGCAGTTATATCAGGACGATCGGACGGTGATAATGAAAGGCTGTGTGCAATGGAAACCTGTTTACGGTAGCAAAGATTCTCGCCTCAAGCGGGATTTGAACCTGGTCCGCAAGATCAGTAGACCAGGTCATAACCCACTGAGCTACCGGGATTCCCCTTGGTAATAGAAGTTCAGACCTGCCAAGGCGGAAATCATCTTTTAGCAGACATTATCCTTCTGTAAAAGTCTTATCCCACCTGAATATTGTGCGCAAGGAAATGGACTGAGGTTCATATATATCACACAGTTCATCATGTTTATAAAATGTCTGCTTTGCACATATACCAAGCAAAGTATGGCTTTTTATATACCCGCGAATTTTACACCTTTTGTCCATATAACAATATGACATGAATATGACTGCAAATAATTCAAAATTAATACCTCGATCATTTTAAAAGCAATTTGCACAAAATAAACGGACATCATTATCTAATGAAAACCGAATTAAAATTAAATGCATCGAAACATTTTAAATTATTCCCGTAACTCTAGTAGTGACAGAACTTCTTACAAGGCCCTCGTAAAATCACATTTCATATCCTGTCCTCAAAACCAAATATGTTCATGTAAGCTGTTCATAAATGTCTCAAGGTAAACTTCACAAGAGTCGTCTTCAGATACATTACACAGTAATGGAATGCATTTGGAGGCACCAGCAGCAAGTCGCTCATAGTCATGTTGCCTATTTGTTTGAAGCAAATTTACTTGTGAATGAAACGATTTTAAACTTTTCGACTTATAAGCTTTGTTGAGCTCGTGGAATAGATTCAGCACACACGCAGCGTAACCCTCCGTTGAATCCTGGCATGAACTGCTGTGGTGAAGACATAGTGTCTTGACGTGGTACCACTGTATCGAATCTTGAAGATTTTGTTCCTTTATTTTCAAATTGATCAGCTCGATCATATATTTCATAATTTGGTAGCAATTACGATGTTTCCTTGACATTTTCTTGACAGTATCGATTTCTGCTATACAACCTGATCTTCGCCATCCATTTCTGGGACAGTAAGAACATAGTTTCGGTACAACGAAACAGTTGTACTCTTTTCCGCTGGAAGTCGATGTTAATTCCATGCCTAAAACGTCAGACTTAACCGCAGCAGCACTAGCTGCTTCGGACTCGGGTATCTTTATTGCAAGCATGAAGTCAATGAATATTGCGAGACGGTTTATCGGCTGAACTTCACAGTTCACTGTCTGTGGTTTAGCTTTCTTTTTCTGCGGTTCAGCTTTCAACGTATCAGGTTCACTGAAAATCCTTTTAGATTCAGCTTTAATCGTCCGAGTTTCGGTATTCATCGTCTTAGGTTTAGTGTTCATCAGCTGAGAGACAGCTGTAATCGTCGGAAGTTTTATGTTCTTCGCCTGAGGTTCAGCGTTCATCTTCTGAAGTTTAGTATTGTTCATCTGAGGGTCAGCTTTGTTCGTTTGAGATTCAGAGTTCATCGTCTTAAGGTCAGCTTTCACCATCTGAGGTACAGAATTCATCGTCTGAGGGTCAGCTTTAACCGTCCGAGGTTCAGTGGTCATTGTCTGAAAGTCAACTTTCATCGTTTGAGGTTTAGAAATCACTGGAAGAGGTTTGGTGTTAATCACTCGAGGCTCAGTGTTTGTTCTCCGGGTTTCAACTTTCATTCTCCGAGGTTCAGAACACACTGGTCGATGGCCTTTTGTCACTGCCCGGTTTTCAGTGTTCCTCGGCTGAGGTTCAGAACTCACCCGCGGAGGCTCAGTTTGCATCATCTGAAGTTCAGCTTTTATCGTCTTTGGCTCAGTACGCAATGGCCCAGGTTCAGTTTTAATCGTCTGAGATTCAGAGCTCACTGGCCGAGGTTCACTGTTCATCGCCTGGCTTCAGTTTTCATCGTCTTAGGTTTATAACTTAATGGCCAAGATTTATTGTTCAACGTCTGAGGTTCAGTAATCATCTTCTGAATTCCAGAACTAATCGGCTGTTTAGTGGTCTTTTTCAGTAGTTCAGTTGCTGTTGGCTGAAGTTCAGTGTTCATCTGAAAATGTTCGGAGTTCATTGTCTGATGTGCAGTTTTCAACAAATTAGGATCAGGAGAAGATCTCCTGCCACGATTGTTATGAATACTTAAGCTGTTTGACTTACTAATCCACTGGCATATCAAATAACAGTCTTTTGGTGCGGAATCTACAAATTGTTCCATGGCTGCTATATCGACTTGCAGCTTGCCAGAAGGCATCTCAACAGCGCACTTGTCACAAACATGATCCAAGCCTGCAGAAGCTGGTGTCAAAAAGTCCATGGAATAAGCCCTGAACCGTGTTTCTTTGCCAGTTTTGCAACAAAAACACGTGCTTAATTCTGCTGAATACACTATATCTGTATATACAGGATAATGTAAGCTGTTTTTATTATCATTATATACACGTTCATTATGAAATTTAACCTGTTCTAATTTTACAGGTGGGTTTTGTAGCCGAAAGCATTCTGTACATCCTTGCTCTAAATTGGTGGTTTTATCAGAATTATCCAGGACTGCTAAGAAATCAAACTCTAAATACCTTTCTCTCGGATTGTGCTTTGAATCAAAACTGAAGCCACCTACATCCGATAGACTGACTTCCTGAAAATAATCGCTTAGAAACCACATGTCTCCTAATTTGCTCTTGGTTCTCCACACAGCCGTTCTCTCAGCCATACTTCCACATGGCTGAATGTGTGAGATACCAAATATCCCTCGCTTATTGATCCTGTCAACACCTCCCTCAAGAAGTTTCACTACCGCATGTTGAATGTCTTGTATTTCTGCGTTAGCAAAGTCGACAGTGATTTTTGGGACAAGTTCTTCCATCACAGTATTTAGCTTTTCTTTATCATATGACGTCGCATCTGAGAGTGTAATAAAGCCATGCATTAAATGCGATAATCCACTAGTGGATTAAATATGCAAATTACGTCGTAACATTATACGTTGACGTCCATAAAAACGCCGCGGTTTCTAATGGCGAAATCGTGACGTTTTAGTGCAAATTTTGCTGATTAATGTCATATGATAAATAGAATCTTGCATTCGTGCTCATGTATTATTGAATTTATTAAACTCGTTGGGGAAAAACGATAAGATGCTCGGCAAAGCCTCGCATCTTATCTTTTTCTCCAACTCGTTTAATAAATTCAATAATACATGAGCACTCATGTAAGATCCTCTATTTCTGCCATGGACTGAGATTTTTGTATTTATTGTCCTCGTCGACTTCACTTTTAGTTGCCATAGTTACAAATATTTTTCCAGCCTGGAACAAAGAGAGCATTTATTCACTGTCAGTTATTACGTCTCTTTATGTATTAGTTATCAAGTTGCGGGGCTCTAGATTAAAGCGGTGTATTGCAAAATATAAGACGATTTGTTTTAATATACCTACTTTCAGAAATGGTTTAATATTACTACGTGTCCATTCACCATTGCAACATGCGTTGTTGGAGCGGGTTCAGAAACGTTCCGTTATAACAAAGTAAATAAATAATAATATAAAAAAGACAAATGATCAAAGTCATTTCTCTACAGACGCCAGCTCAGTTGATCCTTATCATTGACGACTGTGAGGTTGACAGAGTTCAGCGAAGCTGTAATATAGAATGATGTCACAAAACTTGTAGCCGCGACTTTAACAGTTATAGTTGAATAAGAAGAAATAAGTTTTTCGGCTTAATATTTCATCTGACAGTTTCCTGTAAAAAATTTCAGTGCCTTTAGAATGATGTTCTTTGCATTCTACAGTAGATGCGTAGTAAAAAATCGCATGCTTACATTTCTGAAATAACGTATATAGCTACATTGTATCAAAGGTGATGTGGCTGGATGTTCAAAATATTGCCATGGTATACTGAGCCTAGGGCCAGGATTATGCGCATGTAAAACCGATATTCCCTCGCCCCCCCCCCCCCCCCCCCCCCCCCCCTCGTAATCCTTTAGCCGACCATTCAAAAGCGGTGCGCATCTTCTGTGTCTGTTGTGGCTTGCTGTTATTGTTATCATTTGTCGACTTTATAATAATTGAGCAACGACACGAGAAAACCAACAAAGTAGTTGTGCGCCCAGCGAATACTCAGATCAGACTGGGCATCCGCCTAGTGAGATCAGAGGCTATCCTTAAAGGGTAGCTAAGGGTCTAAGCTACCACCACGCGGACAGCGAAGACTCTGATCAGACTGGGCGGATGCTCAGGCTGATCTGTGTCTTCGCTGGGCGCACATGCCACTTTGTTGGTTTTATCGTGTTGCGGCTTATATTAGTTTTTGACTAAAGGATAGCCTCGTTGCCATTTACTAAGAAAAAGATGCGCTACTGGCTTTTCGCTGGTTTAATTGCACAACCCGCAAGTTTGCACTATAATCACTGTGTGAGTCCGTCCGTCCATCCGTTATCAGTTAGCGAAAACCATTATCAGTTAGCGAAAACGCTTATAACTCTTGAATCGCATGGGATATTTTGACAAAATTTTGCATACTTATACATGTCAACATTGTCTAACGACTCGCATGCATAACAACCTTATTTGATGGACGAGGCTTTGCTGAGCACAAGTTGAAAATTTACGGCCAACTACTAAAAATGCTCATAACTCTTGAACACCGTAGTAAATATGGTTCAAATTTTGTATACTTATGTAATTTAACATAGTCCAGCCACCGGCATGCAAAACAGTGACGAGGCTTCACCGAGCATCAATTTGGCCGGTCGTACTCTTTTATTGAAAATGCTCATAACTCTTTAACCGCTAGGTATATTTGCGTCAAATTTTGTGTACTTATGTAATTTAACATTGCCCAGCCACAGGTATGCAAAACAGTGACGAGGCTTCACCGAGCATCAATTTGGCCGGTCGAGCTCTTTTATTGAAAATGCTCATTACTCTTGGACTGCTTGGTATATTTGCTTCAAATTTTGTATACTTATGTAATTTAACATTGCCCAGCCACTGGTATAAAAACAGTGACGAGGCTTCACCGAGCATCAATTTGGCCGGTCGAGCTCTTTTATTGAAAATGCTCATAACTCTTGGATCGCTTAGTATATTTGCTTCAAACTTTGTATACTTATGTAATTTAACATTGCCCAGCCACAGGTATGCAAAATGGTGACGAGGCTTCACCGAGCATCAATTTGGCCGGGCAAGCTCTTTTATTGAAAATGCTCATAACTCTTGGACCGCTTGGTACATTTGCTTCAAATTTTGTATACTTATGTAATTTAACATTGCCCAGCCACTGGTTTGCAAAACAGTGACAAGGCTTCACCGAGCATCAATTTGGCCGGTCGAGCTCTTTTATTGAAAATGCTCATAACTCTTGAACCGCTTGGTGTATTTGCTTCAAATTTTGTATACTTATGTAATTTAACATTGCCCAGCCACTGGTATGTAAAACAGTGACTGACGAGGCTTCACCGAACATCAATTTGGCCGGGCAAGCTCTTTTATTGAAAATGCTCATAACTCTTGGGCCGCTTGGTACATTTGCTTCAAATTTTGTATACTTATGTAATTTAACATTGCCCGGCCAATGGTATGCAAAACTTCTTATTGCACAACACGCAGGTTTGCACTATAATCACTGTGTGAGTCCGTCCGTCCATTATCAGTTAGCGAAAACGCTTATAACTCTTGAACCGCATTCTATATATTGTTATAAAATTTTGCATACTTATACATGTCAACATTATCTAACGACTCGCATGCATAACCGTCTTTTTTGGTGGACGAGGCTTTGCTGAGCACAAGTTGAAAATTTTCGGTCAAGTAGTGAAAATGCTCATAACTCTTGAACACCTAGTGGTATATATGGTTCAAATTTTGTATACTTATGTATTTTAACATTGTCCAGCCACCGGCATGCAAAACGGTGACGAAAGTCTAAACAGTATTGCACGACCCACAGGTGTGCACTTTAATCACTGTGCAAGTCCATCAGTCTGTTTGTCCTTCCGCTGTAGTCAGTGAGTGAAATTGCTCATAAGTCTTAACCACATGGTGTAGTTTTATAAAAATATGCATCATTCTACAAGAAATGACCAATTTCATTTCCATACATTCCTTCTGGCACCAGAAACTGATTATTCTACATTCACCACGGGTTGTGCACATTACCATCAGTTGATTCTTTGTGCAGTCGTATTGTTTTATCTTTCTCATTTGGTGCTTGGGGCCGGAAGTGGAATTTGGTTCATCGTTCCTGGCCATTGTTTCCTTCTCATCTACTGTTAGGGAATTTCCGAATTGCAAACAAGTATTATGTCTGAAACCATGCCAAATGAGAAAATTCAACTCACCTCTGTATATTTGAGAACTGAAGATTTAAAAAAGTAAAAGTAAGTAGGAAAATTTTCAGGAACTGACACAACTCAATCCCAGATCCCACCCAAGGCACCATGTGGGAAAACATAGCACAAAACGAAACGCCACCAAAGACATCACCAGCGACAGCCAGGTGAACAGCCATTTTCGTGTTGGTGGTCACCGGGCTATTCCTCATATCACAAACAATATATCAAGAACAAACATAGCAACAAACAACACATAAAACAAGTAGTCAGTAATGAAATAATAACGGGGGCGTGTGTGTGTGTGTGTGTGTGTAGGGGTGTGTGTGCTTTAGCCGGTTTGCAGTCGACTAACCCTCGCCCTTAGTTCTGTTTTGTTTATCAGACGCTTAGTAGTAAAATTAAAAAAGACAAAACTAAGATGAGGACTCACAGAAATAGCAACACTGAAATTTCGGGACAGAATTTATCCACTAATTACATGGCGTAAGGACCCGACCCCGGAAATCCTGTAACGGGTGTCAGGCGCCAACCCTTAAAAGACTAGTTTTGAAAACTAGCTTTACGCTGGCACGACGATGTGAGATAACACCTTGATTTCCTATCGAATTGAATAAAGCATAAATGAGCATATCATGAAACTTTCCAAGTTGTACTTTTGACTGATACTATATGTAAGTGATAAGCACCAAAAAATCTCTAACTAAATATTAGTTACCCAACGAAAAAGCCGGACTGGGTAGCGCAATCGGTAGGGCACCTGACTCGTAAGTCAGGGGTCCTGGGTTCGAATCCCGGTCTGGCCACATACTTTCGTTTCTCCTTCCGCTGATTCAAGAAGGGCAGTTGTCAGTTACTGGCGAAAGTATGTGCACTTAGTACTGGTTAACCGCTTAGGAGGTCTAAGCCTGCCCAGGAATAGTGTGGTTAGGTTAACTGACCGTCCCGACATGCCCTTAGTTGTTTACCGTGGACGTTAAGCATCAAATCAACCAACCAACCCAACGAAAAAATACGTCTTTCGATACCTGGCCCCGAGGTTATAAACCATTTTTCTTGCTCAACTCAGCTGAGCATGAAATTTTCTCTGGTTATAAATATAAAAATGCCAACTAATGTTGGCATTTTCATATTCATAGGAAGAGAAAAAAATAAATACTCAGCTAAATTGAGCATGAAAACTATTGTACTTATCAGTAATTTGCTATTCATTAGCAGGTAAAATTTCATGCTCAGCTGAGTTGAGCATGGATTTTTTCTTTATAACCTTGGAGCCTGATTTGTCTGCAAATTTCAAAGTATCCATCTTCAGCTGCTCTATTAAACATGCGAAAATTTCAAACTGCTTGATTGAAAACTGAAAGAGGAGTTGGTTTTATGGCCATTATGGCCTTTTTATATTCATAGGAACTAATTCAAATCTAAAGGTTTGAGTTTGTTTTCTGTAACACAAGGCATTGTTTAATAAGGTAAGTCTTATCAAAACCGAAGTACATACAATGAAATGAATATTATGGCTATTTTCACATAAGGAGCACATTTCTGTGAAGTCCTCCTACAACGGTTAACGGTCTCGTCGACCTAGTTTCCTGTCTGCGGCAACATCCGCAGATCCGATACCTTTGAATCCCGATTAAGTTATTGTCGAAGTGTCAAAATAAACCGTTACTTCATGAATGACTTGTCCATCACTATAACGGGAAATTGGTTATGACAAGGAAAGATAATTTGTCATATTTCTGATCTGTGTTTTCACTATTTTCGAGTCTGCTTTGGAGAGAGAGCGTTTGCTCCATTAGGGACAAGTTCTTTCCTTCGCTTTAGGTTGGAGGGGGAGGGGGTGCATAGATAATGGCGGAGTTGCTTCCCCTGAACTCCATATTCCTCCCCATACCCTTTCACCTTATTAGTTATATATTAACCATACCTTGTTGTGGTCAGCATTGTATTGTATTGTACCTGGTATCAATCCGATATCAGGATTTTAGATCAATGAGCTGATTCGATTACTTTTTAATAACATTTGACATCTTGACCCATCTAGAGCAAAACAGAGGACGGATGATGGGTGACTTGCGATTTTAAAAAAAAGTATTTCAATCATATCTGGACAAAAAGGTGATTATGAAAGACTGTGTGCAATGGAATCCCGTTTACGGTTGGAAAGATTTCCACCTTCAGCGGATCTTGAGCCCGGGACGGCTAGATCAGCGGCAGGCAAGTGCTTAACCTCCTGAATTAGCCGGGCTTTTTCAAATAGAGAATGGCAAGCACACTACACATGCAACTCATTTGTCAACGTCCGTGAAATCGGGAGAAACGGAATAAATTTTTAATTTGAAAGACATGAATTTGTCATCATAGCCTAAACCAGCCTGCTGACCTGCTTATTATCCACTTAGCCCGCAATTTTTACACAGGGAATCAATTTTTGCGACTTCTTGTGTCTGCCTCTCTAGATGACGACATCCTTCAAAAAAATTATTCGTAAAGAAAAAAATCTACAGAAGCAAACTCTTTCCTCTAAGAACTAACGGAACGAGCTAGAAGATTTTTTTTTCAATTTAGAGAAAGAAACCAAATGAAAACGGCTGAGGTATTTCCGCTGGAAGTGTAACAATCCATCTCAAAATCTAAATACCGAAATATTATGCCATGGGCATAGCATGTGCGCAAGCTGTTATGGACATTGACAGTTTCTTAACCATATTGTGACGGAACCTGTCTGTAACATGACCACCCGCATCCATATCTTTCTTATTTAAATACACGCATATTATTAATCCAGAGGCGATCCAAGCAGAGCCCAAAAATTTGATCATGTGCGCAGCGTAATCTGGATATAGGAATTCGAATACATGTTTATTTATGACGAAATCATTTCTTTCACAACTCGGAATAACTAAAATACTGATGGAAGGTCCAAAGTGCCCATGCTTAAGCTTATTTGGAAAGATATTCGTTGATATAGAGCCTTTTAATACGTTTGACTGGCGATGTTTTCGTCACATTTTAATGAAACAGCCACACTTTAACCCATTCCATTCGGGATATCCCTTTAGGGGTAGCTTGGCTAACAGTTTGGATCCAGATCAGTGCCTGATCTGAGATCCAAACTGTTTGCTGCCTAGACATCATTTCTACAATAGTTAGTTGGACCAATATTGTCAAAATATTCTTGCTTTTTGATGCAGACGACAATTTCAGCAGACGACAAAAAATACACAGAATGCAATGGGTTAAAAGAACTCCCGTAACCTGACAACTTGCAGCCAGACATTTTACCGCAAACCCTAGCTTTTTTTTTAGATATAAAAAAAGACTGCGTTATACAAAACCTTCTTTTAAACCCGACATTCAATATTATTTATTGATCATTGATTATACAATATTAAATGCGGAATATAGGGTGTCATGGAATATAGGGTGTCATGTTTTTATGCAATGCAGTCCTTTCCGATGGATGGATGGCTTTACGTCCTTTTTGACAGTATTTCAGTCATAAAAACGATGGGAGAGTGACAATGAAAGGTCATATGCAGTGAAACCCCGTGTACGGTTGGAACGATTTCCTGGTCAAGCGCGAATTGAACCCGGGACCGCTAGGTCAGTAGGCCTACGCTCTACCCACGGAACTACCTGGACTCCTTTCGAATTCGACAGAATTCCGAGATAGTTATGGTTATTGCAGCATTTTACCTCAAAGAAATTTAATACTTGTAATCAGTGAGATAATTCTAATTACAGCCATTCTAATGACAGCCTCTTCCTCCTCATGGACCGACGCACGTGAGTGCCCCGTGCTGCGGCCATGGATATGTTCCGCTGAGGTGCGAGGCAAACATCGTTGCGAGAATTGAAACACACACACACACACACACACACACACACACACACACACACACACACACATACCTGTTCTTACTGCGCCAGTTCGTGAGATCCACTACGACATCACTGCTTCGACAGCGAACACTCAGACTAGCATCTGCATCTCGCCAGTCTACCTAGCCTTCGCCTTTCCTTTGATTCGAAAGAAAGACTGGCTTGACTGAACATATACCCAGGCGACCTGAGGCTTCTCACGGCACTGAAAAGTTCAGAAAATATTGCGACCGTTGTGCAAATGTAGGTTGTACCTTCTTTGCATATGTTATCTGGTTGAAGTTGTTTCCCTTTGTAAAATGGTTGGAAAAGGACGTCCATTTACTTAAAGTGCCGCATGTCTGATGCTGGTATGGATGTCTGCATACATGTTCCAAAGGTCGATCGGCAAGCCCCATAATGGCGTATGAGGCTCAGATTCTAAACAGACAGACAGATGTGTAGCCTTCAAAGCATTTAACCACTAAAGACGACCAACAGTCATATTCGAACCAGCCGGTGCAGCTTCAAAGCGCCTTCTCAAATCAGCCCGCACATCAATGCTTGTTCATTATGATCTATGTTTGTCGGGCATGCAAAAATACATATTTTCTTTTCTCAGGGCATGGTTTATCAGCTAAAAAATGGCTTTTCATCTGCTAATCTATAATACTAAATAAACGAAGTAACGCATAAACTGCAAAATTGGTGGCATTTTCAAGCGTAATTTCTATACTGGTTCTTTCGCATATTGCTATCATTGATAATTTCGGTTAGCGTGTGTTTTAGTTTCACGTAGATTTAAAGAATTTGGGAATTAAATTCGTCTTTCATTTTAAATTCTCCCAAGTATTTTTCTAGACACTTCGATGTCAACAATGGGTGCGTTCGGGTGAAATTATCGTGTACTCGAATTCACGTTTTAAATTAATCCGGTCGTTTCGGTTCTGCGACGTTTTATCGGCGCGCTGCTTAGCAAGTCCAAATTTAGCAGGTTCTAATGCAGAAATCCGACCCATGAACGTACGTCATTCCCCATAAATAACGATTTATTTTTGTATTTTTGCTCATATGTCTAAACGGATGAAGAACTAAATGGTCATAGTCCCGACGGCCCTGGCTCGAAACGACCCATTTTCTTCCAGAACGATAGTCAATACGAGTAGCCAATCGAACTCGCCCATTGAAGAATAAAGCTCAACGCACATGGTCTTTCGAAAAGTTGGACGGACTCACGGCGCCAAGTGTGTGCGGCTATGGTTAGGTACCGCTGAGCCACTTGGGGAACGTCGTTAGGAGAATTCAAACTGAGCTGAACTTTCGAAAAGACAAAAATTAAAAATGTCTAAGGTAAACACACATGCGCCAGGTAAGAAAGGGCATTTTTTCCAGCGAAGCAGACAAATCAATTTCAATGAATAAGCCTTTAGTCTTCAGAGGGCTTGAATATTTTCCCCCAAAACGTTCCAGGGCCCAATTTTTCCAGAAAAAAAAAATACCCAGGACAGGTCACATAACCAAGATGGCAAACATTTATTATGTTAAAAAATTTCAAAAATCTTCTCCCCCAGAACCACGCCGGGCCGCGTAGCGCAATCGGTAGGGAACCTGACTCATAAGCCAGAGGTCCTGGGTTCGAAACCCAGTCTGGCCACATACTTTTGTTTCTCCTTCCGCTGATTCAAGAAGGGCAGTTGTTAGTTACTGGCGAAAGTATGTGCACTTAGTACTGGTTAACCGCTTAGGAGGTCTAAGCCTGCCCAGGAATAGTGTGGTTAGGTTAACTGACCGACCCGACATGACCTTAGCTGTTTACCGTGGACGTTAAGCATCAAATCAACCAATTCTCCCCCAGAACCACAAATCCTATGATCTTGAAACTTAGCATGTCGCATCAAGGACTCAAAAGCTCAACAAAATTTATATAAATGATGACGCTGGGATGACCTTGATCTGTTTTACGGCAAGGTCAACTTTTGAGTCACTTAGGGTTTTCTATAGGAAAAAGTGAAGAAAGTTGATTTTTTTTAGAAACAATGCAGTCTGCTACCTGAAAGTTTGTAGATGCAGACAACTAATTAGGTAAATGATGCTTTAGTGAGTATTCATGGTAAAGGTCATATCTTCACCTGGGCCTAAGGCCATTTACATTGAAAAATTATAACTCGCTTTTTTTTATATAAACTTGACCATCATGAAATATTTCCGCGCTTGCGCGGGCTCTTTTCTAGTTTAACTAAAAAGTCCAGTTTACCTAACAGTCATGCTCTCTTTTCGAAAGTTATCCATGATACTGATTAGCAGCTACATGTAGAGTGGAGTCGGGTAACTTCGAACAGGGTAAATTCGGACATACCATTGCAAAAAGTGAAAATCCAGATGAGACGGATCAGGATTTTTACTGTTTGCCCAGTTGTCATCAATTTCTTCCCTGTTCCAGATCAACAAAAACGGTAAACGATGTTGAAACCAAACAGTCAATAATCTGATCAGATTGAGCAGTTGCATAGGCTTATCTTAATCGCTATTTGCCCATGTCTTAAGGTACATTTTCTCACGACGCGCCTCAATCAAACTACTGACTCTCGGATACCGTCTTTACGTGGATTGGGAAAACAACAAAATCCAGGTAGGAAAATCGTTATTTCCCACACCGCCGCCATTTTAAAGACCCTAATATGTTAATAATAATAATTCCTCAAGTCGTCAATTATACCGCTGACAGGTACCGTTATAAGTTAAGCTTATGACAAGACGACTTGCTTTGAAATTGAACAACCGTTGTCCACGCTTTTTGTCAAATGTGCTGGTTAAGGTGGTGATTATCACTGATTTGGGGCAAAAACAAAAATCTGCATAAAATGCTGAAAATACATCATATCTTCCCGAAACTTAGCAGATGCCTTCTTTATGTTGTTTGTACAATTCAGAATCCGTAAAATGCAGGACTTGTTGATGTTTAAAAGGATTTATATAAGGAAAGATCAAAGAGTAATTTTGTACGCAAAAATCTAAAGAATCATATTGTTATCATTATTGAAAATGCTACTAGGTCTGAACATAAATTAATGCATTATAAAGAGCTTCCTAGCAATTATTTTTCTATTTTTTTTGTACGTTATCAGGCTGCGCAGATAAAAAAGGGTGTGGCCTGTGTCCAAATATTTGTCTAAAATACACAGCAGAGTCTATTTTTAAGGTTGATTATTTCAATAACACACCTGTAATGGTCATTGTAATGTATCATTTATACTATGAGTATGATATAGGTATAACTGACCTATCTGTATGTCATGAATGCATTAAATATACATGCACTATATCATGGTCACTGTTTTTATCTGGTCAACCTCACAACTTGAGAAAGAGAGTTGGAACAAATAATTGCTAGGACGCTCTTTTTAACTCATCAAAGTATCTTCAGAGCTAAGTACATTTTCAAGAACAGATTTCATTTTTCAGATTTCTGTGCAGAAAATTACCCTTTGATCTTTCCATATAAAAACACTTTTTTTAAACAGCATGTCCCTATATTTTGTATTTCAAGAACAACAAAAACAAGAAATCTGCTAACTTTCGGGGAGATACAATAACCTTTTATGGTTTTATTCAGATTTTTGTATATACCACAAATCATCACCTTAATTGAAAATTGCTGTAAAAAGCTTTATCATATGACGTCGCATCTGAGAGTGTAATAAAGCCATGCATTAAATGCGATAATCCACTAGTGGATTAAATATGCAAATTACGTCGTAACGTTATACGTCGGCGTCCATAAAAACGTTGCGTTTTCTAATGGCAAAATTGTGACGTTTTAGTGCAAATTTTGCTGATAAAATGCGATTTTAGTGTCATATGATAAATAGAATCTTGCATTCGTGCTCCTATAGTATTGAATTTAATAAACTCGTTGGGGAAACCCGATAAGATGCTCGGCAAAGCCTCGCATCTTATCTTTTTCCCCAACTCGTTTAATAAATTCAATCATGTTAGATCCTCTATATATGCCACATATAGGCGCCATATTTACCTAGGCTCTTGTTAAAGAGCAATGCAACATATAAGCGTCATGTTTCCCTCCACTATTGTTATCTGTCTGTTTTATAAAAGATGTTCATTCCATACCAGACATTATAAGCAAAATGAGCCGCGACACGAGAAAACCTACAATGTGGTTGTGCGCCCAGTGCAGACTCAGATCAGCCTGGAGATCCGCCTAGTTTGATCAGACTCTTCGTTAAGTGCTCAAATGGTAGCTAAGGGTCAAAGCTACCTCCATGCGGACAGCGAAGATTCTGATCAGACTGGGCGGATGCCCAGGCTGATCTGAGTCTGCGCTGGGCGCACAACCACATGTCTATCGAACTATACTTTACGTCCTTGTGAAACTATATAGACATTAAACAATGGGGCGTGAATCATCTTGGGACTCACCAGTTGTCACTCTGACTGTTACTTTGTACTTTCTACTTATGCATAGCCTTGAAGTTACGTTATTATTCATATCGTGAGGGGATGTCGGTCTTTAATCTTATTCATTTAATTTAATGATATTACTAGCTCCCAAACAAGTAGTGGGGGTATGGCTACAAGTTCTAACAGCATTTAAAACAGCCTTTGTCCTACAACATATTTACTAAACCTTAACATAGATAACAAATAGCTACACACAACAAGCTAATATTGTAAGCTACAAGGACCACCATATATGTTCCAAAAACTAGCTGAAGTAACAAATGAGAGTACAGTGTAACAAACATATAAATATACACATATACGATTACATAAATATTCATCTACATACATAGCACACATATACATGTACATTCATGTAATGCATTCACATATATGCACATATATGCAACTATATGTCGTCCTCGAGTATGTCTGAGACTTTACTTAGCTCTCTAGATCTCACACATAACTTATCCTTTGTGCACTACCATGAAAAAAGCATTTTTTCAACTTTAAAATATTACAGGCCGAACTTTCCGATTTTGATATCTAGGCGTTCACAGATACAGCCAATTCTCGATATCTCAAACACCGATATCTCAAAGTACTTGATATATCAAAGAATATGGTTTGTACACATTCCATACTTTTATTAGTATTTCAACTTCTGTAATTTCAAATTTCTGATATCTAAAAGTAAATAATCTGAGATTAAGAAATTTACTCCGAGATATCGATAGTATGGGATAACGTTCGACTTTGAGATATTGTGAGTTGACTCTACTTGGTTTGACCCTTCTATTGACACAAGTGACTTATTTCTGCATTTTTATAGTCCGGCTGAGAGGAAGGACCGAGTTGGTGATAACCACGAAGATGATATAAGTTAAAGAACTGTTTACATTATAAGCATTGAGCAGAATTAGGGCCCCGAATTATTGAAAACGCATGGATTAAACTAACTGACAGTCATAAATGTATTTTATTTAGTTTATTTTGCCACCCCTGACTCGGATACTAACTAGTTTACAGACAATGAAGACTCTATAGGTTCAGCAGTAGATTCAGCGGGAAAGTCAGAGACAGGCCTACATGTAAACATTTTTGGTTAAATTCATACAATTCGACCAGCGGGTAAATTTGGACAGTGACAATGTTTCCTTTATATATGTCAGTTGTTTGGAATTTAAACCTAATTAACTGGGCAAACAGCGAAAATCCTGTTGAGACGGCTCATTATAAGCCGTCTCATCTGAATTTTTACATGGTACGTCCGAAACTACCCGATGTCCGAAGTTACACGATTTTACTCTATCCATTGAAACTGAATTTATGATTTTTCATTATGACCTTAGTCGTAGCTTTCCTTCTAACACTCACGCCCTCCTAAGCGAACCTGCTGTGGCATAATTTTAGCTAATGAGTCCATATGACTTGAATTGAAGAATGATAAAGGATTGCCAAAACAAATATCATTTCAGCTGACTTTAAAAGACTTAAACTGGGTAATCGTTTGGTTTTTAGCATGGAAAACAGAGAAAATCTAAAATAGCCTCAATATTGCTTCGTCCAAAGAATTTTAAAGGGGGTGTTCCACCCTATAGAAAATTACATAGGGTTCTGCCCACGTACCGAATTCCATAATATTATGCATAGCGATTGTCTAGGACATTACTGTTGCCTTTATAAAATATTTGCTGATCCATCTGTTATAATTGTTAAATCACAACATTTTTATTGGATGGGAAGCAAAATATAGGGGCACCCCAATTTCGAGCAGCCCAAAGCTGTACGAATTTTTGAATTTCTGATCCGTTTTGTTCTCAAAATGATTCCTAGTAATTCTTGATTATGTATGTACCACTTATGCATTCAAATGTTTGCCATAAAAAATCCATATTAGATTGTGATTGCAGATGGCCGCAAATTTCAGCTGCAAACACAAATTTAAACAAACTAAATTTTCGAATTCACTATGTTGCAGTTCTTGTCAACCTGTCAAATTAATATAAAGTTAGGCCATACATGTGTAGATTATAATCATAAATTTTCCATAAAATTGAAAACCGGTAACAAGACTATTTTGAATGCTGAATGTTAACAGTCGAAAAAAAAAAAGCAAAATTTAGAAATTCATACACTTATGGTTTTGTGATCATTTTTCATGTTAATTATTTACTTGGCTTTAGTGAATTTTATCATGTATTTGCATCGCCAAATCGTTTATGAAGTCAAAGTGTTTCATTCCTATAACAAAGACATGTTTAAGAGATAACGGCATCCTGTTTTACACCACAGAAAAAGTTTAAATGTGGCCAAAATTAGTCTCCATACAGTTTGATAAGTTATAATTGAGAATTTAATCATCTCCTAGAAACTTCTGTTTTGAAAATGTTTATGTTTGTTTGAGTGTGATTTTACGGCCCTGTCAATAATTCAAGGTAACAGTAAACTATCCACACAGTTCCTAGGCAGGCTTCCTCAGCCGTTCACCAGAATTTAGTGCTTTGATTTTCGCCTGTAACAGCCTAAGATATATAATGCATGTTACGTAAATAATTAATCCTTCAGTTATCAGTATTTTATGGAGTGTCTTTTAACTATTTATTCCCTATTAATGGATATCGAGTAATCGATTTTTGGGTATCCATAATTCGATTTATGGATATCCATCATTCGATTTATGGATATCCATCATTCGATTTTAAGATATTCAAAACCTGTTTTTATTTTTGTATATTTATAAACGGAACTATGAAAATCCTTGAATTGAATTATGATTATCCATAAATCGAATTATGGATATCCAGAAATCAAATAACGGATATATAATATTATGTGGTATCTTGGATATCCATAAAATCGAATTATGGATATCCATAAAGCGAATTATGAATATCAACAATTCAAACCATGGATATTATAAAATATTTCTGGCTTTTGAGTATCCATAATTCGATTTTATATATCTGAAAATCAATTTTTAAATATCTATAAATAATTATGGATATCCAGTATTATTTTATGATATCCGAAACTGAATAATGGATATTCATTCATGCAATTATGGCGATCCAAATATGGGGAATAAATAATAAAACGGCACGACAATATATCTATCCATCTTTATCACACGATATCATGAAAATTCTAGCTTGTGGCAGTGGCTCTATTGATGGCTGATGAGTCATGTGTGCAAGATAATAAAGGATACAGGGGCCGTATTCATAAAGCCACTTAAGTCGTTGCTATGCTGTTGCTAAGGCTAAATATCGATTCCCTACAACTATGAAATTTGCTCTGGAGGAACAGTCTTACAAAGACTGTTCCTCTAGACCAAATTTCATAGTTGTAGGGAATCTCCTTTATAGATATTTAGCCTTAGCAACAGCATAGCAACGACTTAAGTGGCTTTATGAATACGGCCCCTGACTGTGTGTGTGCACATGCCAATAGTCCGCTTCCCAGCAGAACAGATGCAGCTGCACTTGCTTCGCTTTTGTTGAACTGAATGCAAACAAGTTGTACTTGGTCTGGGACTTATGTCTGGATTTAATAAGACCCCTAATCATATCAACTGAATGCTGGTTAACCCAGACTCCACACTGTTTAGTTTTCAGTATGCAGATTTTGGCTTAGTCTGTCTTCCAAAGTTAGCAATATGTCGCCTGACTTATTTCATTACCTAAAGTGTCCTGTTGAATCATAGTCAATTCTGACTATTCCTTCAGAGATGACCTCTATCCAGATATTGTCGTTGACATGATTCTCGCAGAATACTGGCTGAATGCTTTTCAAAAGCGATCTCAATACTTTTGTGCAAAAAGAACAATGATAATGGCAAAAACGGATCACACTGACTTAATTTAGTTTTCCATTTACTTCTCAGACGAATTAGATCAGTATATGTGTATATGGAGCTTTTTATCATGACTGTACTTTAGGTAACTATTAATATTACTAGGAAATGTCTTTCTATGAACTTGTTAACACTTAAATTTGACATGCGTTTTTGTCTAACAAATCACCTTTATCTATAACATGCAGTATAATATGACAATGTTACCGGTTTTCTAATTTCATGAAATTCCTCAGGACCTATGGCTTGTTTTTCAGGAAATTTCATAGTTTGACATTGATTAGAACATACACAAATTATAAGATGTTTTTCTATTTTTAATAGTTTTAGTGTTCCTTTTAGCCATTGTTTTGAAAAAATGTTTGTTTGCATGTTTGTAGCTATATGCATAAATGAGCCGCGACACGAGAAAACCAACAATGTGGTTGTGCGCCCAGCGCAGACTCAGATCAGCCTGGGCATCCGCCCAGTCTGATCAGAGTCTTCACTGACCGCATGAAGGTAGCTAAGACCCTTAGCTTCCCTTTAGACGCTTAATGTAGAGTCTGATCAGACTTGGCAGATGCCCGGGCTGATCTGAGTCTGCACTGGGCGGACAACCACATTGTTGTTTTTCTCGTGTCGTGGCTCAAATGGTATTAAAGATATTCATATGGAGCCCTTCTTCTATTCTAGTCACACTTTATGAAATTGAATAAAGCTGATGATTTATGATTGATAAATTATAAGGCTGGTATCACAACAAAATGGGAGTACCTTAGGGTGCTCTCCTGAGACCTTAAAGTCTTTACTGAGATAAATAATTGCATATTTGTAGTTGTAAGATTCAAGATATTAAACTTGCAAAGTAACAAGAAAATCCATGCGTGGGTAGATTTGGAACTCCCCTTTTCTTTGTGTGACTATGATATCAGAAAATGATAACTTTTCCCTAAAATAAAATGATTTTTGCTGCTGACTTTTTCCCGACTACGGACTACCATAGGATGAAATATAGTGACTCTCAAGTTTTTATTTTTGTTAAGTATATTTCAATATTTCATTTTTGCTGTCATACCAGCACATAGGTCATGACCTTTACTGTAGCATTTCTTAGTGATAGCAAATATTACTGTACAAGACCAGTACAGTTTGTTGAGGCTATAACCCAGCGGGCACATGACGTCGAAATGACGTCGTACTGACGTCGATGCGACTACTGACGTCGATGCGACGTCATTACGTCGCACCGACGTCAGTCCGGCGTCATTATGACGTCATGTGCCTGCTGGGAAGCTAGGCTGTTAGTAAGAAGTATAGATATTTGTTGGCAAATTCTGCTGCTAGCGTCTCAGCAGGAGCACGGCGTCGTACTGATGTCAATGGGCGTCATTTCGATGCCGGAGAAAAAAATGTCTTTTTTTGGCTTTAATCGATAGTAAATATACAAAATACAGGAGAATACCTCTCGTTATTTTGATATATTTCATTGCTGAACAGGAAACCAGAAGAATAATGTTATTTCTATAGATAATCTGATATTTCTACATACGTGTTCCCTATAATTTTGCCAAATATATGGTACAGGATAAACCAGTATATATAAAATAAAAAAAGACAAGTGAAATTTGACATTTTCGAGATTGAGACACTGCCAAGATGTCAAAGTATAGTGTTCACCATGGGTCATGAAATCGTCCGTGTATTTTTTTCAACACTTTGGATGAAAAATTCTTGCATACACATCGATACGCATCGCATGGCTGTTTGATGCCATGTTCAAATGGAAAAAGTCCATCTTTTAATGATGAAATTATTGCATAGATATCGATACGCATCTCATATCTGTGCAAGGCCATGTTCGAATGGAGAAAAGGTCAAGGAACCATGGAATTCTCGTGCTTTTCGAATCTGGATTTAGTCTTGCTTATTCATATTCCGGGCTATAAATTGTTTACATGACATTACCTTAAGCAACGTTTCCGCAGGGGGATATGCTAATTTGAGCCGCGACATGAGAAAACCAACAATGTGGTTGTGCGCCCAGCGCAGACTCAGATCAGCCTGGGCATCCGCTCAGCCTGATCAGAGTCTTCGCTGTCCGCATGGAGGTAACTCAGACCCTTAGCTACCCTTTGAGCACTTAACGAAGTGTCTAGTCAAACTGAGCGAATGCCCAGGCTGATCTGAGTCTGCGCTGGGCGCACGACAACATTGTCGGTTTTGTCGTGTCGCGGCTCATTTTGCTTTCACTTTTATAAGCGTCGAAGCCATTCTGTTTTTCGCGGAATGACTTCACGATAAACAAGGTAGTATGAATGACTTTTCATGCATTTTTGATGAGATTTTCAATGGAATCGACCTATGAAATGCAAGAACAGCATTCAAACGTATTGTTTTATCGCATTAATATCTACCGGGTCCCTCAGAAGAAGTTTGAAGACTTGGCGTAAACGCGTCGTGCTCAAACCTCAGGACTTGGCAAACAAGAACTGTCTTTTTTGATTGCTTCATATTGTTTTGATACGATAAAACTATCTGAGAAATTTCAGGCTTAATTCTACTTTAGGAATTATGACCCTGGTGCGATTTTTTTCGCAAGCAGATATCTCAAAAAACAAAAACAGCGAGACTTGTCCTCTTTGTTTGCGACACATTGTCTTCATATGAAAACTCATTTGACCGATAGACGGATGGACGGAGCTATACAAGAAAGGCTTCATTTTGTACTGTGACTTCTTCATTTAATAATTATATGCATTCAAAAAGTGTATACTATCTTTTTTAATTCATTTTTCCCAGTGTCGATAGCGATAATAGAGTTTCTCTCCAGTATGTGTGACCGAAGAAGGACATAACACGCAGAAGGCCGGTACACTCATCACCAGGAGACACAATCTGTATCG
Source organism: Ctena decussata (assembly GCA_963989385.1). NCBI lineage: Eukaryota > Metazoa > Mollusca > Bivalvia > Lucinida > Lucinidae > Ctena > Ctena decussata. Next base: position 11,082,089 of record OZ022506.1, read on the forward strand.
GGATCCCCTGAAGGTTTGCTGTAATTGTATTTTCCAAAGATGTCATGTTCGTTCATGCCCCGCTTAGGGTTATTCTTTATTCTTTGAATGTCAATCTGATGAATCAGAGCTAGAACGTTTTGGTTCCATTGCACACAGCCTTTTGTTATCACCCTCCCATCAAACTACCTGATATGACTAAACTACTGTTGGAAAGGACGTAAAATCGAAAGTCATCCATCCATTTAGCTTTCCTGGTTCTTAACCCAATCACGGTTGACGACTTTGGTGCTGTCTTTAATTGCATACCTGTAAGCCAGACTTAAGACTTAACGAAATACTGACTTAAATTGAACCGTGACGGGTGCCCGACATTTCATCAAAAGACAAAATATCGAAACGTCACTTCATCGAAAAGTCACAACATCGAATACGACAAAACAAAGAAACGTCAAAATATCGAATACGACGTAACATCGAACGTCAAAAGATCGAAAATGTCGTATAAACACTGCGACAAAATATCGAAATTACAACATCTAAGGTGCGACAAAAGATCAAATGAGCCACGACACGACAAAACCAACAATGTGGTTGTGCGCCAAGCGTAGACTCAGATCAGCCTGGACAGCCGCCAAGTTTCACCACACTCTTTGCTAAGTGCTCAAAGGGTAGCTAAGGGTCTCAGCTACCTCCATGCGGGCAGCGAAGGCTCTGATCAGACTGGGCGGATGCCCAGGCTGATCTGAGTCTGCGCTGGGCGCACAACCACTTTGTTGGTTTTCTCGCGTCGCGGCTCAAATTTACCGTTAATCTTGGTCATGTTGGTAGCAATCTGCAAGTTTACCGCTGTTTCTTTTTTACTCAGTTACTGAAAAAAAAAAGGTTTTGGCCTCGGACAGCTTCAGGGATATGTTTGCTGGCATTGGGGTGGCCAAGGTGAGTATTTTGTATTCTAGATAACGGGTTTTTCATACACCACTTTAATTATCATGTGGTGCTTGCCCACCATCCAGACATTTATAAATTTTCAAGCAAGTTCACCGGGGAGCACCGAGATGTGCAGGAGGTAAATTCTGCGCGGAGAATACCCCAACCTACGTTGTCTATATTGTCTATATTTCTGTTGAGTGCTCATCTTTGTGCCATCATTAGAGCCAAATCATGTGATTTTAAACAATGTGGCATTAGTGACAAGCAAAGGCTCTGATCAAACTGCACTAAAGTGCAGTCTGATAAGATCATTTACTTGTCACATCAGCAGTCTATTGAATAGACCAAAACTAAGCAGCCAACAGTGAGACGTCTACAGAACCGGTGTACGTGATAAAAATGATCTGAATATCACACGATGAAAAAAGAAACTAAATAGAATGTCTCATGAATCACAGTGACAGCTAAGGCGAGGGTTGGAACCACGTGACACGTAACCTTTTACTGACCGTTCTAAGGCAGTGCATCCGTTGTGGTGTATCTGTGTTATTTGCTGATCCAGCTTATTTGTAGTCTTAGTGAAAATTCAGTTTTGTATGCTTTTTCTGATTTTTTTTCTGATGCATGGAAATGAGCCGCGACACGAGAAAACCAACAGTGTGGTTGTGTGCCCAGCGCAGACTCAGATCAGCCTGGCCATCCGCCCAGTCTGATCAGACTCTTCGCTAAGCGCTTTAAGAGCAGCTAAGGGTCCAAGCAACCTTCATGCGGACAGCGAAGACTCTGTTCAGACTGGGCAGATGCCCAGGCTGATCTGAGTCTGCGCTGGGCGCACAACCACTTTGTTGGATTTGTCGTGTCGCGCCTCAAATGTACATTTTCTGTGCAAAGTTGGAATCGGTTCAATTCAGAAATCGTAATGCGAAAAGTAGGAATACCCACTTTGTTTCGAAATTGTCTGACCGCAAATGCCAGGGAATCGGAATGAAGTTAGAATAATGTTTATATGCATAACTTTTTTATATACTCTGTGGCAATAATCAGGGATCAGAGGGATTTTATTTCGACATTAACATTTAAGTGTGTTTTCGAAGACGCCTATTAAAGCTGCAATTTTGACCATTTCAAGTCAATAATAAAAAGGAACAAAGACGATTTTGTTGTCTTAGATATTTGGAATAATCTCTCATGTTGATTATTTCTTTTAATAATTTTTGTTCCTCATGAATTGAGAATACGAAGAAAAATGGACAAAATGAACTAGTGAAAAGACGATCCGCATTCAGTATAAGTTGATTTCTTAACGATTCAGTTAAAATATTAAAAAAGAAAAAAGCTAAATCGAATCGTCATCTCATAGTTTAGAATAATATTCGCTTTCCGCAGGGACATAACCAATCGAATCCCTTGAGCACAATTCTTGCATTGTTACACAAAGTGAGGATTTTTACTTTGCTCCGGACAGTTCCGGATTTGTGCCGATTATAACTTTGTGCAGAACATGGTTGATATGTTTTTGTTTCGATAGAGCTCCATAAAGACAGTTTAAGTCTACTAACAGTTTATTTCTGACTATTCTAGGGTAATGCTTCCGTTGTGTTTATCTATGGTATTTGTCGTTTAAGAAATAGATCAGCTCTAGCAGTGAATTGTTGAGTAATAATTCACTGTTTGGAGGTATGTTGTAAAGTAGATCATATCACGAGCGCGGAGCGAGAGTGATATATCTAATTTACAACTGACCTCCAAACAGTGAATTATTACAAAACAATTCAATGCTAGAGCTGAACTATTTCGATTCTAACACTCGAAACGGTGATAAAATATTCTTTACATTCAAACTCCCCCAACTTCCTCAGATTTCCTGCCGGTGTGTTCATGCTCCCGCAAATTTTACGTTTTAATGGCGATTTAAGAAAGAAAAAGAGAGGTTACACCGTCTAACGTCTCAAAATGCCACAAAATTACGTCTGTAATGCGAGTGACGTCAGCAATTAGACGCACGCGCTCTGAAACAGGAATTGTTGCAGAATAAAACACGGAAACTTTCCATTGCTTCTATAGGCGCAGTGTGTTAGAATTCTGTTAACTATCATTTTGGTTTGTCTGTTCTTATTCATTATGGAAAGGAATTTAAGTTACAAATAGTTGTTTCGTGTGTTGAATATACAGTTGTTTTGATAAGGCTTATTTTATGACCACCTACCTTGGAAATAGACGTTCATATTGATATTCACTCGCAATTGTCTTACATATAGGGTATTACTTGAGCCGCGACGCGAGAAAACCAACAAAGTGGTTGTGCGCCCAGCGCAGACTCAGATCAGCCTGGGCATCCGCCCAGTCTGATCAGAGTCTTCGCTGTCCGCATGGAGGTAGCTTAGTCCCTTAGCTACCCTTTAAGCGCTTGGCAAAGAGTCTGACGAGACCAGGTGCTTGCCCCGGCTGATCTGAGTCTGCGCAGGGTGCACAACCACATTGTTGGTTTTCTCGTGTCGTGGCTCACTTTATGTCGATATTTCCAGATTGGTGTCGTGGTTGTAATGCGGAATTTTATTGTTTCAGATCCAAATCATGTCTTTATGCAATTCTTTGCACAGCATCTTGTTTTCAAAGTGTAAAGAATAACAGGTGAAATATGCGCGTGCATATATGGAATGTCAGCTTGAAGGCAAGCCATATCCGTTCGGTTAAAAGGACGAAAAAGGAGCATTTTCTTAAAATTATTCTCTAACGAAGTTTTGATAATATACTTATTTCTGAAATCATGAAAACAAAGAGGATGTGTATCGTTAAATCATTAGATGTTGCTCTGATTTGCTCTATCATTGTACCGACGTCGAAACGATGTTATCTCGACGATGTGTGCCCGCTGAGGGCGCGATTTATATCTAAACTCCCCAAAAGACTGGCGCTAGAGTAGCTCTAGATCAAGCTGCAATTCCTAGGCTCTTCCAGGCCAGTGATTGTTTAGCCTGCGGCTAGCAGAACCAAGATAAATGTGTTACTTTTCCGGCGACGTAAACTTTGCGTCGGCTCTGTTATGCGACAATGCGCAGGCGGGCGAGACATAGTAATAAGCGGTTTGTTTTACTTTTGTTGTAGTCGGTCGCTTCCGCATTTCTGCACTGAATATTTCGCCTACCTTTTTCTAGGAAACAGTCCACTTTCAGTTTGCGTAAAATTTATTAACACAATGCGTCTGACATGTTCTGAACTGCATTCAATATGTTCCTTCATCCGGAAAGAAGGCTTACTTCCTCTTTTCTTTTTATTCTTCTTTTTTTGTCCTCGTTGGGTCTTTGCGCAGGCGTTTCAGTTGGTGACTGGTCATATGTGACGAGTCAATAAGTAAAAAGGTGCGTTATAACATAGGCGAACAGCATGGACTCGGATCGCAGCAGTCCGATCAGTCTTCCCAGTTTCCATCCATCATGTCTTTTGGAGACTGTTTAGCGAAAAGCAATACTATTTATGGGCGTCTGTACAGGTGCACCATGGCGTAAGGTTTTTATGCTCCTGACGTAATCACATACCGTAAACTTCTAAAAACTAGGACAAAATTGAGCCGCGACACAACGAAACAAACAGTGGCATGTGCGCCCAGCGAAGACTCGGATTAGCCTGGCATTCGCCCAGTCTGTTCAGAATATTTGCTGTGCTCTTAAATGGTAGCTAAGGCTCTAAGCTACCTTCATGCCGGCAGCGAAGACTCTGATCAGACTGGGCGGATGCCCAGGCTGATCTGGGTCTTCAATTGGCGCACATGCCTTTTTGTTTTATCGTGTTGCGGCTCAAATAGATCTGATCAAATAGTGCAGACCCAGAAGGAGCAGTCTGCTCAGGGTCGACCCTGTTTATCATTCTATCTGCATATTTTAGACGCCTTGTTGCATAAAACAGTTTATTTTTACAGTATATTCTTCTTCTTGTTTCAATTCTAATAACGATAAGGACAATTATCGTAATTATAATAGGTGTCCCATTTTTTGTATTTGTTATGGTACGGTAAAGTTTCGGGCTTGATAAACATAAAGCACACACCTGTAGAAATAGTGTGACGTTGGATGTGCAACAGGATCTGACGGCAAATATTGCTCAATATATCCATTTTAGAGTTGCATATATTTATTTACTTAGATTGTGTATTATTAACCATTTTCTCACCAGTGGACCCGTCCGTCCTTATCTTTTTGATGTTTCAAGTGTTTCTAGTGGACGTTTCATTCTTATTGCATTTGGTATAAAATTCCTGTAAACAAACAGTGTAGACCTTGATCAGACGCCAGGTTTCGCGGCGTCTGAACTGGGCCTGTTCTATTTGCATAAGTCCCCAAAACGGTTTTCCAGTCTTAAAAGGATTTTAAAAAAAGTCCCTATTCATTTGAGTAAAATTGTCTTGAATGAGTGTGTAAATTTTTATTAAACTTTCAAAATGTTTATATGAATTTTCTTAAACATTTTATTGACTTTCATAAAACTTCTAAGATTCTTTTGTCAATGAATATGTCAAAAAAAATGTCGGAATCGGCTGTTAGTTTAAACATATTTTATTTCAACAAAATGCAAATATAAAATAGTCTGTTGATTTGGTTACCAGCGGTATCGCTGGCCATCGTAAAATCAAGAACTCTAAACCTTATGATAGAACACAGAGTCGTCAGAGAACTAAAGCGTAGATTTTCCCCATATTGGCTAGCTAAAAAAAAGAGAAGAAAGTGGGGTTCAAAATCTGCCCACGCATGGATTTTCTTGTTGCTTTGCATGTTTAATATCTTGAACCTAACAACAGCAAATATGCATTTATTTATCTCAGTTTAGATTTTAAGGTCTCATGAGAGCACCTTGAAGTACTCCCATTTTGTTGTGATACCTGCCTTATAATTAATCAATCATAAATCATCAGCTTGATTCAATTTCATAAAGTGTGAACTAGAATAGTAAAAGGGCTCCATATGGATATCTTTGATTCCATTTATGCTAATGCAAACATGCAAACTAAACTTTTTTCAAAACATTAAGTCAGAAAATATGGCTAAAAGCGACACTAAAACTATAAAAAACAAAACAAAAAGCATCCCAAAATTTATGTATGTTCCAGTCATTGTCAACCTATGAAATTTCCTGAAAAAATAGGCCATATGTTTCCTCTTTATACCAATCGAATTTCATGAAATTTGAAAACCGGTAACATTGTCACATAATGCATGATATAGATGGTGATTTGTTAGACAAAATGCATCTCACATTTAAGCGTTAATATGTTCATAGAAACACTTCATTTTCTAGTAATATTAATAGTAACCTAAACTACAATCATAATAAAAAGCTCCATATGCAGATATATTGATCTATTTTGTCTGAGAAATAAATGGAAAACTAAATTAACTCCGACCACTCGACAGTGTATAAAGAAAAATAAATACAACATTGGACCTACCAGAATAAACATTTCACATGACATTTTTACTCATCATGGAGACCAGTTGTGCCAAATTATTTTGAAATCCATGCATAAATGTAGAAGTAATAGCTGGGACAAGCTCAACAGTTTTATCATTTAACCTCCTAGTGTCACCTTGACCTTGGACCTACCAGAATAAATGCGTCAAATGACACTTTTACTCATCAAGGAGGACAACTGTGCCAAATTATTTTGAAATCCATATGTAAATATAGAAGAAATGGTCTGGACAAGCTCTATTTATGACCATTGTGTCACTGGACCTTCAAAAAGACATTCACCTTCAACCTACCGGAACAAATCTTTCGAATAGCACCTCTACTCATTAAGAAGGGGGACCAATTGTGCCCAATTATTTTGAAATCCATGCATAAATGTAGCAGAAATGCCCTGGACAAGCTCAATTAATGACCATTATATCATTTGACCTTCAAGTGTGACCTTGACCTTGGACCTACCTGACTGAATATTTCAAATGGCACTTCTACTATCAAGGAGAACAATTGTGCCCCATCATTTCAGAGCCTAATTTATGACAAATCTATCATTTGACCTTCAAGTGTGGACTTTCATTTGGTATAAGTAAATGCTTTCATTCGGTATAAGTTTTTCAATTTTCCTAAATTATGCTGAAATATCAATCGACAGCAGTACATGTATGCTTCAAATCATTTGTTATATACAAATATACAGTAATTTCTGGGATACAGATCATATAAGTCGTAAGACTTTCTTCTGAATCCCTTTCAAGCTACCGTATGGAGTTATATTCTTGTGAGATTGTATTGTTTGTATTTGTTCAGTATTTTGAATAAAATATTGTTTACACTAAGTGTGGACTTGACCTTGGACCTACCTGACCAAATGTTTCAAATGGAACTTCTACTAATCAAGAAGAACAATTGTGACAAATTACTTTGAAATCCATCCATAAGTGTTGAAGTTACGGCCGAGACAAGCTCAATTTATGACAATTCTATCATTTGACCTTCAAGTGTGACCTTGACCTTGAACCTACCTGACCAAATGTTTCAAATGGCACTTTTACTCATCAAGTAGAACAATTGTGCCAAATTAATTTTGAAATCCATTCATAAATATAGAAGTTATGGCCCGGACAAATCCGGACGGATGCACGAATGCACGCACGCACTAACGCACATTGGCACATACACTGAACTGAAGTTGTAACAACTATGTCTCGCTCACCGCAAGTTGGGTCGACAATAAAGGATTTGGTGATGCAAATAGATGATAGAATTTACAAAAACTAAAAATATTTAGCATAAAAATAATCACAAAACTACATGTATATGCATTCCTAAATTTTTTTTTTCAATCATTGACATTCAGCATTCCAAAAAATCATGTTACCGGTTTTCAATTTTCAAGGAAATTTATAGTTATGATTTAAAGGGTCACTGATGAGGCTTGAATAGCCGAAACCGCGGTATGGCCCAGCTTCTTACTTATGAATGTTTTCTTTGCTCTTAAAGGATCTAAACTTTTATCATTATTTACACATGTATGGCCTAATTTCATATTAATTTGACTGGTTGACAAGAACTGCAACATAGTCAAATCGAAAATTTAATTTATGGAGCTGAAATTTGGGGGCATCTGCAAACAAAAGTTAACATGGAAAGTTATATGGTATACATTTGAATACAAACGTGGTATATACATAATCAAGAATTACTAGGAATCATTTTGAGAATAAAACGGGTCAGAAATTCAAAAACCCTACAGCTCTGGGCTGCTTGAAATTAGGGTGCCCCTATTTTTTGCATCCCATCCAATTAAAATGTTGTAATTTAACAATTAAAATAGATGGATCGGCAAATATTTCACAAAGGCAATAGTTATGTCCTAGACAATTACTGTGCATAATATAATATATGGTACTTTTTCGTTAAAGTGGGCAACAGTGACCTAGTTTTGTAAGGGTGGTGAGACGCATGCACTTATGGAATTTAAAAAGAAAGCGAGATATGGTGCTGATATTGAAAACAAACTATGTGGTACTTTTTCGTGAAAGTAGGTCACAGTGATCTAATTTTGAGATGACCTTAAGCGGTAAGTTGCATGGTTGCATGCACTGATGAAGTTTCAAATGTCTGGGGCTTATGAAAAGCGATATACGGTGCTAACCTCGAAAACTAAATATGTGGTAATTTTTCGCCAAAGAAGGTTGCAGTGACCTAGTTTTGTCGGGGGTGACCTGTAGTGGTAAGGTGCATGCACTGATGGAGTTGTAAAGGTCGGAACATGTGAAAAACAAGACATGAGGCTGAACTCCAAATCTGAATACGTGGTACTTTATCGCGAAAGTAGGTCACAGTGACTTAGCTTTAGGGGAGCCAATTAGAATTTTTGTGAGACATATAGTGATGAAGTTTTAAGGTCCTACAGTTTACGACAATCGAGATATAGCAGCAGACGGACGTATGCGCTAACACCAAACACGCGATTGTGGCTCGCTGACCGCAAGTGAAAATACCGCGACGCGAGAAAACCAACAATGTGGTTGTGCGCCCTGCGCAGACTCAGATCAGCCTGGGCATCCACCCAGTCTGATCAGACTCTCCACTAAGTGCTGGAAGGGTAGCTACCTTCATGCGGACAGCGAAGACTGTGATCAGACTGTGCAGATGCCCAGGCTGATCTGAGTCTGCGCTGGGCGCACAACCACATTGTTGGTTTTGTCGTGTCGCGGCTCAAATGATAGTGTTTTCAAATACAGTTCTATCAAATATACACTCAAGAAAAATAAAAACGCTACACCGAAATTTTGAAATTTAGAGCTGTTATAATAAAACCAGGATGTGATTTTTTTATGTATGATGATACATATATCACATGACTTCCATTTAATTTTTGTTTATCAGAATATTCTACGTCTGGTTTGTGACGTCACATATGGCGTCATTTTATAATGAGGCTATGACTGTAAGTGCACACTTTTCCAGGGCACAAAATCGTACGAAATTCAATACGCCGGACGATTTACATTTCAAAAGACTAGACATTTTGAATCCAGCCTTGATAATTTATTGACCAAAGGTTTTTGTTTTTTAGATTTGCCTCACTACCTTTTTATTGGTTGATAATGATGAAAACACAAAATCCTTATTTTGCCAAAAGATATTCCGTTTAGTTAAAATGAGATGTAATCAGTCATACCGCAGATTTTCGTATTGTCAAGAAACAAAAATTAGATTTAATTTTTACGTTTAGAAATGCCGTAAACGTCAAAAATAAGTTACGTTAACGTAGGCTGATTGTGACGTTATCCGTGAAGACATGTTCTTCTTTTCATTTGAGTATCATTTTTAACAAAGGCTGATTTGATTCGTAAGCGTTTTTTGTAAACTCAAACAAAATCATCACGTGTATCATCACGGGTGGTAAAGTTTCAAACTGACCTCCGCGGAGGTCTGTTGAAAAACAATTTGACTATTTTCCGGTAGGCAATTTGAATATGTCCTGTCATGAATTTTCGCGGTTTACTGACAGGGTTCAGACAAGAATTTTCTCGCTAGAAAAGGTACTTCAAAAATCGGAGAATGTCATGCTATATACATTTTACAGTTGTATATTGAGACCAAATGACACGGAGCGGTGTTTTTTAAATTACTTTTGACCTCCAAGTTCAGAAACGAAAACGAAACTTGGAAGGAGTCCTGCACAGTTAAATCGGCTTTTTGAGTGCATTTGCAGGCTTTCTGTGAAATCTTAACGATGCAGTAAGACACGTAGCTTGTATAGCTTCGTTCTAAACATTCTTTCAAGAATACGCATGCTTTTATTACTACACGCTAACCCAATTTTTCTCGGCGGTCAGTTTGAACACGATGAGAACAATTTGACTAATGGAGATTGAAATTTAAAGAGTAACTACACTTCAGGAACTGACTGAATCAGATCCCAAACCCTATTCCCAACATCAAAGGGAAAGATTGACAAAGACATCCCAACAAACAATGATTACAAGTGATAAGCCGAGTCAGCAGCTCTTTCCCAAATAGATGGCAACTCAGCTATCTTTATTGAACTAAATAATTTAGACCAACAGACGGGTTACAACGGACTAAGCAAATTATATGAAAAACATTTAACAATTATTTTTACCTATTTTCTATTTTTATGATAGAAGGATTAAACTGAGAACACAATAAATTAAACAGCACCGAACATAAAACAAATGCAACCGCAATGGGACGGTCAGTAATAACTACTGGGGGTTTAACATGGAAACATTTAATCAGCTAAAATGAAGAAAATGCTTAATTTACTTTTCAGAAGCTAGGTAGCAACGGATTGAAAGGATGTTTTCGTACTTCTAGAGAAAATCAGATAATATTGCTCATGTAACATTGTCTTTTTTATCGTGAAATAGTAGCACAATAGTGCTTTATATTTTTTTCTTCTGTTGTAAAACCAGACCTGTGACACTGATTTGATTGTAAACACAGTACGAACCGATGCAGGTTAATATGTGCAATTGAAACCAAATTCACTATTCATTATTATATTATGTTAGAAAAGTTATGACACTGTGGTCAATTTAAAAAGCTTGAGGTCAGTTTGATTTCATTTCATCCCGGGAAATAATTCTTGTTCTGCAAAGCCAGTCTGTTATTTCTGTTTCAATGCATATATAATAAGTGTTTGGTTTAAAGAAGTCAAAATGAAGTCTCTATAGCAAACTTCACTCTGATGTGAAAACATAAAAACTGAATAAAACTTTTCAATTTTACCAACTGCTTTTTACATGGAAATCCCAATTTGTAGGAAGAACTCCCTAGTGTATTACTGGTTAAGGTTTTGTGATCAATTAGTTAGCTCTTTCGACTTCAGCTCACTAAAGGGAGCAGGCTCAACTCCCGATTGGGTTTCAGCGACTTTGTGTAGTACAGAGTAGAAAGAAAGGTAGAAGTTATGAACAAACATTATCGAAAACATAGTCAAGCGATAAAAGAACAGCTTTTCACAGCAGAGGGCCACAAGGAAACCATAACTAAAACAAAGCGGCATTTTTTAAATATCGGCAGCTTGATAAAACAAAAGAAAAATGGGGACAATAATAACGCGCACATAACCCTGGCCCTGGGGTCTGCTGTGGTTAATTCACATATAGCTAAATAATAAAATTTCCTTTTAAAAGGAAGGCTTGCCAGCTAAGACAGTGAAATGTTCATGAGTTGTTTATTCAAGTGAACCCAATTGTTAGTGAACTTTCTGTCGCTAATTTTTATTTAGCAAAGTAATTATTTTTTTTGACTTCTTGAATGGCGGCATTCAGGTGTGAGGTAAAAACAAGTGTAGAATTTATTTGAAAAACAGAATGACGAAATATTTAAACACACACAGAGTTTTCCAACGTTTTGGCCGTTAGGCATGTCTCAAGGAAAATACTATATGGACCTATTTCAAGTCTTTCCTATATGGCTGCTAAGTCACATTTAGTTTGAATCAAAATTTTAGGAAAGACTGTTTAAAACCAATGCCTATGGAATCTTGGCACATCTAAACTTGGCATCAAAAGAAGACAACAAATTTATATTCACTGAACTATATTTTTGGTTTTAGTATAGCATCAGTGACAGTGACTAGAAGAAAAGTTTGACACTCTGAGAAGAAAATGCATGCTGCTATTGTCTGAGATAATAACTTGTTTTACATCATTTGGGAACAACAAAGCACGGAACCCATTGCGTTCATACTTCCATGAACTTCCGAAAAATGAAATTTATCTCTTATATTTATACTATATTTTCACATCAGTTTTGTTACTTATTTGTGAAGTTCTGGCTAATTTAACGCCAAAAAAAGGAGGAAGAATAGTTATTTACCAATGTGTTTGGTAATGACGTTCAACAGCCATCACTATGACATGACGTATCAAACGTTACGTCGGGGAATCAACTTATCAAATTATTCGTGACGTCGCTGACGCGTAACATTGCATGAATGCGTGTTGTTCATGGATGTATGAACATCGTCTGACCAGTAAAGGTTCATCTAAGGAAATCGTCGACACTTGTAAATATTTCTCTGTACATTTGTATAGGTAAAGTAAAAAGGCAACATTAGAGAGTGTTACAAGAAAACATTGATGCAAAGCATCAATACGCCGTGAAAGTCAGTCAAAGTTAGCTTCTGCGCCCAGTAGGCCTAAGTGTGCACATAAAGGAATCTCGACACTAGCAAAGGTAGCCTAATATAGAGTTATGCGGAGTTGTAAAGCTGATTATAGTTTATTGGCTTTTTTCTACTATTGTAGGCTATACGTCATAAGCATGTGGGCAGGTTCTTGACAAACATGCATCATAATGATGGATTTCTGAGCTGCTCGGATTTATTTTCTATTCAGATAATATTTTAGTTTCGCCTGCTACTAGCAGAAACTAGGTAGATCTACATGTGTATTACTTTACTGTTCCTGCGTCTGCGGCATTATCACCGTCGGTGGCGTATACTTAACGTTTTTTGGTTGAGTGTTTTTTGTCACAATGCGCAAACAGGCGAGAAATAGCATGTCCTAACGTATTATTTGAAATTGAGTTCAACTCAAGATTTCATCATATTTTTACTCCATGTAACAGGAGTTGACATGGTTATTGTTTGCCCATAAAATCATGTAGAAAGTTGACGCAGTAATTCAGCATAGGAGGTAACGTGTATGTTGCACCAATTTGTTCAGTTCAGTTCAGTTCAGTTCTATCGACGTTACCCAAGTGGCTCAACGGTACGTAACCATAGTTGCATACACTTGGCGCCGTGTGTCCGTCCAAGCACCAATTTGTATTCCATTTTTTTTTAAATTTGTACTCCAATTTTTTAATTTAATTAATTTATTTTTTATTAGTGAAAGGTGAATATACAGTAATGCGCCAAGCTTTCAAAAATATATATATTCTGCTGGCTATCACTCGGACGTGTAATTATTTGCCTTCAAATTTGTATACTTATTATGTTGTTTAAAAAATTATCTTTACCTTTAAGAAATTAGCCTATTGAGTAATACAAAATTAACGGAGACTTGTTGCAAATTATATAAATATTACCTCCCTTGAAACATGCCATTAGAATCCTGCTTTATGCCATATGCGACCAACAAAGGTACCTATCAGATTTCATTTTACGCAGTCTGATCAGTACCATGTGGGCGATCGTATACATTTACCTATTGTCAGATGTGGATAAAAAATGCATCGAGACAAAGTAACAGGCGAAATTGTATGTATTTTATGACGTACGCGAAGGTACAAAGAAGCAAAAAAGGTTAGAACGAATCGTCTCCGGCAAATATAGAGTGGAGTCAACCTTTGGAGTGGCGCCTTGGAGTGGAGTGTTTTTGTTGTTTTTTGAGTCGGGTAATAAGTCGCAGGATGTTAGATGATGACATCTCCTTGACTCAGAGACTATAGGAATTAAAACCAGATCTATTGATCATTAGTCCATTGTCAGTATACAAATAAGCTGGCTGTGTAAACGGAAATACATACCCAATAATCAAGTAAGTATATAAGTGGCCTACTACACCAGCCAGCTAGTAAGCCAGTAAGTAAGTTCTTATACTTCTTTTCAAACAGTCAGAAGGTACAATTAGATTTGGTGGGAATTTGACATGATTCATATACCTTTTAAGTTCAGCCGGCAAACCTGTTTGAAACTGCCAAGACTTAATGCTGCTGATTCAGATAAATATACAGTATGGCCATAATGTTGAATTATTTTTCCCCAAAGTATACTTGGCCTAGCCTGGCCATGCTTGGTTCATATTATTTGCTTTCAATCAAGCTATTATGTCATTTCACATAATCTGGCTAGTCCAGGAGAGACATCAGAGCACGCCCCTTTGCATTTTGCAACTGGTCATTGCCCGAAAATGGTGAGGCATGGTTTCTTGTCCAGACATTTTAAGTCTGATAAGTTCACGCAAAACCTCCGCTCCAAAATACCACTCCAAAAAAACACTCCACTCCATAGGATGACTCCACTCCATATTTTAGTATATGCCAACTCTCCTGGTATTTTCCGAATGAGCGTGACGTATCGTTTCTTCCAAAAATAACTCGGTATCACTAAACGACATGAATACAGGCTTGCGGCCGAGACCGCAAGCCAATAAATACTTGTAGAAAGCAATATTGAAAGTACATGTACGTCGTCAATCCGATTTTGCCGCAGATGAACGATGTCTCTGTAAAGAAAAAACGAATATTAAACTGAGCCTACCGTTGCTTTTGTTTTCATCACAGCCTTCACAGGTCATTCTAAGGCGGCCGTAATGATAATGTTTTTGTTCCATGTTGATTACCCGTATTTCTATGTAACAGCCACTTCCGGAGTGTAATCACCTCGCAGGCGGGGGTGGGGGGGGGGGGGGGAGAGTTTGCTTGATATCTTCTTATGGGCTCACTCTAAATTGTTTGAATATCGGTTCCCTTTGGAAATATTAGTCTGGATGGGTTCGGGGGGGGAGGGGGGGGGGGGGTGAGTTTGCTTGATATCTTCTTACGGGCTCACTCTAAATTGTTTGATTATCGGTTCCCTTCTCTGGAAATATTAGTCTGGATGGGTTCATTTTATTTTACAAGCAAGTGAGAGCCACAGGTCTGGTTTACAACAAAGAAAGTGATAAAACACTATTGTACTACCATTTCACAATTAAAGAAGAGAATGTTGCTTGAGCAATATTATCTGGTGTACTTAAGACGTATAAAATCATGCATTCAGATCATATGATATCTGGCTCCTGAAAATTCAGCACGCATTTTCTTCTTTTTAGCTGATTAAGTTTTTCCATGTTAATCTCCATTAGTCAAATTGTTCTCATCGTGTTCAAATTGACCGCCGAGAAAAATTGGGTAAGCATGTAGTAACAAAAGTATGCATATTCTAGAAAGTATGTTTAGAATGCAGCTATATAAGCTACGTGTCTTACTGCATCGGTAAGATTTCACAGAAAGCCTGCAAATGCACTCAAAAAGCCGATTTAACTGTGCAGGACTCCTTCCTAGTTCCGTTTTCGGTAGTGAACCTGGAGGTCAAAAGTAATTTAAAAAACACCGCTTCAATCTGCTCCATGTCATTTGGTCTCGATATACAACTGTAAAATATATATAGCATGACATTCTCCGATTTTTCAAATACCTTTTCTAGCGAGAAAAATCTTGTCTGAACCCTGTCTGTAAACCGCGAAAATTCATGACAGGATATATTCAAATTGCCTACCGGAAAATAGTCAAATTGTTTCCCAACAGACCTCCGCGTAGGTCAATTTGAAACTTTACCACCCGTGATCATAATTTTTTAAAGAGAAGACACCATCTGACATAGGTAATTATAAATCAAGAAACAGGGCCTTGGTATCAGACGAATTTGCTTTGTTTATCTGTTCTTTTAACGGGCACATTTCCGTCGTGCGACACGACAAAACCAACAAAGTGGTTGTGCGCCCAGCGCAGAATCAGATCCGCCTGGGCATCCGCCCCGTCTTATCAAAGCCTTCGCTGTCCGCATGGAGGTAGCTTAGACCCTTCGCTACGCCTTAAGCTGTCAGTGAAGAGTCTGATCAGACTGGATGAATGCCCAGGCTGATCCGAGTCTGCGCTGGGCGCACAACCATTTTGTTGGTTTTCTCATGCCACGGGCCAGCCTGAGTCAGCCTGCTTATAAAATTTAATTAAAATTGGTCCAGCAGTTTGAAAGAGAAGTCATTGGAAAATGTTGACACACGACGGACGCCAGAGGCTACCATTCTACAAGCTCACCGGGAAGAAAATTATTTTATTCAATTTTTAAAACCCACATTAAAAAGGGTAACCTTATCCGTGCCACCAGGGTACTCTGTGATCAAACACTCATTCCAACTCAGCAAGAGTGTTTTTGAGAAATCAGACATGATATTTGTAAATATATTCTGTTGAATAAATATGTGCATCATGTGCACTTTTTTTTCTCCACTGAGAATATGTTTTATATGCTATGAATGTAGAGTGTCTACACAGCAATTTGCTAACAAAGTTACTGATGCACACATGTGCGTGCAAAGCACATGTAAATGTAGCATACACTCAATTTCTGTATTACGATCATAATGTTATTCTTCTCTGAAAGTTAAAAGAGTCTTAACAAGAGGGCCATGGTGGCCCTGAATCGCTCACCTGAGCATTAATCAGTTCACTGGCTCTGGTGAAGATTTATAAGAGTTTTTACCATACATGGGAATGGCGGCCACCTTGGTCATGTGACCAAGATCATTTGAAGAACTTTCAATCCTTTGACCCATGTGCAGGCTCCATATGAAATTTGATCTGCCCAGTGGTTTCAGAGATGTTTGAAAATGTTTATGGATGGATGAAAGAGGCAGCTAACACCAATACTGTAAGGCTCGATCAGGTGAGCTGAAAATGGCAGAGTCGCTTCTCCGAAAAGTTCCCGTTCATGTTGAGTTCCTTTGATGGATTTCAACTAGACTTAACTAGGCAAACGCAGATGATAGAATGGTAGCATCATTATCTCACTGTGGTGAAACTAATGTATTCCAAGGAGTTTGTGGCTGGCATCATTGCAATGTTAGTTCTGATTCTTGCAACATAACTTAATTTAAATTTGACCTAGTGACCTAGCTTTTGACCCGACATGACCCTGTTTCAAACCGGATATTGTAAGAATAAACATTCTGACAAAGTTTCATTGAGATTGGATCAAAACTGTGCCCTCTGGAGCGTATACAAGGTCGTTCTTATATTTGACCTAGTGACCTAGTTTTTGATCCGACACAAACCAGTTTCAAACTTACCTAGATTTCATAAAGGTAAACATTCTGACAGAGTTTCATGAAGATTGGATCAAAACTGTGCCCTCTAGGGTGTACACAAAGTTTTTCTTAGATTTGACCTAGTGACCTAGTTTCTGATCTGACGTGACTCAGTTTCATAAGGGGCATATACATATGGACAATAAACATTTTGACATAGTTTCATGAAGATTGGATCAAAACTGTTCCTTCTAGTGCGTACACGAGGTTTTTCTAAGATTTGACCTAGTGACCTAGTTTTTGACCTGACATGACCTACTTTCAAACTTGACCTAGAGTTTATGGAGATAAACATTCTGACAAAGTTTCATAAAGATTGGATCAAAACTGTGTCCTCTAGAGCATACAAACGGTTTTTCTATGATTTGACCAAGTGACCTAGTTTTTGACCCTACATGACCCAGTTTCAAATTTGTCCGTCATATTATGAGGATAAACATTCTGATAAAGTTTCATGAACTTTGGATCGAAACTGTACCTTCTACAGCGTACACAAGGTTTTTCTAAGATTTGACCTAGTGACCTAGTTTTTGACCCTACATGACCCAATTTCGGACTTGGCCTAAATATTATAAAGATAAACATTTTGACAAAGTTTCATGAACTTTGGAAGAAAACTGTGCCTTCTAGAGTGTACACAAGGTTTTTCTAAGATTTGACCTAGTGACCTAGTTTTTGACCCTACATGACCCAGTTTCAAACTTGGCCTAGAGTTTATGGAGATCAACATTCTGACAATGTTTTATAAAGATTGGATCAAAACAGTGTCCTCTAGAGCGTACACAATGTTTTTCTATGATTTGACCTAGTGACCTAGTTTTTGACCCAACATGACCCAGTTTCATGAACTTTGGATCGAAACTGTACCTTCTACAGCGTACACAAGGTTTTTCTAAGATTTGACCTAGTGACCTAGTTTTTGACCCTACATGACCCAATTTCGGACTTGGCCTAAATATTATAAAGATAAACATTTTGACAAAGTTTCATGAACTTTGGATGAAAACTGTGCCTTCTAGAGTGTACACAAGGTTTTTCTAAGATTTGACCTAGTGACCTAGTTTTTGACCCTACATGACCCAGTTTCGAACTTGGCCTAGAGTTTATGGAGATCAACATTCTGACAATGTTTTATAAAGATTGGATCAAAACAGTGTCCTCTAGAGCGTACACAATGTTTTTCTATGATTTGACCTAGTGACCTAGTTTTTGACCCAACATGACCCAGTTTCGTACTTGTCCTAGATATCATAAAGATAAACATTCTGACAAAGTTTCATGAACTTTGGATGAAAACTGTGCCTTCTAGAGTGTACACAAGGTTTTTCTAAGATTTGACCTAGTGACCTAGTTTTTGACCCTACATGACCCAGTTTCGAACTTTGCCTAGAGTTTATGGAGATATATATTCTGACAATGTTTCATATAGATTGGATCAAAACTGTGTCCTCTAGAGCGTACACAAGGTTTTTCTATGATTTGACCTAGTGACCTAGTTTTTGACCCGACGTGACCCAGTTTCAAACTTGTTCTAGATATTATTAAGATAAACATTCTGACTAAGTTTCATGAACTTTGGATGAAAACTGTGCCTTCTAGAGCATACATAAGGTTTTTCTAAGATTTGACCTAGTGAGCTAGATTTTGACCCGACATGATCCAGTTTCGAACTTGGCCTAGAGTTTATGGAGATAAACATTCTGACAATATTTTATAAAGATTGGATCAAAACTGTATCCTCTAGAGCGTACACAATGTTTTTCTATGATTTGACCTAATGACCTAGTTTTTGATCCAACATGACCCAGTTTCGTATTTGTCCTAGATATTATAAAGATAAACATTCTGACAAAGTTTCATGAACTTCGGATGAAAACTGTGCCTTCTAGAGTGTACACAAGGTTTTTCTAAGATTTGACCTAGTGACCTAGTTTTTGACCCTACATGACCCAGTTTCAAACTTGGCCTAGAGTTTATAGAGATATATATTCTGACAATGTTTCATATAGATTGGATCAAAACTGTGTCCTCTAGAGCGTACACAAGGTTTTTCTATGATTTGACCTAGTGACCTAGTTTTTGACCCGACGAGACCCAGTTTCAAACTTGGCCTAGATTTTATGGAGATAAACATTCTGACTAAGCTTCATGAACTTTGGATGAAAACTGTGCCTTCTAGAGCGTACATTAGGTTTTTCTAAGATTTGACCTAGTGACCTAGATTTTGACCCGACATAATCCAGTTTCGAACTTGGCCTAGAGTTTATAGAGATAAACATTCTGACAATGTTTTATAAAGATTGGATCAAAACTGTGTCCTCTAGAGCGTACACAATGTTTTTCTATGATTTGACCTAGTGACCTAGTTTTTGACCCAACATGACCCAGTTTCGTACTTTTCCTAGATATTATAAAGATAAACATTCTGACATAGTTTCATGAACTTTGGACGAAAACTGTGCCTTCTAGTGTGTGCACAAGGTTTTTCTAAGATTTGACCTAGTGACCTAGTTTTTGACCCTACATGACCCAGTTTCAAACTTGGCCTAGAGTTTATGGAGATATATATTCTGACAATGTTTCGTATAGATTGGATCAAAACTGTGTCCTGTAGAGCATACACAAGATTTTTCTATGATTTGACCTAGTGACCTAGTTTTTGACCCGACGTGACCCAGTTTCAAACCTGTCCTAGATATTATGAGGATAAACATTCTGACTAAGTTTCATGATTTTTGGATGAAAACTGTGCCTTCTAAAGCGTACACAAGGTTTTTCTAAGATTTGACCTAGTGACCTAGTTTTTGACCCGACATGTCCCAGTTTCAAACTTGTTCTAGATATTATAAAGATAAACATTCTGACAAAGTTTCATGATTTTTGGATGAAAACTGTGCCTTCTAGAGTGTACACAATGTTTTTCAAAGATTTGACCTAGTGACCTAGTTTTTGACCCGACATGACCCAGTTTCGAACTTGGCCTAGAGTTTATGGAGATATATGTTCTGACAATGTTTCATATAGATTGGATCAAAACTGTGTCCTCTAGAGCGTACACAAGGTTTTTCTATGATTTGACCTAGTGACCTAGTTTTTGACCCGACGTGACCCAGTTTCAAACTTGTCCTACATATTATGAGGATCAACATTCTGACTAAGTTTCATGAACTTTGGATGAAAACTGTGCCTTCTAGAGCGTACACAAGGTTTTTCTAAGATTTGACCTGGTGACCTAGTTTTTGACCCGACGTGACCCAGTTTCGAACTTGTCCTAGATATTATTAAGATAAACATTCTGACTAAGCTTCATGAACTTTGGATGAAAACTGTGCCTTCTAGAGTGTACACAAGGTTTTTCTAAGATTTGACCTAGTGACCTAGTTTTTGACCCGACATGACCCAGTTTCCAACTTGGCCTAGATTTTATGGAGATAAACATTCTGACAAAGTTTCAGAAAGATTGGATCAAAACTGTGCCCGCTAGAGTGTACACAAGCAAAAGTTGACGGACGTCCGGACGGACGTCCGGACAGACGTACGACGGACGACGGACATCAGGGTATCCCAAAAGCTCACCCTGAGCACTTCGTGCTCAGGCGAGCTAAAATGCGATTCTGTATATTGGCGTTATCGTCACCAAATACGTTGGACATTCAACTGAAATCGCAAGATAACCTTTAGTTTCAGCAACTGTTTTCTGACAGCCAGAGACATTTAATTGTTGCATGAAAACAGCCAAACACAGAGTACCTGCTGTATGTTCATTTAACACTAGGTCAGAAGCAGACGCCACCGTCATAGTTGAAATAAATTCATGAAACACTTTCATTTATTGAACTGCTTTAAAGATAAATTGGTATAGTTTCCTGTCAAATAATTTATTTTATGTTTTAAATTATACCTTTTTCTGAAAATTGACCCATGTCCTATATAGAACAAGTTTTAGCATTTCAAATTAGTCAAGTGCCCTGATACTTTATCAGAACTGAAAGGAAAGAATACTTGATCAAATTTAAATCACAAAATATTGGTGTGAACCTGAGCTTTCCAAAAATGTTGGTGTTCCAAAAGCAATGACAAGCTGTCACCCGTCCAGTTTCCATTTTTGCTGAATATATATGAGCCGCGACACGAGAAAACCAACAATGTGGTTGTGCGCCCAGCGCAGACTCAGATCAGCCTAGGCATCCGCTCAGTCTGATCAGAGTCTTCGCTGTCCGCTTGAAGGTAACTAAGACCCTTAGCTACTCTATAAGCGCTCAGCGAAGATTCTAATCAGATTGGGCGGATGCCCAGGCTGATCTGAGTCTGCGCTGGGCGCACATCCAGATTGTTGGTTTTCTCGTGTCGCGGCTCAATCATATATCATTTTGATTTTGATTCTTCTTTTATCCGTCAGATATGTTCGGAATCCTGTCAGTGAACTATATTTAATAATAGCAAGAGAAATCAAAGCAAAACTGATTATTTTAAACATAGATACGGAAAACCCCTTCCATACCCACTTTTCCATATGAACCCTAAATATTAAGTAAAATTCGCTAAGTTCCTCTTTAATGTTAAATTTCTTTGTTGCAGAGTGAAAAAAAATATCAACTATGGCAACTAAAGGTGATGCCCCGAAAGAAAAGCTGAGCATCATATTTGATGAAATTGTCCCCCAAAGTCGCCGTTGACTATGCTAATGTCGAAATACAAGATATCGAACGTGCGGTAATTAAACTCTTAGAAGGAGGTGTTGACAGGATCAATAAGCGTAGAATCTTCAGCATATCACACATTCAACCATGTGGAAGTATGGCTGAGAAGATGGCTGTGTGGAGGACAAAGCGCAAAAGTTTGGAAGTGCTTATGTCAGATGATTTTCTACCGAAACCTGAAACGAGAAAACTGTATATAGAGTTTGATTACCTAGCTGTCCTGGACGGTACTCAACAAACCATTTTAGAGGAAGGTTGTTCGGAATGTTTTCAGGTGCCCCATCCACCAGTAAATCTACAGCAGCTCAAAAAGTACCATGAAAGTACATATGATATGCGGAAAGACGGGATTCATTATCCTAGAGCTTTTGATATTACATTTTCACAAGAGTTAGGCTCGTGTTATTGCTGCAAAACTGGTCCAGGGGCCGTATTCATGAAACGACTTAAGTGGTTGCTATGCTGTTGCTAAGGCTAAATATCTAGAAAGGAGATTCCATACAACTATGAAATTTGTTCTGGAGGAACAGTCTTTGTAAGACTGTTCCTCCAGAGCAAATTTCATAGTTGTAGGGAATCTCCTTCTAAGAAATTTAGCCTTAGCAACCGCATAGCAACGACTTAAGTGGCTTTATGAATACGGCCCCTGGTCCAGATACCATGCAAAGAGCGTGGCCTACGTCCAATAATCCATCTGCAGGGGAAGGGCATGAGTGTGACAAGTGCACTGTTGAAATGTATTCAGGTAAACTACAAATCGATATTGCAGCTATGGAAAAGTTCGTAGACTCAACACCAGTATACTGTAATTTAATCTGTCGTTGGACTAGCAAGACTGGAAGTTTAAGCAGTCGTAACATTGATGGGCAAATGTCTTCCTCTGAACCCCAAATAATGAGCAATCTTGAGTTCGAAGTTTGTATTGACTTCTTACCAGCAATAAGAATATCCGATTCTGAATCAACAGTAGACACATTATATTCAAGAACGTCTTCAGTTTCAACTTTCGGTGCTGAGAAATACGACAGTTTCCTTGTACCAAAACAATGTAATTGTTGTAATACAGTTGGGTGGCGAAGGTCAGGATGCCTAGCAGAAATTGATGGTCTTCACAAAATGTCCAATAAACATAAAAACTGCTACCGCATTGTAAAGTACATGACCGGACTGATCAAATTGAAATTAGAGACACATCAGAATAAAGATTTGATAAAGTGGTACCACATCAAGGTATTATTTCTTCACCACAGCCGTTCATGCAAGGATTTGTCTGAGGATTGCGCCAAATGTGTGCTGAAAATATTTCAAGAGCTCGTCAACGCTTATGAGTCGAAAGAGTTATGCTCCATACATTCACAAACGAACTTGCTCAAGAAAAAGTACCAACATCCTGACTATGAGGTACTTGCAAGTGGATTATCTAAATGTATCCCACTACTCTTTTCCGTTTCTGAAAATGACTCATGTGAAACATACCTAGTAAAACTAACGCAAAACATACTACAACACCTCCAATGGTATAATTAGAGTGGAGTCGGGTAATTTCGGACAGCGGGTAAATTCGGACAGACCATTGCAAACAGTGAAAATCCAGATGAGATGGCTCATAATGAGCCGTTTCATCAGGGTTTTCACTGTTTTGCCCAGTTAATTTTGTTTACATTCCAAACAAATGACATATAAAGGAAACAATGTCACTGTCCGAATTTACCCTCTGTTCGAATTGATTCGACTTTCATATAACATGCTTTTACTGTGACTTACAATAGTCCTGACCACGAATTAGCTATGCCGTTTGCATGAGTTAGTATCATGTCGTTCCCAAGAGTTAGTATAACCATTCACATTTTGTGTGATTTCGGGTAGTTTGGGAGATGGAGCAAAAAACAAACCTTACATTAACACTACCAGTCAAAAACACATTGTCATTCTTTCGATGTGGGACTTAGATCTTGCGCGCGGTACATAGTTTTGATATGACTAATATTTGTTTCCAGTTGTTTTAAAATCTACCCACAAATAACAAAGTTACAGATCAGCTATGTTAAGTCACCTGTCCAGCAGACGTGAGTTCTTGAAGCGATTTTGCGCCAAAGTTTGCGACAGACCTCGGTTGTGCACAGGGCTTAAATTTAAATTTCTGCGACGTTTTTACGACCGACGTACGTCGGACGTAAGCTTATGTCTGCTTTGTGCACTCGGCCCTTGTTGTCTTGTTTAATAGAGACCGACTACCTTTTAAACTGTTCAGATTTGCAACTCTCTTGGACTCAGTCTCCAGATAAGGATAGGGATAATTTAGGGATAATTATACATATTTTCCCATAAAAAATATGCCATAGCCCCTCGTTAGAATCGTCTCCTTGAGACGGTTCTAATGAGGGATAACAACAGGCGTTTCCGTCGAGAAGGAAGACATATCCCCTGTTACCCCTTCTTGACTGCAGCGCTGTGGCAGAACTTCTGCATCAAGAAACCATAAAATTCAATAGGCCTTGTAGCAGAACTATTTTTAAATTATATAATTACTGATCCTATAGAATCACTGGGTTAATTCAGAGACATTTTGAAATAAGTTTTGCTTAAACCGGTGCTAGAACTTGTGACCAGTCCTGTACATTTCAGCACTGGTTAGTTAAATTAGTGTATATTTTACTCCAAAAGGATTTGACCTTTGGGAATTTATTCAACGAGATCAATTTTGAAACCAGGCCGATAAAATACAGAAAAAAGCTATTTCGGACATAACAGGTAATGATTCTGAAATCAAGAAGGCAAGTTTTGTTTCTATTTCAAAATACACGACTTTGGGAAACACTTATTTTAGGATACACCTAGAGGAAATTTTCAGAAAATACAATAGCTGTATATACTTATAGTCTACCTACTGTTCAACATGTGAGTCTCGACACAGAAAAATAAATGGCATATGCGCCCAGCGAATACTAAGAACAGCCTGCATCCGCCAATTCGATCGGAGTTTTCTTTGTGCGCTTAAAAGATAGCTAAGGGACTCGGTTACCTAAATGCTAACAGCGAAGACTCTTATCAGACTGGACTGGGAGGATGCCCAGGCTGATCTGAATCTTTGCCGGGGGCGCATGCCATTTTGTTGTTTTTGTTATGTCGCGGCTCCATTATTTAGTTTTACAGCAGATAATATGTTTAAAGTAGTTAATAAGAGCCACGACACGAGAAGACCAACATAGTGGTTGTGCGCCCAGCGCAGACTCAGATCAGCCTGGGCATCCACCCAGTCGGATCAGAATCTTCGCTGTCCGCATGGAGGTAACTTAGACCCTTAGCTACCCTTAAAGCGCTTAGCGAAGAGTCTGAACGGACTGGGTGAATGTCCAGGCTGATCTGAGTCTGCGCTGGGCGCACAACCACTTTGTTGGTTTTCTCGTGTCGTGGCTCTTATGGTTTTTGATGATGTTGTATCGTCTTTCGGGGTCTTAGGTGGATTGTGCTTTGCAGTTTGGGCTTTTCCTGGGTATCTGTTTTTTTAGCCGCGATACGAGAAAACCAACAAAGTGGACGTGCGCCCAGATCAGCCTGGACATCCGACAAGTTGGATCAGACTCTTCGATTAGCCCTTAAAGGTTAGCTTAGGGTTTAAGTTACCTCCATGCGGACAGCAAAGACTCTGATCAGACTGGACAGATGCCCAGGTGATCTGAGTCTGCGCTGGGCACACAACCACTTTGTTGGTTTTCTCGCTTCGCGGCTCATTTTTTCAGGAATACCATAAACATCACTTCTTGATTTTTATTGTCAACAAGGAAGATAATTTTCAAACTCTGACTTCACTCATGGCAATGATCCTTTTCAGGTTCCATCCGTTGCATTTCGCCATTGTTCAGCCGCGATAGGTCAGTTGTTGGGATATACCATACATGTATTATGCTATGTTTTAAGATGAATGGGTATACTCTGAGGGGAAGCAACTCTTTCACTTTAAGTTTGCCCCCCCCCCCTTTCTCTGGTGATCTCACTTGCCTCTCCGATTGTGAGAGTTAATTCACATGTGAATTTCTGATGCCTTGGACTGCTAGACTGACAAAATCTGTCCCGGAGGTTAAAAAACTTGAGTCCATTCTCAAACTTAAAATAAAGCACACTGATTGGCTGCTTCCGAGCACATGCTCGGAAGCAGCCAGTCAGTGTGCTTTATTATGAGTTTGAGATTATTCTCAAGTTTTATAACCTCGGACTCTGGTTAAGCCGATAATTTCTAAATCATCTCTTTCAGATGCTGCATAGCTTCCGCTGCGAAAGCGTTCAAAGTAACCGCCTGTATTTCCTATACTAATCAAGACTAGAAACGGAGCCAGTCAAATCCTGTTCTTTCTTTCTTCACTGTAGTTTCCTTCTGAGACATCTTAGCTTGTTCTCGTTTCTTTTTCCCCGTGTACATCTTATCCTTATTACTCATATTTCTGTTTTCCTGTTTTGCTTCTTTGCGTACTATAAATATTTCGCAATTCTATATGTATATAAATTTAATTGTGTTTTGATTCAGTCCCTTGACTAGAGAGGTGCCTTGGGTCAGTTATGGGATGGGCGTTTTGGTTTTAGGGCGGGTACCCATTAGAAACGCCTTATGTGCGACCGCCGCATATGTTATTTATGATAGTTGCCTATCCCAGAGTTGTCAACAAGTACTCCTCCCTTGTTTCGGCCACTGTATATGAGGACGTCACATTATGTATTATATTCCTCTATTATTTTGCACGTCATTACCATATTGTAGAAATATATCTATATCACTCTGTGGGGAGGACCGTAACTAGTGTTGTTAGAACTTGTGATCCGACCCTATTGCTTGTACTTTTTGTGGCAATAAAAATTTGTTTAAACTAAAATAAACTTTTTATGGTGATCAAATGTTAAAGGGAAGAATTTACTCCTCTTTTCCTGAAGAATGGCTCTTTTTGGAAGAGCATTATCTTCCATGAAGCAAACAGGAAGTCTCAGAAAGTGTGTCTCTTCGTAAAACTGGTGAAAAAGCATATATGAGCCGCGACACGAGAAAACCAACGAAGTCATTGTGCGCCCAGCACAGACTCAGATCAGCCTGGGCATCCGCCAAGTCTGATCAGAGTCTTCGCTGTCCGCATGGTAGTAGCTTAGACCTTTATCTACCCTTAAAGCGCTTAGCGAAGAGTCTGAGCGGACTGGGCGGATGCCCTGGCTGATCTGAGTCTGCGCTGGGCGCACAACCACTTTGTTGGTTTTCTCGTGTCGCGGCTCATATAGGGTAGTCCCAATCTTTTTAGCCTGAGTTACTGTCGGGTTGTTTTCTTTTTTTTTCTCTGCTAGTTTTTGGAAGGCATTTGCTTTGCGACTGTGGCCGTTCTATTGTATTTCATTTATTTTAAGGCGTGAATTTCATTTTTCTGATGTTTATCGAAGTATGATCTACATTTGGTCGCGTGCAAAGTGAGTGAACACCGAAGGGCTTCATGTCAACTTTGCTAGCGACCCAATGTAGTTTATAATTCGATAAACAACAGAAAAATTAAGTTCATTGCTTGTATTTACATTCTTTTCTTTTTATTACTTGACCACAAATTTGCGTTAGGGGCTACAGTTGAAGCAGAAAAAAAAAACATTTACACGCAGTTATTCTACTAATAGCGGAACAGCGTCAACGACGTCATAACGCCGCCAACGTCCAATCAGATGTAAAGATGTGTAAATAAACCCTTTTTAGACTGGAAACCCATTTGGGGAACATGTGTAAAAAAGCAGACACAGATCGGACACCGCAGAACGCGAGTCAGATAAGGATCTACATTGCTTGCTTACGGGAATTTCTATGCAAAATACAATAAAAACAAACAAACAGAAACCCCCAAACTTGAAATGAACTCATCCAAATTATATTGGTGGACAAGTCCACCAGTCAAAAAAGCATTAAAGATAATCTTAATTACCTTGTGAATGGGCACACAGTCAAGTGACTCAAATCTTTAGCCTCCCAAATCAGTGCAGGGTCAACTCTTTCAGAAACGAATTTGCTCCTCTGAGCAAAATGAATTTGCTCCTCTTTACTTTAGGAAGATGCTATTTATCAAAGGCTTTCAGTGCACATGAAAGCAAACAGGAAGTCACAAAATTTGTCTATTTGAAAAATAGCTGAAAAAAGCAAAAGAAAAAAAAAGATGTTCACGTAAAACTTAATGTAACATGACACTTACTTTATATGAGAAATTTCAATTTAATCATTTTTAAATAGATGCACTACTGTTAAAGTTTCTTTGAAACATTTTTACCATAATAAATCTCAATATTAGGACATTTTAACCCTTTCATCACCAAAATAGCTGACAACAAAATATACGTCCGCAAAGTTTCAATGTTTTTATTTTCAAGCAATATCAAATGAGGAGTCAAAGACTGGATGGAAAACAGTATAAATCCTGATGAGGCGGCTCATCATGAGCCGCCTCATCTGGATCTATGCTGTTTTCAAATTCAACCGTTTTCAATTCTTGGCTCCTTGAGTGCATATACATGTCTATAATTTTACTTGAACATAATCCATGTGAATAGTCATATGAAAAGTAAGTTATATGTTTGAGCCCTTGTTGACACTATCCGATGATGCATAAAAATGAGGCCGAGATATCAAACAGTGTAGGTCTCGATCACACCGGCACAGTGCCTTATTTATTAAGACAAGGTTTGCTAAGGCGTGTCTGCGCCAGTGTTTAGGGTTTTTACCACAGTTTCTAATTACTTAGACAAGACTGCTTTATCATCACAAGAATATCTGTGTAAAACAAAGTAAGTTGCTAATGAGCAAATTCACAATCAGAGAACAAAACAGTGAGAATAAAAAAACGTGCTGGGATAGTCTGTGCCACAGATCAGCCGGTTTTATCCAGAACTTTTTAGATTGAGTTTAAACTGTAAATAGAGACTGTTTAACGTGTAAAATTGAGTGGTGGTAGATTCAACCATTTTAAACCTACTGTTTTACTCCAACTAGAGGTGTACCGAGACAGACAGAATTTCTACATAACAACAACAACATTGGCAGGCAAACTCATAATATCTGGAAGACAAACAAAATGTGAATCCTTAATTATTTACAATATTCTCAATCATTCTGTTGAATTTACTAATAGAATGATTTTTCATACAAGCAATCGGACAGCCAACAACAACAAACTGACTTTGGTGTTTCAGACACTATCAGTACAAAGCAATGTCAATAAATACCCAGCTAGACAGCTGCAACTAAATTTAGTGTCATTTTATTTTATTTTTTTTTCCAAAAAATCACACAGAGCAGTACTTTACTATTTCAGTACTTTTTCAGTAAAGGCACTCTCACTTGAAAGGATGTACTGATTTGGTTAAATATTTTGTAAATCGAACATTGCATTCATGTGAAACTAACTAAGCTTATTTAGTGACAGATCACCTATTCTCAGAATAGACAAACAAGTGTTAATATTTGGTGTCTTATAGGCTAAACGCTTATTCAGAAACATTTCACATGGCTTAAACATACTTCCATTCCAGCTGAAAGATGTGATCTTCATTTTCAGTTGCGAATTAAAGCATCACATTGACAAGTTTTTCCATTCTCGATGCTTGAACAGGCCAAAAATGGCATAAAACCCGTGTCTTTCTGAATGGTACAAACAAGTGCATCCCCTTTTCCGCAAAATACATGTGAAATGTAATGAAATTATGTTTCTAAAGTGAACAGAATCTGTAAATAGGCAAACCTGAAATACCATTTTATAAATCACACCTCCCTGTGGAAAACTTTTTTCTCATCTGCACTGTCGTCAAGTTGTATGTAAGCTACGTTACCCGCATGATACTGAATAGTAGCAAGTAACAAACAAGCGTTTCGCTTCAAAGTAAATCTTTACAACAAACATGTATGATTGGCAAATTCGATAGCAACTATATGGATGTGTTGACCGCTTAAAATTTGAAGCATTTTTTCGTCGAAAATTACACGTTCAGCAGAATGGATAAGAATGTAAGCTACGTTATCGCAATTGTGAAAAAACTACAGAAAAAGTGGGAATGTTGGTACATTTATGATCGATATGCTTACAAGGGTAGTGCGAAACTAACAAAAACTTTCGACATGCTACTTCGTTTATTTAAGTATGCACAATTATATCGTATGATGTAAGCTACGTTATGTAAGCTACGTTATGAGTATTTTACCCTTGTTCCAGAACTGCTGTTGAAGTTATGCCAAATAAAAATTACAGCAGTTAGTGTCCTTTATCTTACATATTTTCTGTTTAAAACTTGCTTCTTCCGGTCTACACAGTTGTGTCGTCTGATAATTGTCGATTTTCTGATTCCCATTATTGTTACACTGAGCATCCTAGTTTAGATAAGTAAAAATAACTTTGTGACTTTGTATGAAAATATTTATCGTATGATCATATTAAATGTGCTGACATGCTAACTTCATAAGAAATAAGACGAACTCGCGAGCTTATAAAAGCCAAGCCAGCTTTTTTATGCAGTGATATTTATTCAACATTGAAAACATAGAGTAGGAGCGAATTCTCTCATTTAAGAGAATAGCCACTAATAAGGTTCCACTCTTATTAGAATTTGCTCCTTTGAGCAAATTACCTCTTGTTTGAGTAGACTCAATGCGGATATGGATCTCTCGTCCAGGGAAACAAACAGGATTTCACAAAGGTTGTTCCCCTTTCTGACAGTGGCGGAAAACTTGAAGGTATACCCATACACCTTAATTAAGATACAATTGTCCCGATGAATTAAAGTAGACAACGTCAAAACAAAGTAATGCACTAGTTATTCATGGTTACATAGCTTACTAATTGCTTTCACAGCGGATATTCTTTTCTCATTATGTTCCTCAAGCAAAGGCGGGGGGAGGTGGGGGGAGGGGACCGGGAAGTATTGTTGCAGTGCGGATCATGTTGGTGTCGGCCTCTGTGTCGGCGTGACAGTATCTCTCATAGCAAACAGTTGACGGAGCATGGCAAACACTGTTTGCCATGCTCTGATACCAGTGACGTCATAGACATGTTACTATAGCAACTGAGAGTTCATACTGATGGCCTCTAAACGTCATTCTGTGCGCTCTTCGGAAATACTCTAAGGAAATACAAGAATCCTAACAGAGGCACTTTACTGAGTGCTCTTCGAGACTAGAAGTTTCCTAGCAGATGCACTATACTGAGCGCTCTGTGAAAATTCAAGTATGCCAGCTCAGCGCTTCGAGAAACACCAGTATCCCAGCAGACGCACAACATTGAGTTATTCCATAGGCGCCGTGGTAAAATATCTAAGACGTCATTGGTATTTGAGCATGGCAATGTTCTGACAATTTTCAATGGCACTGAAAAATAAAATCCTTTAAACAGAAACTTCAAATTTTCTCAAACATATAATTATTCTCGAATCATTCAATTCCGTGTTTCATATGACCTTCTTTATTGCCTAGTCATTTGATGTGTAAGTAATGTTACCAATATATAATGGACAGATATCAAATTGGTCTACAATTCCTTCTACACTTGGTATAAACTATAATGGTAACCTATGCATATGAATTAAAGGTCTTACGTCACTACAAAGAATAGTGGGTGGGATCACCTGAAAATTACAGCAGGCTTGTTCATTTAAATTTGATAGCGTACCATACAGATTCACTGTAGTCTTGTAGTACACAAAGTATTTAAATTGTTGAAACAATGAGTAATAGAAAAAAATATTGTACAAAATCACTAAAACGAGTATATGTAACTTTTGCAAAAAGGCTAACGCTGTTGACAGTGACACTGATATATATGCTTCTATCAATATACGAATTAGTACTAGTTCCCTTTCTCTGATATAATTTTATGTTTTTGAGTTAATAAAATTGGTTACGCAGTTTTAAAACTTGTTAATAACAAGTTATATTATTCTCAGTAAGAATAGAATACATTTTTAATGTTACTAATGTTTAGACTTTATATTATCTTTTATTTGCTTGTTATACTTACTTATTATGTAAGCTACGTTACTCAAGTAAATTTATTCTACAGCTGTTACTTTTTTCTATTATTTATTTCTTTCATTGATAATTTCACACGCATTGGCACTGCAACCCGTTGATATGAAAATATTCACAAGAGCCTCTTTCGTTTTTTTTTCTGACGAAAAAGGAAGTCAATGCTTTACGCCTGTTTAGAGTCAACTAATGCATGAGTACATGTACTTTTTCATATTCTAATCGTTTGGGATTTGATAGGTTAGTAGTATCTACTGTTTTACTTTGCACAACATTTTAATGTGCTAAAATGTTTCACACACATTACTTTTAACACTTTCTCATTTACATTATTTGCAGTTTTACTAACGAAGGGGTAGCACCTAATATTTGCTCCTTTAGTGTACCCCCTGGCCTTTGGAGAGGCTGAAAGCTAATTACAGAATCCACTCTGAATGCAGATATTTTAACACATGATTCTTAAAATATATTATGATGCATGAAATAAAGAAAATTTGCTTTTCCCCCAAAAAATTAATTTCACGTTTTTATAAATTTATTGCGCGCCTACTCTGAGAACAGGTGAGATACACTAATACTAGTTTATTACATTTATGAAAAGCCCTGAATAATTAATTTACTGTAAAGCCATGATGACATTTTCGAGACTTGCTTTTATGTGGAGAAATGCTTGAACAGAAGAGTTCATGGAAATTAACCTTTAAATACCTTCTTCACTAGATCTAAGAGATTGATGGCCTTGAAACCTTGTATATACATGTAGCATTGGGAACTGACGCATTATCAGATTTATTCGAATAATGATACTAGTTTAACCTTGACCTTTTTTACAGCAAGGTCAAACTTTTTTGTATTAAAAATGGCATTACATATTTTTGAAAACTTTGGTATAGCCAATCAACTTAATGAGTATTTGAAGAATTTTAGTACCTGAGATCATTCTTAGATCGTATTTCAACAGCTTCAGACGGCTCTGTTAAACGAAACGAGTTAGTTGATTGAAGCAAATCACATGGAACCTCCGTGAGTCAGGGAAACAACAATTTGCTTGAACATCACATCACATCACCGAGATGTCCGTTATGCCCATGTGTTATAAAACTTTAAAATTCTTTTTCTCCCAAACATCTAATGATATTGAAAAGATGATATCCAGCATTTTGGGACTCATATAGTATCAGGTTTGCTCAGGCGATGACACTAGTTTGGTTGGTTGGTTGATTTGATGTTTAACGTCCACGGTAAACAGCTAAGGTCATGTCGGGACGGTCAGTTAACCTAACCACACTATTCCTGGGCAGGCTTAGACCTCCTAAGCGGTTAACCAGTACTAAGTGCACATACTTTCGCCAGTAACTGACAGCTGCCCTTCTTGAATCAGCGGAAGGAGAAACGAAAGTATGTGGCCAGACCGGGATTCGAACCCAGGACCTCTGACTTACGAGTCAGGTGCCCTACCGATTGCGCTACCCGACCCGGCTGACACTAGTTTGATCTTTGACCTTTTTCTTTTACTCTAGTGAGCAGGACCGCATGGCCCTCTTGTTTTTCATTTCATAGAAATTGGTGTAAAATTTATGCAGACAATGAAGAAAATGATCAGACGCGCATTTCTGCACCGTCTGATCTTAATCTGCACGTTTGCCTCTGTCCCTTTTTATGGACGCTAGGCTTAAATGTGTTATTGAAATCATATGAGCCGTAGGTGCGTACAGTATACTCGGAATTACTTGTATTTTTCTTTCTTTCTTTCTTTCTTTCTTTCTTTCTTTGTTCATTATTTTTGTACGGGGTGGTTGTGGGGAAGGCGGGTTGGGGTGGGGTTATGAGACGGGATGACGCTCTTTTAAATTTCATGAATTGTCATTTAACTTCGCGTAGAGGGGTAATAATATTATTACCGGTGAGGGGGTAACTTTTTTTAAAGAATAATTGTCGAAAATAGTCGTTATTCTATGGGGGTCACAATTCTTCGCGAGGGGTTGAATTATTTCGTGTGTGAGGGTCATGATATTATGACCGGGTAGTCATAAAATCATGACCGGGGAGTCACTATTCTTTCAAGAATAATGGCCGTGGGGTCGATATTCTATGGAAGTAAGTTTACTTCGTTAAACGGACCTATGGAATTTGTCAATCCCGTTTCCTGGTATGGCATTTCGTTTCTGCGTATCTCAAACTATTGGTAACTCAAAGTAATTTTTGATGGACCAAAAAATTCACTTTGAGTTGTCAAATAGTTTGTAATGATTTTTGACTTTGGGTTACCGAGAGTAGTTGATATACTGCTCGTATAGCAAGTAGATCATTGTGAGGAAGGGTTTGTTGCCAAGAGAACAAATTAGCAGGTCCAAAAAAGTTCCATGTGAAAACACTAATGAAGGATACCCAAAAAGTGTCTAAATACATGCAATTATTACGATCATACTAGCCAATTTACACAGAAAGAAATGGACATAACACATCTTGTGTTACAAGATCTTGAAAACTGAAACTGTAATTGATCTCATACATTAAGGTCATAATAATTGAGCCGCGACACGACAAAACCAACGCAGTGGCATGTACGCCCAGCAAGACTTAGATCAGCCTTAGCATTTGCCCGGTCTGATCAGACGCTTCGCTCTGTGCTTAATTGGTAGCTAAAGGTCTAAGTTAACTCCATTCGGACAGCGAAGATTCTGATCAGACTGGGCGGATGCCCGGATTGATCTGAGTCTTCGCTGGGCGCACATGCCACTTTGTTGGTTTTGCCGTGTCGCGGCTCAATTATTATTTTTTCTAGTTAGTCTAAGAGTGCTTTTAGGTTATGGATTCGAGTTTTAAAAAATGATACATGTATCATGCTTGTTTTATTTATTCATTTTGAAACAATGTTTAAAGCTCTCAATTAAGAAGAAACATTCAAGTCGCATCTCAGGTTGTTTTTATGTATAGTCTTTATCGTTTTCCTCTCCCATTTGAGCCGCGACACGACAAAACCAACAATGTGGTTGTGCGCCCAGCGCAGACTCAGATCAGCCTGGGCATCCGCCCAGTCTGATCAGAGTCTTCGCTGTCCGCATGGAGGTAGGTTAGGCCCTTAGCTACCCTTTGAGCCCTTAACGAAGAGTCTGATCAAACTGGGCGGATGTCCAGGCTGATCTGAGTCTACGCTGGGCGCACAACCGAATTGTTGGTTTTGTCCTCTCGCGGCTCATTTGATGTCTTAAAGACAGGAGTGGTACTATATAAGGAGGATTAACTTCCACAGTGTCATTCTTGGACGGACACACGGCGCCAAGTGTGTGCAACTATGGTTACGTACCGTTGAGCCTCTTGGGTAACGTCGATAAGAGAATAGAACTGAACTGAACAGTGTCATTCTGTCTCTTGATCAGATAGTGTCAACACCTCCCTTCAGCCAATGAAATTATTATAACTGGTAATTCTGGTCCACTGATTGGTTGAATAAATTTTCATACCTTTACCTGTACAGGTGAGATATGCTATTGCTGGGAACCAAACCCCCCGGCAGAGAAGTCCTGTCTTTAAAGACAGGACTTCTCTGCCGGGGGGTCTGGTTCCCAACACATAACAATGTTACCTGTATAGGTAAAGGTGTGAAAATTTAGTCAACCAATCAGTTGACCAGAATTAACAGTTATGATGATTTTATTGGCTGACTGGAGGTGTTGACACTATGAGATCAAGAGACAGAATGACACTGTGGAAGTTAATCCTCCTTATATAGTCCCATCCCTGTCTTTAAACAGGATGTGGAAAACGATTGTGTCGGTTCCTGATCATTGCCTTCTCATCTCCATCTTCCGGTCAGCAGTAAAACAACCGACGTTGGGCTGGGTTGGTAAGTTAGTAAGTAAAGTAAGTAAGGTCTTTATTTAAAGAGGGTAGCTCAGTTGGCGAACCAATCTTCCTTGAGGCCCTCTGTTAAGCAGCATACATATATACAGTACAACAATACATGTTAAAGACACAAATTAAATATATAAAACCTCTCTCTCTCTCTCTCTCTCTCTCTCTCTCTCTCTCTCTCAGACATGTACAATGTACATTTAAATGTACATATTAATATGATAATAAAATATATCTTTCGTGAACAAGTACTTCATTCTGAGGGATTGAAATAAGCGGAGGGGGCATAAATCTGATTAAGCTTATTTCTCAGCCAAGCCGAACATTTATTTACAAATGAATGTATAGTTGTCGCATTGTTATATCTATAGGAATACTGTTCCAGACAAGTGCACCAGAATATTAAGGCTGCTTTTAAAAAGGCCCTGCTAGGTTTAGGTATTAAAAAGTTTCTATTACAAACTGATCGTAAATTAGAAGTAGTATCGTTTGAGTTGCTATGTCACAAATGAAACCGATCTGTCACGTAGTCTTGGTCTATATTGTAGGCAACTTTATACATAACTTTCGCTTTTTGTAAAAATACGATCTCATTTAATCATGAAATACGATTTCACTGGTGGGGCCGGTGAGGTTAGGGTTGGCGTAGAGGGGCGGTTGCGATAGTATTCAGAACACAACATCGTTCGGCGCGGCCTCCTACTTGTAGCTATATTCGTCAAACATCACTTGCAACATGTAAATAAAACTTACATGATAATAAACGACGATGGCTAACAGCAGATACTTCTTACACTACCAGCCAGAGTAAAAGAAAGTCTTTAGGCGCGCGTGAAAGTTTGACAAATTTGATAAAATTCGATATGTGCTTGCGCATTTGCCCATGGCTAACTACGCCAGTACCACTTCTTGCAAGATTACACTTTATTTCCCTGACACCTACTTGTCTAAATTCAAATACAGAAGCATCACTTGTAGACCTGGGGACCCCAGGGGTCGTATTTACAAATGCACTTAAGTGGTTGCTATGCTGTTGCTAAGGCTAAATTTCTATGAAGGAGATTAACTATAACTATGAAATTTGCTCTGGAAGAACAGTCTTTTTCAGATTGTTCCTCCAGAGCAAATTTCATAGTTGTAGGGAATCTCCTTCGAAGAAATTTAGTCTTAGCAACAGCATAGTAACCACTTAAGTCATTTTATAAATCTGGCCCCAGGTCTACAAACGAGGGGTCTACAAGTGAGGTTTCTATATCTGACTAGGGCCACAGCAACTTAACAAACCACAGAGATATAGTCAACACAAATGTCATCTTCGGCATTATTGCACTGCTGACTTTACTGATACACGTTGGACAAACTTTGTCGCATTCTCGTGAAATCACTGGAATAAGATTATGCCAAAACTTAATACGTGAAGAAGCGAAATGATCCTCCACTCGAAAATCAGCTTCATCTCCAAAGCGAATATATTTCTGAGTGCCTGTGTCATACTCAGGCCATGTTGTCAAAGTTGATCGGCCATCGCCAGTGTTCGGGTCCCTGAAAAAAGAGGACAAAGTGTAAGCCACTTTGATACTTTTACAAGGCAACTTAAACATTGCTTGCAAGTCGAATATTGAATGCATCTACACTGAACTTACTGTCGACCACATTAAAAAAATAATAAGTAAAATATTTTGTCTGATTCGAACAACATTTCTCAGACACACTTTCTGCAGTCAAATAGGTCTTAAGCGAGGCCTTGTCTTAAAAGGCATACATCTCACATCCCAAAGAAGCATTTTAGTAAAAACTGATCTGTATTTAGCAGTCACCTGTTTTTCCTTTGCTTAAGACAGTTTTGACAAATATTCAATAGTATTCCATACAGTTTCACAAATACAATACATACGCCAACTATTTTTATTTAATTATTTATTATTATTGTAATTTATCAATATTATTGTAAAGTATGTTTTTACCGTGTAAAGTATTATTTTTATCATTATTATTGTAAACCATGTTTCCTCTGAAAGTATAATAAAGCGGAAATACATGTTCTGATGTAAGTTTGATATAGCACATTTTACGAATCAAAGTTACAGTTACAGTATCGGTCACGTATGAGCTGTCTGACAATAGATGCTGTATTCTGGAATATAGAGAATACCATGATAGTGTCTTTTGATATCAAGTTTATCAGGCGAGACCAGAAAGAGCGTAGGAATGGCGAGGCTTGCAAAGCCAGTTCGACGTGTTTCTGGTCGAGCCTGATAAACTTGATATCAAAAGACACTTACATGGTTTTCTATTTATCATGCATCATAAAAAGATTTTATGGCGTAAAGAGCGGCAAACTATGATAAGCAAACGCAGTTTTGTCCGACTTTGCTGACGTCGCGAATGCGTTATGACGTAAGTCGGTGACGTCATTTAACCAGTCCAACGTTGTTATCACGGCCAACGTCAGTATTTAGCCGATCGTCTTCAGAGATCGCTTCTATAGGCATGGCCTGATAACATTCGCGCATGCGCATATCTACATTGACATGATATCACATCATAATATCATACCACTGTTATTAGGTGAGTTTTGCAGCAGGTGCATGATAAAACGCATTCTGTACACCACGCCTTCAACACTCATTTGCATCCCCACTTGGAAATTTAAACTTCAAGATCCAATACTCAAGATAAGAAGGGCTTACAGCCAGATCCTGGAATGTATAAAACTGTATATTTATGTACTTATGTTGTAACTGATAAATAAAATATTGTTTAAACCAGAAGGGCTAATCGGGAAAATTTAGGGATATTGTTCAATAAATCTACATAATAACATATATTGTGACCTTTCAATAGAACCGTCTAGCAGAGACAGTTCTTATGAGGGGTCACGACATATGTCTTTGTTTAGAAATAAATAGAATTCTCTAAATTATCCTTAAAACCTACTTATTACGGAGCTCTGAGATACTACGGCATCGAAAGGAGAGAGATCGATGGGCTCCGCCTTTCATCAGCTGTGCCCAAGATACAGTGGTTCTCTAACACCGACTGCTTCTACGGCTATTAGGCTATGGTAAACCTTTACCTTTACCTGAGATACTGCAAAAAGGCGGTTTTGTGCCAATAAGGTAGTGATGTTTCCATAACACTATCGAAAGTGACGAATATGCGGTATGGCCACTTTCAGGAATCTTGTAGTAACTCCACTTGCTCTTATACTTCAAAATAAATAGCTTTTGCAGAAGCCTGATAAACCTACATATCCAATCCCTTATGGAAATTGTAAAACATAATTTCCATAAGGGAATGGAATTGCGCGTTGATATTAATATTTCCACGAGGGACTGGACATGCCCGTTTACCAGGCGTGTGCAATCAAACGAACCTCGACACGACTAAGCTTTCGATTACATTTTTTTTCATTTTTTTATTTAACTGAAACCGGTCTATGGAAAGCATCCAAATACGGATTGCATAGATAGATTTTTACACTTACCCAGTTTTTGCAAAATTAGTCCAGTACGCCATCAATTTTCGTGAGAGAGCTAACTCAGCTTGAGGAACAGTGAGACCAATCAGAGAATAGAATGACGCAAACATTTCTGGAAAACCCAAGACATACGCTATGTCCTCAATATGGTTTGCCCCATTTAGCCTAGGGTTACTTAGTAGGCCTTTGTAGTCAAACACATAAAAGTATAGCTTCCCTTCTTCACCTGTGTCGGAATGCGCCATGACTGACCTTAGAACATCTGCATTAAAATTCAAGTCTGAAAACAGATCTATTGTATTTACAAATATTGTAGTTTCATTGTCTGGATCCTCCCATTCTCCATATTGATGTATAAATGCAGTTTGTAAGGTTCTCGAAGGTTTAAGTTTCGCTAAGTTGAGTGCATAAGAAACTATGCTATTTTCAAATGTGTCTCTGCTGTAACCGGCCGGTTTCTTTCCATCGCTTGTGTTAGTGAAACCATCTAATAAAGACAGCGACGATCCCCCTTCACTTGAAGTTACACCAAAGATAAGATCTAATTTTCCCAATTTTCTCAGCATGTCCCAAGCCTCCGCTGAAGTATTACCAAACAGGTCAACAGGATGAATCTTCACAAAATGGCCATCTTTAACTGGCAGGAAGTCATCCGAAGGGCCATCATTCTCCATTATTTCAGAAACGTTCAATTTCCTTAAACAGTTTATATTTTCCAGCTGGCTGTCCCCCAAACATCCAGTTTTGTTTGCAAAATTCATATAAACTGATCCTGGATTTTTCACATATGCCCAAGGCGCGTTAGCTGAACCACTCTGGGCAATAACTCTTTGGAACAGACCTTCGTTTCCCTCGTAGAGAGCCTGGTAAACAACACTTGCTGCCCCTGCCGACTCCCCAAACAGTGCCACTCTCGTTGGGTCGCCCCCAAAATTTATTATGTGATCATGTACCCATTGTATTGCCATATGTTGATCCCACAGTCCGTAGTTGCCCGAACGGTTGTCTTCACTTGTGCTCAGAAAGCCGAGAAATGACACCCTATAGTTGAAAGTTACAAGTATTACGTCATTTAACCCTACAAGAGCTTTTGCATCATACCAATCCTGAAACCCAATCCGAAACCCACCACCGTAAATCCAAATCATAGTCGCAAGATTTCGCGCTTTGTCCACAGACCCACTTCCAGGAATGAATATATTAAGATACAAACAATCTTCGCTTTGATTAAGGGTTTTTGGGTCAATGTTGAACCGCAGTAGCCATGCAGAATTCTGGATACATATGGGAGGCATAGTCTTTGCAGTAAATTCTCCATTTAAACTACTCTTCTTTGCCGGTTTATCGAATCTTCGCCTACCTATCGGTGGTTCAGCGAATGGTATTCCAAGAAACTTTGTCACGTTAAACAGTGTACCATCAAATGTAAGTTCCTCTACCTCCCCAGTTATATTTCCTAAGTCGGTTTCCACCATAATATCCTTTGCAACAGCACATGCGAGGTTTAGAAATATCACAGGTCTCAGTAACAACCTGATAGTCATTGTTCTTTTTAATTATATCCTGCAAATTTGTTGCGTGAAGTATTTTCCTAATAGTCAAACAATGTTGAAACACCACTGAATCAACGATGGTCTCATGACATGACGTCGTATAAACAAACGTTGATTCAGTGGTGCTATATCTTAGTGTGCCTTCTTGGCTGTAAACCTACAATGTGCACATTGAAGAAACTTTAAGCCTAGAGTACTAAACAGCAATATCTTTCACTTTTCTTTACAGCCGTATCTGTTTAGCACATTAAATATTATAGTAGAAGAGTTTCAAAACCTGATATAAGCAAAATAACCTGATATTAAATGACTTTGACAGTAGGGTGCAGGTGCAACTGTTACTGAATAGGAAGCTCAGATTTCAACCCCAAATACTTAACTAAGTCTGTGCACCTACACAAACTGAACTGTTTTCAATTGTTTTTTAAGTTGCCCAAGGATTCATAGCATATCCGCTGGGAGATACTCTGCTCAGACTGCGCGAATACACAAACTGGTCTGATTATTTCATGTACATGCCCTTCGTTACTTTTAATTCGCCACAAATAATTCAAAGGCACAGAATGGGTCGCTGCACATGAAACGAAAGTATTTAAAGCGGTATTTAGACATATGCAAGCATTGCCAGTGTTTTTTTTTATTAAGACAAGACCTTTTTTATATCAGTGTACCTCGGTATGGGCTGCTCAAAATTGAGCGGGAATATAGATACAAAAGCAAGAAAGGCATCCTTATCGTCCACCTGTGGTCAGTCACAGTGAAAGAAAACAGAGGAGGTAGGGAAGACAATATTGAAGAGTGGATAGTAATGGACTTTGCCAGCTCATCTAGGGCAGCTGAAAACAGGACAAGGTGGAAAGGGATCGTTTCAAAGTAATCTGCGGTGCCCCAACGACCTCGTAAGGTTATGGGATAGAACAGAATAGAATAGTAGTCTGTCAGCACAGTCAAACGACTTCTCCTCCAAAGCTGCACGGCCGATTGTAACCTTTTATGTCAAGTCTTCATGAGCTGGGACGATTTGCTGGTACAAGTTCCAAAATGACGTTCATGTAGGCG
Source organism: Ctena decussata (assembly GCA_963989385.1). Lineage (NCBI taxonomy): Eukaryota > Metazoa > Mollusca > Bivalvia > Lucinida > Lucinidae > Ctena > Ctena decussata. The sequence goes on from OZ022506.1 coordinate 11,123,962, forward strand.
TTTAAAATATTCTATAACAAATAAGCTGATATTTTGCAGACACCACTAAATTCTGTTCCATCCGTATCCTTCGGATTACGTATGCTAACGAACTTGATAAATCTTGTCCTAAATGTCCCCAAAAATCCACAGTGGGTTTTCGTGAGAAGTTCTTTTCTACATATATTTGGAGAAGTTGTTGAAAGCAAAGAAAGAAGTAACGCGACGTTACTAGAAACAATAATTTTTCGTTAGAATCAGAAGTTTGTCTCCGGTGTTATATGTAGCTAGCTCTATAGCTGGGACTATACACGCATACAGGTCGTGAAAACAAATCAAATAAAGCCCAGAGTTGAAAAAGAATTCTTAACACACTGAGATATCTTGCCTCCTAATTTTAGCAAACATCCAAGATGTTTTAAAAATGATCGTATCACCAATATCAACCAATCCATTCAGGGTCAGTTGTGAGGCTTGAATAGCCGAACTTCGAAGTATGGCCCACATTCCTTTGTTTTGAATGTGTTCTCTGCTCTTGAAGGTACTCTTTTAGAATTCAATTGGTGTTTAATGTGCTCATGGTTTTTCATTTGTAGGTGAGTGAGTGAGTGAGTGAACTCGGGTTTAACGTCCCACCAACAACGAGGTCATATGGAGACGGGACCTCGGTTTAAAGTCTCATCCGAAAGACCGGAGAAGCGGGGGATCGATCTTGCGACCCCTGGATTGGTAGTCCGGAGTGTTATCCACTACACTACAGCCGCTCCTCATTTGTAGGTGGTTTAGTGTCTCTAAATTATGTTAGCTCAGATTGTTAAGTCACGCTAGTCTAATCTAGACTACCCTATGATGTTTAAAGGTCGTTGGGCTCCACAGATGACTTAACAACGACCCCTTTCCACCTTATCCTGTCTTCAGCTGCCCTAGTTGTACTGGCAAAGCCTTTCCTTGTACGCTCTTAAATATGGTCTACCCACCTCTTTTTCTGCCTACCTCTTCTCCTTTTACCTTTCACTTTGTCATGTAGAATCGTCTTTGTTGTACCAGATGACCATAAGATGCGGTCAAACATCTCAGTTTCTATTTTTTACTATGGGTCATGCTCTCCAGTTGCTGCGTGCGAACATGCTCATTAGGTACGTTGTCCCTGTACGAGATATTCAGTAAACTACTGTAGCGCCACGTCCAAAATACCTGCATTCCTCCTCTAACTTAGCTGCCAAGGCTCTCGACTCATATGCCTACAGATATATTGATCTACAGAAATATTGATATGACAAGGGAGTGCATCAGCTTCACTATGATTCAAGAGATACATTGTTTACTCTCTGTATTGGCTAAGTTTTGTTAAAGTTGTAGTGGTTTTTTCAATCCTTGAGAGAAGCTCTGGTTTCAAACTATCATCTGTGACAATTGCTCCAAGGTATTTGAGGTGAGACAGTATGCCTAATTAAGTATAATTGCTTCCCCTTCCTTATTTTTTTTAGTTACATCCCTTTGATTACTCTTTAAGGTTTTCTTTTGAGAACTCTAATATTGTTTGGAATATCTTGATAAATTGCTCCAAGGTATTTGAGGTGAGACAGTATGCCTAATTAAGAATAATTGCTTCCCCTTCCTTATTTTCTTTTTTTGGTTACATCCCTTTGATTACTCTTTAAGGTTTTCTATTGTTTGGAATATCTTGATAAACTTAATAGCAATGTAAACAAGGATGAAACGGTGCAAACAATCAGTAACGGGCGTATATTGCCCCGCTTACGGAGCTCTTGTTCCAATAGACCACTGAGAAAATACACAGCCAGAGCCAGTGTGTTCTGAGCTGAGAAAAGTGGCATCAGAGTCGCAGTTGATGATTACAGCGTCAGTGAACGTCGGTGGTAGCGTCCGCCTGACAAAACTGTACATGCGCACGCAAAACACAACGCACACTGAGTCAACGTGCCTGATATAGGTTTGTAACCAGGGATTGTGGTCTCCTCAATTAAGAATTAAAATTTGATTTTTTCAGCGTTCATCGTGTGATGAAGCCAGTGGGCGGAGCTAAAATTCCATGAAGCGCGAAACGCTTCTTGTAGAGTTTTAGCGACGACCACTGGCTTCTTCACACGATGAACGCTGAAAAATCAAATTTTTATTTTTATATTTACACTATATTTGTGAGCCTATCTGTGCCGTTTTCGTGATAATTTGGTGTAGAAAAGGCAAAATATGGGTCGAATAAAAGTTAGTAACGACGTGTTCGGCCATAACGTTAAACAGCCGTCGCCCTGACGTGGCGCCAATCGAACGTTCCAAGAACCAATCAAGACGTTTGTTTACGGTTGCACTACAGTACATAAATGCTCATTATGCAAGCCCCGCCTCTTTGGGGGAGAGCTTTCAGGCGTATAATGAATACTTGCCGGCCCCTGATTGGTTTTATTATGAAAGCTGAATATTTTTCTGAATGTTATGCTTATTTATTATTATAAAAAATGGAGCTTATTTACAAAGCTGTTTTGCAACATTTTTGTTGGGGTTGAAAAATACACAGGGGTGACAGTGAAAGTTTCGAGATTTATTCACTGCGAACTACACCCTGTCAGCACTAAAAATAGAATATGTCAAAAATATGCCGCATAACCCCCAACTTTTTTAGCTATTACTGGTAGGTAAAGGTGTTGTCTATTCAATTCCATGCCTCAATTTGGAAAGTTTAGACCATGTGAAAATTGGCAGTGCAGTGACTTTGACCCATTTTGCACTGTGAGCTATGGGATTTTTTTTAGTGTAGTGCCACCTAAACCCAGAATTTGCTTGTGTATGTTTTCTTCGAGATAGCCCTGATTCCCAAAATGGAACCCCATATTCTGGTTTTGCATGTACTCACAGCAAACAAGGAAGCTTTTTGGCACAAACTTACAGCTGATATGCAGAAAAAATCCAGTTTTCACTTTGGACCCATTATTGCACTGAGTGGGTGGGATATGAGAACATGCTTTTGCAGAAAGGTCTGTTTCTTGGCCAGGTGTGACTTGAATAATGGAAAGAAGTCATAGGCTGTCATATATATGCTGTCCTCAAAGCTTATTTGAGACCAGTTGCCCATGAGGAGTGCTACTGGAGAACAGTTAGATGTCTCGCACTTATGTCGTAGCCGCCGGCTTTCATTGAAGCCGACACAATTTAGAATCGCATCTGTCAATATGGAACATATGAGGTTTGCGCTACTCATTTTGTGCTCTGGATGTTTTTCAGACCTCTTGCTACTCTTGTGCCAGGGACAGTTGGACAACCCAGGGCCTTGTAGAACTTAGTAATAGACTCACCAGGGCCAGAAAATAGCAGTATACGCGAATCCCATAATTTCAGCGGTAAGTTATAGTTTTGGCCGCAGTTGCAAATAACTGCCCTGTTCGCACTCCGTTTTGCTTATTTGCATTCTTGCGTGTTTTACTGAGCGTCGCTGGGAATCAGATGGTACGGCACACATTGCCAGAGAAGACTCTCAGCTTAAATTCAGTTGTTTTTTCATTGAGCACTGCAAAATTTCATTCATTTTAAGTTCTGTATATTCTCTCGGAAGAAAATTTATGGGCATTTTATTAGATTTGGCGGCATGAGTTTCTACTGACTGAGGATTTCATAACATTAATAAAAGAACCAGAGCTCTAATTAGATAATTAATCTGGGATTTTCATTCTTTTTCCTATGTTTCCCTGACAAAAAACATACGTTGTGACTCCTCATTAGAACTGCCTTGCTGAGGATGTTCATTTGAACGCGCAATGAGCAGGTTCTGTTTGAGGCCACAGTTTGCGTTGAAATGTATGTTTCGTCTCATTAGAACCTCCTCTTAGAGGCAGTTCTAATGATGTTATGGCCTGTCATTAGAGCTATCTCACTCAGACAGTTCTGATAAGGCCACAGCATTATGCTTTTCCATATTGTTATCAATACATGTATAAGCACCAAAATTAGCTCTTTTGTGTGTGCAGTCTAGTCTGGTCAGGTCAAACCATACCCTTTGAAAATATTATGCACACAAGCAGAAAACATAAATCTTTTACCTGTTCCTTTCAGATTGTATTAATTTGTTTTATGCTTTAAATGCTTTTAATCTGAGTTATCTTTGCATCTGCAACTCAGAAATCAAACTGTGCATGCAGTACTATGGAAAGAGGAATTGTGTCCCTTTGACTGTTCTGCTGGGAATACTACAAGGTTCAATTTTCAGTCTATTATTATTATTTATTATTATCATTTGTATTATTATTCTCAACAAACATAGGGAAAACAGAAGTTATTGCAAGAGCTTTTCTTTACAAGTACAATTTTGCTTTCAGATCAGACAGGGCTCGTCGATTTCAAAAGACATGCTGGCCTGGACCCGGCTCAAGTGAAGATTGTTTGTTGTGAGTCGCATTCTATAAAGACGTCTCTTGGAAGTTTTACATTTTGGGATATGACAGCATCAGTGTTTGCTGGTGAGTAGCTTTCATCTGACTAAAGCCTTTGTTTTGTGGAATATTCCCTTTCTTGAACCTCAGTATCCCTCAGCACCAGTTTATATTCTTGTTTCTTCACCAACCCTTAATTAGACAGTTCTGTAAGGCCTCTTTTTACTGGATGTGCAGTTGGTTGGGTATAGAATAATAGAATGGAAATATAAAAGTTGTTTCTATAAGCTTGGTAGTAGTTTAAAGACAATAGACTTGTATTTGAGGAAGAACAAAAGCAGTAAAATTGTTTGCGCCCAGAAATTTCTCCGAGCAGGAAGGGGGGTGGGTTGCAAAATTTAGTTTTTCTGCTGTGCACCTTGTGATATGCAGTCAGACTTGCAGGATACATGTACTAGGAATAATAGTTTATCATATATTAGTAACTGTCTGTCAGCTAATTGCATGGCAGGAACTCTGTATACCTTCAAAGGCGAAATTTCAGAAATTTTGAATATTTTAACAGTGCCCACTTATCAATAGATATTACAGCAATGGAACTTTGCTTGAAGTATGACTGATATGCCGTACTTTTTACATAAGAGATTAAAGAAACACAACACAGATGGCTTAATTGTTCATATGCATATTTCTTTTTGTAACAGGACAAATAGTATGAGAAAGATATTTCAAAATGTAAATGTTTTATGCTTTGGCCGCCAAGTGCTGCCATTGAGTTGATTGCAAATATTTTCTCCACAACTAGCAGAACTGAAATCCCTGGCATAAATAAATGATGGCAGTGAACCTACTTTACACTATATAACACAAGAAGGCTAAAGGCCTTAATTTGGTGGAAGGTATAGGTTGCACTACAGTAAAAAAAGTAAAAAGTATGCAAAGACCAGGAACTGAAACAATCAAAATCCAAATCCAGCCCTCAAACCATAGTTGGAAACAACTAAGATTACAAATAATCAAGATACAGAGAACATATGGCCAACCGAGTGAGCAGCTTGTTCCCAAAAGGTGGCCACTCAGCAACCCAAACCGAACCAAAAATAATAATAACATACATAAATGCTCATTATGCAAGCCCCGCCTCTTTGGGGGAGAGCTTTCAGGCGTATAATGAATACTTGCCGGCCCCTGATTGGTTTTATTATGAAAGCTGAATATTTTTCTGAATGTTATGCTTATTTATTATTATAAAAAAATGGAGCTTATTTACAAAGCTGTTTTGCTATATTTTTGTTGGGGTTGAAAAATACACAGGGGTGACAGTGAAAGTTTCGAGATTTATTCACTGCGAACTACACCCTGTCAGCACTAAAAATAGAATATGTCAAAAATATGCCGCATAACCCCCAACTTTTTTAGCTATTAATGGTAGGTAAATGTGTTGTCTATTCAATTCCATGCCTCAATTTGGAAAGTTTAGACCAGGAGAAAATTGGCAGTGCAGTGACTTTGACCCATTTTGCACTGTGAGCTATGGGATTTTTTTAGTGTAGTGCCACCTTACATAAGACGTCGCTTGACGTCAACGTCACATGATCAGTTGTCCTTCATCGGTGTATGAAGCTAGTTGCTCTTAAGGGTTCACCTATTGGAAGTCAGTGGCAAGTGTAAATATAACAAGAACGAATAGGCAAACAAAAACAACATGATAACCCCTTTAAGCCCAGTAAGAAGCACAAAGTTTAAGCGGATGTAGTTGCTACTTTAAGGGCTTTGCCTTTCTGCGTATGAACACAATGTTACCTACCCTTCACATGCCTGCAACATAATTCTATCTGCGAGACCGTCTCCCAGTTATAATATTTATATCCTGTGCAGACGAACGGACATATACATTCTACGAAAATATGCGGAGAGACGAAAATTGGGACGGACACGAAAATAACTGCAAAGGCAACTAGGGTTGCTTTTGAAGAATTGAGGTATCAGAGTGGCCCCATTAGGAGTAAAGCAAAGTAAACGAGGAACTATTCGCGTATCTACCCATCTGATTTAGAGAAGCGCACAGAGTAATGCGTCTGTCAATAAAGAGCGACTGAGAAGGATTTCAAAGCTATTTCAGCCAGAAAAGAGTTTTACAAAAGAGTCAACAAATCATAGTCCTCTTCCTTAGCACAACAGTAACTTTCATTTTCTTTAGAAAATGATACTTTGCTTGGGTGACTGAATACACTTTAAGGGGAAGCAACTCTGTCATTTTCATTCTTTCCGTCCTTCTAAGTTCTTGAAGAGAAGAAATGCTGCTCAAGCAGCAAATTCCTTCCTTACAGAGAAGAGCCCCATTATGGAAGTTTTTTACGAGGCGGTCACAATAGATGTTTCACTTTGTACCATGATAAAAACAATCACCTAATAGTACCCTTTCAGGGTAAGCAACTCTGGCTACCTTTTCAACATGGGTCAACTTTTAAAAGAAAGAATTTGCTCCGTTCGAAACATTTTTTTGGCTTTTCTTTAAGAGTAGACCACCTTTTAGAAATGCGTCCTCATCTAGGAAAACAAACAAGAAGTCGCGAAAGTAACTTCCCTATATTAAAGTGTCAGAAAAACCGTGTAACCAGACGCCTTAATGTCCAATATCATCAAGCTATCGAAATATGCGCATGAGCAAGAAAATCAGAATCATTATTTTGCATTTCAAATACAGTTTGTATATACAGCTGTAAAGGGAGCAGACTCGGAATGTACTACATGGATGAACAAGTTGCGCTGAGTCTGCTCTGTTTGTTCATACTGTAATATGGCACATGTTGATTTCCATGCCTCTATATACGGACATGGATGGATTGATGTAGGGTGACTTTCGACCTTACGTCATTTTAACAGTATTAGTCGTATCAGGACCATGGGAAGATGATAATGATAAAAAGTTGTGTGAAATTGAACCCTGCATCGAACCAGGGAGGTCTAGCTCAGCAGGCCAGCGCATAGCCTTCTAAGCTACCTGGGTTTTTGGACGCACCGTTAGATGCGTAAACCGGACGGAGGAGTAAAATATTAAAAGAGTATTATGTACAAACTGTTAGAAAATTGTGTTTAAAATGTAAATGTCGGAATTTATTTTTCCCACTGTCAACAAATAAAGTGAATCTTTGGACTGAAAGTTCATGCGTCGAATGGTATAAGCAACAGTGATCTAATAGCTCTTGGAAAACATTTGTTCGGAATGAACAGTAATAACATTGTAAACAAAGCTAATATAAACTATTAGTTTGGGTTCCGAGACGCCAGAGAACAAAACAGTGAGATATAAAAACGTGCTGGGATAGTCTGTGCCACAGATCAGCCTGTTTTATCCAGAACTTTTTAGATTGAGTTTAAACTGTAAATAGAGACTGTTTAAAGTGTAAAATTGAGTGGTGGTAGATTCAACCATTTTAAACCTACTGTTTTACTCCAACTAGAGGTCTGCCGAGACGGACAGAATTTCTACATAACAACAACAACATTGGCAGGCAAACTCATAATATCTGGAAGACAAACAAAATGTGGATCCTTAATTATTTACAATATTCTCAATCATTCTGTTGAATTTACTAATAGAATGATTTTTCATACAAGCAATCAGACAGCCAACAACAACTGACCGACTTTGGTGTTTCAGACACTATCAGTACAAAGCAATGTCAATAAATGCCCAGCTAGACAGCTACAACTAAATTTAATGTCATTTTATTTTTTTTTTCAAAAAATCACACAGAGCAGTACTTTACTCTTTCAGTACTTTTTCAGTAAAGGCACTCTCACTTGAAAGGATGTACTGATTTGGTTAAATATTCTGTAAATCGAACATTGCATTCACGTGAAACTAACTAAGCTTATTGAGTGACAGATACACTCAAACTTGTTTATTACATGTAGATGATTAAAAAGCCCTGATTAATTAATTTACTTTAAAGCCATGATGACTTTTTCGAGACTTGCTTTTATGTGGAGAAATGCTTGAACATAAGAATTCGTGGAAATTAACCTTAAAATACCTTCTGCACTGTATCCAAAAGATTGATGGCCTTGAAACCTTGTATATACATGTAACATTGGGAACTGACTCTTTATCAGATTTATTCGAATAATGGTATTAGTTTAACCTTGACCCTTTTTACAACAAGGTCAAACTTTTTTGTATTAAAAATGGCATTACATATTTTTGAAGACTTTGGTATAGCCAATCAACTTAATGAGTATTTGAAGAATTTTAGTACCTGAGGTCATTCTTAGATCGTATTTCAACAGCTTCAGACAGCTCTGTTAAACGAAACGAGTGAGCTGATTGAAGCAAATTATCACATGGAACCTCCATGAGTCAGAGAAAGAACAATTTGCTTGAACGGTTCTGGTCACATGACGAAGATGTCCGTTATGCCCATGTGTTATAAAACTCTTTTTCTCCCAAACATCTAATGATATTGAAAAGATGATATCCAGCATTTTGGGACTCATATAGCATCAGGTTTGGTCAAGCGATGACACTAGTTTGATCTTTGACCTTTTTCTTTTACTCTGGTGAGCAGGACCGCATGGCCCTCTTGTTTTTCGTTCGGTAGAAATTGCTGTAAATTTTATGCAAACAATGAAAAAAAATGATCAGACGCGCATTTCTGCTGCGTCTGATCATAATCTGCACGTTTGCCTCTGTCCCTTTTTATGGACGCTAGGCTTAAATGTGTTATTGAAATCGTATGAGCCATAGGTGCGTACAGTATACTCGGAATTACTTGTATTTTTCTTACTTTCTTTCTTTCATTCTTTCTTTCTTTCTTTCTTTCTTTCTTTCTTTCTTTGTTCATTATTTTTGTACGGGGTGGTGGTGGGGATGGCGGGGGTGGGGTTATGAGACGGGGTGACGCTATTTTCGATTTCACGGCTTGTCATTTAACTTCGCGTAGAGGGGTAATAATAATATTACCGGTGAGGGGGTCACTTTTTTTTAAAGAATAATTGTCGAAAGTAGTCGTTCTTCTATGGGGGTCAATTCTTCGCGAAGGGTTGAATTATTTCGTGTGTCAGGTTCATCATATTATGTCCGGAGAGTCATAAAATCATGACCGGGGAGTCACTATTCTTTCAAGAATAATGACCGGGGGCCGATATTCTATGGAAGTCACTTTACTTCGTTACACCGGACCTATGGAATTTGTCAATCCAGTTTCCTGGTATGGCATTGCGTTTCTGCGTATCTCAAACTATTGGTAACTCAAAGTAATTTTTGATGGACCAGAAAATTCATTTTGAGTTGTCAAATAGTTTGTAATGATTTTTGACTTTGGGTTACCGAGAGTAGTTGATATACTGCTCGTATAGCAAGTAGATCATTGTGAGGAAGGGTTTGTTGCCAAGAGAACAAAGGACCTCTGACAGTTGTAATGCAAATTTGCCTATAAAATTAGTCAAAAATGAACTTTTGGTATACTTTAGAATTTTCACTGAAAAGTATTCCTCGAAACTCCCGTTAATTGGCACAAAAACAATTTTTCGGTTATTAATCACATAGACTGAGATTTTTGGTGCAAAAAGCATGTTTTTATAATTAAATGTATGGAAAATAGGAAAAGTTTTATAAAGATACTCCCCCCCCCGTGCCTCAGCTAGCCACTTTGCATGTATGTGTGTGCTGTCAATATACACATTATATATGAGTGGCAAGCTGAGGCGGGGGGGGATGATAGTCTACAGCTGAAAAACTGAAAAGTGGGTGGGGTAATTAGACCCATTGCATCTAAAAATCAGGTTAGCATACTTTTTATTTACATATAATTGCATGCTATATGCAGTTGTAGTGTTTACTTTATTTTAAGCATGTTTAACAAAATAATTTCCAGTAAATAAGAAAAGTCGAAAATTTGATGTATTTTGGTTAACCGAAAATTCCACTTACCCCTCTTGAGAAAGTCAGTGAGAGTAAGTCTGCAGACATGATATTTTTTAAAAATCAATATGAAAACTTCTTAATAATGCATAAGTCTACATGTTAATGCAATATCATCAACATTGGCTTCCCATGGAAGCTGCAGTAATTTGTTGAAAAATAGGCAAATTTGCATTGAATCTGTCAGAGGTCCTTAGCAGGCCCCAAAAAGTTCCATGTAAAAACAATAATGAAGGATACCCAAAAAGTGTCTTAATACATGCAATTATTACGATCATACAAGCCAATTTACACAGAAAGAAATGGACATAAGCACATCTTGTGTTACAAGATCTTGAAAACTGAAACTGTAATTGATCTCATACATTAAGGTCATAATAATTGAGCCGCGACACGACATAACCAACGCAGTGGCATGTACGCCCAGCAAGATTTAGATCAGCCTAAGCATTTGCCCCGTCTGATCAGAATTTCGCTCTGAGCTTAATTGGAAGCTAAAGGTCTAAGCTAACTCCATTCGGACAGCGAATATTCTGATCGGACTGGGCGGATGCCCAGACTGATCTGAGTCTTCGCTGGGTGCAGATGCCACTTTGTTGGTTTTGCCGTGTCGCGGCTCAATTATTATTTTTTCTAGTTAGTCTAAGAGTGCTTTTAGGTTATGGATTCGAGTTTTAAAAAATGATACATGTATCATGCTTGCTTTATTTATTCAGTTTGAAACAGTGTTAAGCTCTCAATTAAGAAGAAGCATGCAAGTCGCATCTCAAGATGTTTTATGTATAGTCTTTATCTTTTTCCTTTCCAATCCGAGCCGCGACACGACAAAACCAACAATGTGGTTGTGCGCCCAGCGCAGACTCAGATCAGCCTGGGCATCCGCCCAGTCTGACCAGAGTCTTCGCTATCCGCATGAAGGTAGCTTAGGCATTTAGCTACCCTTTGAGCCCTTAACGAAGAGACTAATCAAATTGGGCGGATGTCCATGCTGATCTGAGTCTACGCTGGGCGCACAACCAAATTTTTGGTTTTGTCCTGTCGCGGCTCATTTGATGTCTTAAACAGGATGTGGAAAACGATTGTGTCGGTTTCTGATCACTGCCTTCTCATCTCCATCTTCCGATCAGCAGTAAAACTACCGAGGGTTGGCTGGGTTGGTAAGTCAGTAAGTAAAATAAGTAAGGTCTTTATTTAAAGAGGGTAACTCAGTTGGCGAACCAATCTTCCTTGAGGCCCTCTGTAAAGCAGCATACATATATACAGTACAACAATACATGTTACAGACACAAATCATATAAATAAATACATGTATATAAAACCTCTCTCTCTCTCTCTCTCTCTCTCTCTCTCTCTCTCAGACATGTACAATGTACATTTAAATGTACATATTTATATGATAATAAAATATTGTTCGTGAACAAGTACTTCATTCTGAGGGATCGAAATAAGCGATGGGGGCATAAATCTGATTAAGCTTATTTCTCAACCCAGCCGAACATTTATTTACAAATGAATGTATAGTTGTCGCATTTTTAATATCTATAGGAATACTGTTCCAGACAAGGGCACCAGAATAAGACAGGCTGCTTTTTAAAAGGCCCATGCTAGGTTTAGATATTAAAAAGTTTCTATTACAAACTGATCGTAAATTAGAAGTAGTATCGTTTGAGTTGCTATGTCACAAATGAAACAGATCTGTCACGTATTCTGGGGCTATATTGTTGACAACTTTATACATAACTTTCGCCTTTTGTAAAATTAATCATGAAATACGATTTCACTGGTGGGGCCGGTGAGGTTAGGGTTGGGGTAGAGGGGCGGTTGCGATAGTATTCAGAACACAACACTGTTCGGCGCGGCCTCCTACTTGTAGCTATATTCGTCAAACATCACTTGCAACATGAAAATAAAACTTACATGATAATAAATGACGATGGCTCACAGCAGATACTTCTTACACTACCAGCCAGAGTAAAAGAAAATCTTTAGGCGCGCGTGAAAGTTTGACAATTTTGATAAAATTCTATATGTGCTTACGCATTTGCCCATGGCTAACTACGCCAGTAACACTTCTTACAAGTTTACACGTTATTTTCCTGACACCTACTTGTCTAAATTCAAATACAGAAGCTTCACTTGTAGATCTGGGGACCCCAGGGGTCGTATTTATAAATGCACTTAAGTGGTTGCTATGCTGTTGCTAAGGCTGAATTTTTATAAAGGAGATTAACTACAACTATGAAATTTGCTCTGGAAGAACAGTCTTTTTCAGACTGTTCCTCAAGAGCAAATTTCATAGTTGTAGGGAATCTCATTCAAAGAAATTTAGCCTTAGCAATAGCATAGCAACCACTTAAGTCGTTTTATAAATCTGGCCCCAGGTCTACAAATGAGGGGTCTACAAGTGAGGTTTCTATATTTGACTAGGGCCACAGCAACTTAACAAACCACAGAGATATAGTCAACATAAACGTCATCTTCGGCATTGTTGCACTGCTGACTTTACTGATACACGTTGGACAAACTTTGTCGCATTCTCGAGAAATCACTGGAATAAGATTATGCCAAAACTTAATACGTGAAGCAGCGAAATGATCCTCCACTCGAAAATCAGCTTCATCTCCAAAGCGAATATATTTCTGAGTGCCTTGTCATACTCAGGCCATGTTGTCAAAGTTGATCGGCCATCGCCAGTGTTCGGGTCCCTGAAAAAATAGGGCAAAGAGTAAGCCACTTTAATACTTTCACAAGGCAACTTAAACATTGCTTACAAGTCGAATATTGAATGCATCTACACTGAACTTACCTCCCTGTCGACCACATTAAAAAAATAATAAGTAAAATATTTTGTCTGATTCGAACAACATTTCTCAGACACACTTTCTGCAGTCAAATAGGTCTTAAGCGAGGCCTAGTCTTAAAAGGCATAAATCTCACATCCCAAAGAAGCATTTTAGTAAAAACTGATCTGTATTTAGCAGTCACCTGTTTTTCCTTTGCTTTAGACAGTTTTGACAAATATTCACTAGTATTCCATACAGTTTCCAAAATACAATACATATGCCAACTATTTTTATTTAATTATTTATTATTATGATTATTTATCAATATTATTGTAAAGTATGTTTTTACCGTGTAAAGTATTATTTTTATCATTATTATTGTAAACCATGGTTTCCCCTGAAAGTATAATGAAGCGCAAATACATGTTCTGATGTAAGTTTGATATAGCATATTTTACGAATCAAAGTCACAGTATCGGTCACGTATGAGCTGTCTGACAATAGATGCTGTATTCTGGAATATAGAGAATACCATGTTAGTGTCTTTTGATATCAAGTTTATCAGGCGAGACCAGAAACAGCGTAGGAATGACGACGCTTGCCGAGCCAGTCCGACGTGTTTCTGGTCGAGCCTGATAAACTTGATGTCAAAAGACACTTACATGGTTTTCTATTTATCATGCATCATAAGAAGATTTTATGGTGTAAAGAGCGGCAAACTATGATAAGCAAACGCAGTTTGTCCGACCTTGCTGACGTCGCGAATGCGTTATGACGTAAGTCGGTGACGTCATTTAACCAGTCGAACGTTGTTATCACGGCCAACGTCAGTATTTAGCCAATCGTCTTCAGAGATCGCTTCTATAGGCATGGCCTGATAACATTCGCGCATGCGCATATCTACATTGACATGATATCACATCATAATATCATACCACTGTTATCAGGTGAGTTTTGCAGCAGGTGCATGATAAAACGCATTCTGTACATCACGCCTTGTAAAACACACATTTGCATCCCCACTTGGAAATTTAAACTTCAAGATTCAATACTCAAGATAAGAAGGGCTAATAGGGAAAATTTAGGGATATTGTTCAATAAATCTACATAATAACATATTTTGTGACCCTTCATTAGAACCGTCTAGCAGAGACATTTCTTATGAGGGGTCACAACATATGTCTTTGTTTAGAAAAAAGTAGAATTCTCTAAATTATCGTTAAAACCTACTTATTCCGGAGCTCTGAGATACTATGGCAGCGAAAGGAGAGAGATGGGCTCCGCCTTTCATCAGCTGTGCCCAAGATACAGTGGGTCTCTAACCCCAACTGCTTCTACGGCTATTAGGTTATGGTAAACCTTTACCTTTACCTGAGATACTGCAAAAAGGCGGTTTTGTGCCAATAAGGTAGTGGTGTTTCCGTAACACTATCGAAAGTGACGAAAATGCGGTTGGCCACTTTCAGGAAACTTGTGGTAACTCCACTTGTTCTTATACTTCAAAATAAATAGTTTTTGCAGAAGCCTGGTAAACCTACATATCCAATCCCTTATGGAAATTGTAAAAAAAATTTAATAATTTCCATAAGGGAATGGAATTGCGCGTTGAAATTAGTATTTCCATGAGGGACTGGACATGCCCGTTTACCAGGCGTGTGCAATCAAATGAACCTCGACACGACTAAGCTTTCGATTACATTTTTTTTTTCATTTTTTTATTTAACTGAAACGGTCTATGGAAAGCATCCAAATACGGATTGCATAGATAGATAATTAGACTTACCCAGTTTTTGCAAAATTAGTCCAGTACGCCATCAATTTTCGTGAGAGAGCTAACTCAGCTTGAGGAACAGTGAGACCAATCAGCGAATAGAATGACGCAAACATTTCTGGAAAACCCAAGACATACGCTATGTCCTCAATATGGTTTGCCCCATTTAGCCTAGGGTTACTTAGTAGGCCTTTGTAGTCAAACACATAAAAGTATAGCTTCCCTTCTTCACCTGTGTCGGAATGCGCCATGACTGACCTTAGAACATCTGCATTAAAATTCAAGTCTGAAAACAGATCTATTGTATTTACAAATATTGTAGTTTCATTGTCTGGATCCTCCCATTCTCCATATTGATGTATAAATGCAGTTCGTAAGGTTTTCGAAGGTTGAAGTTTCGCTAAGTTGAGTGCATAAGAAACTATGCTATTTTCAAATGTGTCTCTGCTGTAACCGGCCGGTTTCTTTCCATCGCTTGTGTTAGTGAAACCATCTAATAAAGACAGCGACGATCCACCTTCACTTGAAGTTACACCAAAATAAGATCTAATTTTCCCAATTTTCTCAGCATGTCCCAAGCCTCCGCTGAAGTATTACCAAACAGGTCAACAGGATGAATCTTCACAAAATGGCCATCTTTAACTGGCAGGAAGTCACCCGAAGGGCCATCATTCTCCATTATTTCAGAAACTTTCAATTTCCTTAAACAGTTTATATTTTCCAGCTGGCTGTCCCCCAAACATCCAGTTTTGTTTGCAAAATTCATATAAACTGATCCTGGATTTTTCACATATGCCCAAGGCGCGTTAGCAGAACCACTCTGGGCAATAACTCTTTGGAACAGACCTTCGTTTCCCTCGTAGAGAGCCTGGTAAACAACACTTGCTGCCCCTGCCGACTCCCCAAACAGTGCCACTCTCGTTGGGTCGCCCCCAAAATTTATTATGTGATCATGTACCCATTGTACTGCCATATGTTGATCCCACAGTCCGTAGTTGCCCGAACGGTTGTCTTCGCTTGTGCTCAGAAAGCCGAGAAATGACACCCTATAGTTGAAAGTTACAAGTATTACGTCATTTAACCCTACAAGAGCTTTTGCATTATACCAATCCTGAAACCCAATCCGAAACCCACCACCGTAAATCCAAATCATAGTCGCAAGATTTCGCGCTTTGTCCACAGGCCCACTTCCAGGAATGAATATATTAAGATACAAACAATCTTCGCTTTGATTAAGGGTTTTTGGGTCAATGTTGAACCGCACTAGCCATGCAGAATTCTGGATGCATATGGGAGGCATAGTCTTTGCAGTAAATTCTCCATTTAAACTACTCTTCTTTGCCGGTTTATCGAATCTTCGCGTACCTATCGGTGGTTCAGCGAATGGTATTCCAAGAAACTTTGTCACGTTAAACAGTGTACCATCAAATGTAAGTTCCTCTACCTCCCCAGTTATACTTCCTAAGTCGGTTTCCACCATAATATCCTTTGCAACAGCACATGCGAGGTTTAGAAATATCACAGGTCTCAGTAAGAACCTGATAGTCATTGTTCTTTTTAACTATATCCTGCAAATTTGTTGCGTGAAGTATTTTCCTAATAGTCAAACAATGTTGAAACACCACTGAATCAACGGTGGTCCCATGACATGACGTCGTATAAACAAACGTTGATTCAGTGGTGTTATATCTTAGTGTGCCTCCTTGGCTGTAAACCTACAATGTGCACCTTGAAGAAACTTTAAGCCTAGAGTATTAAACAGCCATATCTTTCACTTTTCTTTACAGCCGTATCTTTCTAGCACATTGAAATATTATAGTAGAAGAGTTTCAAAACCTGATATAATCAAAATAACCTGACATAAAATGACTTTGACAGTAGGGTGCAGGTGCAACTGTTATTGAATAGGAAGCTCAGATTTCAACCCCAAATACTTAACTAAGTCTATGCACCTACACAAACTGAACTGTTTTCATTTGTCTTTTAAGTTGCCCAAGGATTCATAGCATATCCGCTGGGAGATACTTTGCTCAGACTGCGCGGACACACAAACTGGTCTGATTATTTCATGTACATGCCCTTCGTTACTTTTAATACGCCACAAATCATTTAAAGGCACAGAATGGGTCGCTGCACATGAAACGAAAGTATTTAAAGCGGTATTTAGACATATACAAGCATTGCCAGTGTTTTTTTTTTATTAAGACAAGACCTTTTTTATTTCAATGTACCTCGATATGGGCTGCTCAAAATTGAGCGAGAATATAGATACAAAAGCAAGAAAGGCATCCTTATCGTCCACCTGTGGTCTGTCACAGTGAAAGAAAAAAGAGGAGGTAGGGAAGACAATATTGAAGAGTGGATAGAAATGGACTTTGCCAGCTCATCTAGGGCAGCTGAAAACAGGACAAGGTGGAAAGAGATCGTTTCAAAGTAATCTGTGGTGCCCCAACGACCTCGTAAGGTTATGGGATAGAACAGAATAGAATAGTAGTCCGCCAGCACAGTCAAACGACTTCTCCTCCAAAGCTGCACGGCCGATTGTAACCTTTTATGTCAAGTCTTCATGAGCTGGGACGATTTGCTGGTACAAATTCCAAAATGACGATCATGTAGGCCTTTAAAGTATTCTATAACAAATAAGCTGATATTTTGCAGACACCACTAAATTCTGTTCAATCCGTATCCTTCGGATGACGTATGCTAACGAACTTGATAAATCTTGTCCTAAATGTCCCCAAAAATCCACAGTGGGTTTTCGTGAGAAGTTCTTTTCTACATATATTTGGAGAAGTTGTTGAAACCAAAGAAAGAGGTAACCCGACGTTACTAGAAACAATATTTTTTCGTTAGAATCAGAAGTTTGTCTCCGGTGTTATGTGTAGCTAGCTCTATAGCTGGGACTATACACGCATACAGGTCGTGAAAAAAATCAAATTAAGCCCAGAGTTGAAAAAGAATTCTTAACACACTGAGATATCTTGCGTCCTAATTTTAGCAAACATCCAAGATGTTTTAAAAATGATCGTATCACCAACCAATCCATTCAGGGTCAGTTGTGAGGCTTGAATAGCCGAACTTCGAAGTATGGCCCATGTTCCTTTGTTTTGAATGTGTTCTCTGCTCTTGAAGGTACTCTTTTAGAATTCAATTGGTGTTTAATGTGCTCATGGTTTTTCATTTGTAGGTAGTTTAGTGTCTCTAAATTATGTTTGCTCATATTGTTAAGTCACACTAGTCTAATCTAGACCACCCTATGATGTTTAAAGGTCGTTGGGCTCCACAGATGACTTAACAACGACCCCTTTCCACCTTATCCTGTCTTCAGCTGCCCCCGTTGTACTGGCTAAGCCTGTCCTTGTACACTCTTAAATATGGTCTCCCCACCTCTTTTTCTGCTACCTCTTCTCCTTTTACCTTTCACTTTGTCATGTAAAAGCGTCTTTGTTGTACCAGATGACCATAAGATGTGGCCAAACCATCTCAGTTTCTATTTTTTACTATGGGTCATGCTCTCCAGTTGCTGCGTGCGAACATGCTCATTAGGTACATTGTCCCTGTACGAGATATTCAGTAAACTGCTGTAGCGTCACGTCCAAAATACCTGCATTCCTCCTCTAACTTAGCTGCCAAGGCTCCCGACTCATAGACCTACAGATATATTGATCTACAGAAATATTGATATGACAAGGGAGTGCATCAGCTTCACTATGTTTCAAGAGATATATTGTTTACTCTCTGTATTGGCTAAGTTTTGTTAAAGTTGCAGTGGTTTTTTCAATCCTTGAGAGAAGCTCTGGTTTCAAACCATCATCTGTGACAATTGCTCCAAGGTATTTGAGGTGAGACAGAAGGCCAAGAAAGAATAATTGCTTCCCCTTCTTTATTTTCTTTTTTTAGTTACAGCCCTTTGATTACTCTTTAAGGTTTTCTTTTGAGAACCCTAATATTGTTTGGAATATCTTGATAGACTTAATAGCAATGTAGACAAGGATGAAACGGTGCAAACAATCAGTAACGGGCGTATATTGCCCCGCTTGCGGAGCTCTTGTTCCAGTAGACCACTGAGAAAATACACAGCCACAGCCAGTGTGTTCTGAGCTGAAAAAAGTGGCATCAGAGTCGCAGTTGATGATTACAGCGTCAGTGAACGTCGGTGGTAGCGTCCGCCTGACAAAACTGTACATGCGCACGCAAAAAAAAACGCACGCTGAGTCAATGTGCCTGATATAGGTTTGTAACCAGGGACTGTTGTCTCCTCAATTAAGAATTAAAATTTGATTTTTCAGCGTTCATCGTGTGATGAAGCCAGTGGGCGGAGCTAAAATTCATTGAAGCGCGAAGCGCTTCTTGTAGAATTTAAGCGACGACCACTGGCTTCTTCACACGATGAACGCTGAAAAATTAAATTTCTATTTTTATATTTACACTTTATTTGTGAGCCTCTCTGTGCCGTTTCCGTGGTAATTTGGTGTAGAATAGGCAAAATATGGGTCGAATAAAAGTTAGTAACGACGTGTTCGGCCATAACGTTAAACAGCCGTCGCCCTGACGTGGCGCCAATCGAACGTTCCAAGAACCAATCAAGACGTTTGTTTACATAAGACGTCGCTTGACGTCAACGTCACATGATCAGTTGTCCTTCATCTGTGTATGAAGCTAGTTGCTCTAAAGGGTTCACCTATGGGAAGTCAGTGGCAAGTGTAAATATAACAAGAACGAATAGGCAATAAAAAAAAAAAACATGATCACCCCTTTAAGCCCAGTTAGAAGCACAAAGTTTAAGCGGATGTAGTTGCTACTTTAAGGGCTTTGCCTTTCTGCGTATGAACACAATGTTACCTACCCTCCACATGCCTGCATCATAATTCTATCTGCGAGACCGTCTCCCAGTTAACATATTTATATCCTGTGCAGACGAACGGACAATTACATTCTACGAAAATATGCGGAGAGACGAAAATTGGGACGGACACGAAAATAACTGAAAAAGGCAACTAGGGTTGCTTTTGAAGAATTAAGATATCAGAGTGGCCCCATTAGGAGTAAAGCAAAGTAAACGTGGAACTATTCGCGTATCTACCCATCTGATTTAGAGAAGCGCACAGAGTAATGCGTCTGTCAATAAAGAGCGACTGAGAAGGATTTCAAAGCTATTTCAGCCAGAAAAGAGTTTTACAAAACAAATCATAGTCCTTTTCCTGAGCACAACAGTAAGTTTCATGATACTTTGCTTGGGTGACTGAATACACTTTAAGGGGAAGCAACTCTGTCATTTTCATTCTTCCCGTCCATCTAAGTTCTTGAATAGAAGAAATGCTGCTCAAGCAGCAACTTCCTTCCTTAAAGAGAAGAGCCCCATTATGAAATTTTTTAATGAGGCGGTCACAGTAGATGTTTCACTTTGTACAATGATAAAAACAATCACCTTAAGGTACCCTTTCAGGGTAAGCAACTCTGCCTCCCTCTTCAACATGGGCCAACTGTGAAAAGAAAGAATTTGCTCCACTCGAAGCATTTTTTTTGGCTTTCCTTTAAGAGTAGACCACCTTTTAGATATGCTTCCTCATCTAAGAAAACAAACAGGAAGTCGCGAAAGTAACTTCCCGATATTAAAGTGTCAGAAAAACTGTGTAACCAGACGCCTTAATGTCCAATATCATCAAGCTATCGAAATATGCGCAGGAGCAAGAAAAACCAGAATCATTATTTTGCATTTCAAATACAGTTTGCATATACAGCTGTAAAGGGAGCAGACTCTGAATGTACGACACGGATGAACAAGTTGCGCTGAGTCTGCTCTGTTTGTTCATACTGTAATATGGCACATGTTGATTTCCATGCCTCTATATACGGACACGGATGGATTGATGGTAGGGTGACTTACGACCTTACGTCATTTAAACAGTATTAGTCGTATCAGGACCATGGAAAGATGATAATGATAAAAAGTTGTGTGAAATTGAACCCTGCATCGAACCAGGGAGGTCTAGCTCAGCAGGCCAGCGCATAGCCTTCTAAGCTACCTGGGTTTTTGGACGCACCGTTAGATGCGTAAACCGGGCGGAGGAGTAAAATATAAGGAAGAGTATTATGTACAAACTGTTAGATAACTGTTAGATGTTTAAAATGTAAAGGTCGGAATTTATCTTTCCCACTGTCAACAAATAAAGTGAATCTTTGGACTGAAAGTTCATCTGTCGAATGGTATAACACGCCTACCGATCGCTCTCATACGAAACCACGGTTCAGAACGCCAATCCATGAGAGGAGTTTCCGGTTTTGCAGGAGGGGAGCCGAAATCGTAAACAAATTCGACATCGGCACAAGGTTTGAGGTGTTTAATTTCTCTGAAAACTATTTATGCAAAATATAAGAATGCTATTTTGTCACATATAGATTGTTTCCTCGGCACATGAAAGGATTAGGCACATGGTCTTGCATTTTTGCAGATATGCATTTAGTACGGCGGAGCATGTGTTCAAGGCCAATCTCGGCGATATTTACATGTAGGGAAAAGTCGCATTCTCTTGCTTGATTTTGAGTCTCTGACCTTGTCAGCCGCAAAGAAGTGAACAGAACTACTGCATGAATCCAAACGTTGGAAGTAAGCTGTCCGTGATGGACAATTTAAAATTTAGAAAATATACACAAAAACTTGGCATCGTCAGCCCGGTTCCGCATGAGATAATAGAAAATAGAAGAAATTTTTATAAAAAAAATGGCTTCTGAACAATAATTGGACCAAAACTAACATGAATAATGTGATATATCATTATTTCATACATTGCAGATGACTTTCAAGCTGTTTTAATCCCCGTTTGTCTGTTTTTTGAGGCATGCAAGAGGGTTTGAAAGAGGGTTTGCAAAAGGCCTAAAAGACAAACGGGGAATAAAAGCAGCTTGAAAGTCATCTGCAATGTATAAAATAATGATTTATTACAGAGTTGATGTTAGTTTTGATCCAATTATTGGTCAAACGCTGTTTTTGTGTTTTTTGTGAAAAGATGATATCCAGCATTTTGAGACTCATATGGTATCAGGTTTGCTCAAACGATGACACTAGTTTGATCTTTGACCTTTTTCTTTTACTCTGGTGAGCAGGACCGCATGGCCCTCTTGTTTTCCGTTTCATAGAAATTGCTGTAAATTTTATGCAAACAATGAAGAAATTGATCAGTCGCGCATTTCTGCTGTGTCTGATCTTAATCTGCACGTTTGCCTCTGTCCCTTTTTATGGGCGCTAGGCTTAAATGTGTTATTGAAATCGTATGAGCCATAGGTGCGTACAGTATACTCGGAATTACTTATATTTTTCTTTCTTTCTTTCTTTCTTTCTTTCTTTCTTTCTTTGTTCATTATTTTTGTACGGGGTGGTTGTGGGGAAGGCGGGGGTGGGGTTATGAGACGGGGTGACGTTCTTTTCAATTTCACGAATTGTCATTTGACTCCGCGTAGAGGGGTAATAATATTATTACCGGCGAGGGGGTCACTTCTTTTTTAAAGAATAATTGTCGAAAGTAGTCGTTATTCTATGGGGGTCAATTCTTCGCGAGGGGTTGAATTATTTCATGTGTGAGGGTCATGATATTATGACCGGGGAGTCATAAAATCATGACCGGGGAGCCACTATTCTTTCAAGAATAATGACCGTGGGGTCGATATTCTATGGAAGTCACTTTACTTCGTTACACCGGACCTATGGAATTTGTCAATCCCGTTTTATGGTATGGCATTTCGTTTCTGCGTATCTCAAACTATTGGTAACTCAAAGTAATTTTTGATGGACCAGAAAATTCACTTTGAGTTGTCAAATAGTTTGTAATGATTTTTGACTTTGGGTTACCGAGAGTAGTTGATATACTGCTCGTAGCTCGTGAGAACTGGTTTGTTGCCAAGAGAACAAAGGACATCTGACAGTTGTAATGCAAATTTGCCTATACAAGTAGTCAAAAATGAACTTTTGGTATACTTCAAATTTTTCACTGAAACGTATTCCTCGGAAGTCCCGTTAATTGGCACAAAAACAATTTTTCGGTCATTAAACACATAGACTGAGATTTTTGGTGCAAAAAGCTTAATTAAATGTATGGAAAATAGGAAAAGTTTTATAAAGATACTCCCCCCCCCCCGTGCCTCAGCTAGCCACTTTGCATGTATGTGTGTACTGTCAATATACACATTATAATATGAGTGGCAAACTGAGGCACGGGGGTGGGGGGGAATGATAGTCTACAGCTGAAAAACTGAAAAGTGGGTGGGGTAATTAGACCCATTGCATCTAAAAATCAGGCTAGCATACTTTTTATTTACATATAATTGCATGCTATATGCAGTTGAAGTGTTTACTTTATTTTAAGGATGTTTAACAAAATAATTTTCAGTAAATAAGAAAAGTCTAAAATTTGATATATTTTGGTTAACCGAAAATTCCATTTACCCCCCTTGAGAAAGTCAGTGAGAGTGAGTCTGCAGACATGATATTTTTTCAAAATCAATATGAAAACTTCTTTATAATGCATAAGTCTACATGTTAATGCAATATCATCAACATTGGCTTCCCATGGAAGCTGCAGTAATTTGTTGAAAAAATAGGCAAATTTGCATTGAAACTGTCAGAGGTCCTTAGCAGGCCTCAAAAAGTGCCATGTGAAAACAATAATGAAGGATACCCAAAAAATGTCTAAATACATGCAGTTATTACGATCATACAAGCCAATTTACACAGAAAGAAATGGACATAGGCATATCTTGTTTTACAAGATCTTGAAAACTGAAACTGTAATTGATCTCATACATTAAGATTATAATAATTGAGCCGCGACACGACAAAACCAACGCAGTGGCATGTACGCCCAGCAAGACTTAGATCAGCCTAAGGATTTGCCCGGTCTGATCAGAATTTCGCTCTGTGCTTAATTGGTAGCTAAAGCTCTAAGCTAACTCCAATCGGACAGCGAAGATTCTGATCAGACTGGGCGGATGCCCGGATTGATCTGAGTCTTCGCTGGGCGCACATGCCACTTTGTTGGTTTTGCCTTGTCGCGGCTCAATTATTATTTTTTCTAGTTAGTCTAAGAGTGCTTTTAGGTTATGGATTCGAGTTTTAAAAAATGATGCATGTATCATGCTTGTTTTATTTATTCATTTTGAAACAATGTTTAGCTCTCAATTAAGAAGAAACATTCAAGTCGCATCTCAAGATGTTTTATGTATAGTCTTTATCATTTTCCTCTCCCATTTGAGCCGCGCCACGGCAAAACAAACAATGTGGTTGTGCGCCCAGCGCAGACTCAGATCAGCCTGGGCATCCGCCCAGTCTGATCAGAGTCTTCGCTGTCCGCATGGAGTTAGCTTAGGCCCTTATAGTGGAGCGGGATATAGCGAAAATACTTCAGTTGATGATACAAGCATAAAATTTACAGGATAGCAAGTACCTGGCATGCTGCACTTTAACATAAGATCGCGGGCCACTTGAAATTATGTCATTTTCAAGAAGGCCGCCGCAAAAACAGAATGTCCACCATTTTTATGTACTTCTCAGCACATTATTTAAGGTAATAGCCCATTGGCCCGTTGGCATGGATGTTTATTTTATGCCCTGATCACAGTCACTTAGAACTGTCACTTAGGAGTTGCAAAATGGTTGTTGCTAGTTTTTTTTCAACACTTTACCAAAAACAAATGACCAAAGTGGTGGGTGGGGTAACACTGATCCATTACAGCACCTAAATGCAATAAACGCAATGAAGAAAATACTTTGTGTCATAAATATCCTTTTTAAAATGTTCTTATACATAAAAAGCATACTGAAGTTTGGAAATGATGATCGAATAGCATGATATATACGTAACGTATATAACTGTAACTAAAATACAAATGTTTAATCAGAAACAGACTAACCGGTGGAATGAATTTTTTACATGTGGTCCTAAATGAGCATAATCTATTGCTCTTATTTGACTCATATTCATCTCAACTTTGACAGAATTCATTGATATATTTTGAATCACTTAGGTTGCAGTTAGTAGTGGCAATATCAATGAAAGACAGAATGTAACTTATTTCTTATGAATTCCCGAAACACTGGTGAGAAAGTATAACTAGCTGTAGTCTGCATTATGTCTAAAATTGAAAAAGTGTACAAGTATGCATGTAAAATGCCATTCTTAGATTCATTAGACTATAAAAACCTTGGGTTGTATCTGAAAGGCACCCAAACAGTAACATTACGTAACATAATCGAAATCCGTCCGAGGAAGAATAATCCAGGGTCATATGTAATAAAAATGGGGTCGTCGTGTAGACATGAACTTCAATTTAATGTTGTTACCAAAATCATTAAAGCAGTCTTTCAACAGCTCAAAAATTGTTGTTGCTATATCATTTTATGTGTTTTACCTAGAAACTGATCAAAGTAACGGTTGGGGTAACATTAGCTTGTTGCAGCAGCAAACTGTTACAATGAAATGTGGGGAACAATTAACGTTATAAATGTAAAGAGCAATTAAAATTATCAATATGATTTTTTTATAATTAAATAAATAAAAAATATTGACATATTTAGAAAAAGATAGTCACCAGTTAGATAAGTCTAGTAACATATATAAGATAGTCATCAGTCAGTAAGACCAGTAACGTATATAACCCTGACTAAAACACAATTAACAAACATAAATCGCTGGAATGAAATTTATATGATTGGTCCTTAATCAACATACTCTGTCACTTCTCTTTAAACCATGTTGAAAGAACTGCTTGCATATTTTGAATTGGTTAGGTAGCAGTTAGCTGTGACATTGCCAGCTGAAGAGAAAAGTTTACTTTTCCTTAGGATTTTCCCCAAAACTGACGAAAATATCTAACTGTAGATGATACAGCCTTTCAGTGTAATTGTTTTGGTCTTAAGCGTACAAATGTGAAGCAGCCATGAGAAACACCACTGTTTATGCCTCCAAGTCTGATAATATGGGGTTGTCCTGTATTTGAAAGGCATTGGAACAGTAACATTACAGTACATATCTGTAATGTATTAGCAATAAGTTTTTTTTTTATATGAGTTTTTTGTTTTTTAAGGCTCAATTCTTGGATGCCAGAAAGCATTTAACTTACCATTGATATTAAGACAGCAAATATTTACTTTTTTACACTCACAAGAACTCAACATGAACAACTGAAGCATTTAGAATTTTCTTAACATTTAATGTGATTACAGCAACATCACAAAACGCATCATTTAAAATCTTGAGGGACCAGTATAATATGTATAAGTTGACGTAACTGATCCATGTTTAGGTTTAGAATTATCATAGGGGAGTTACCTGTTTCCCTACCTGTGCTGTCTATCGAGGCAATCAGGTAACCTACATGCAAAAGTGGTTGTCAGCTGAGGCAGCTGATAAAGTATCAGTTCACTTGATAGTTATTAGCATTGTGCTTGATTGTAATCAACGTAATCTTTTTGTGTTGCTCCCATCAGCTACACTGCGCCATATTATCACTATGTCAATTGAGCAGTGGAAAATGATACACTTTAGGAGACACTTATAAAACATCTTTTCATGAGTCTGTTCATTGTAACATTACCAAGATTTATTTTGTCAGATAATTCTGTAAAGCCCCTGTTTGTGTTCTGATACATTATTATCTATACATTAAGTGTAACGAAAAACAAATTTAGTTGTGATCATTCGACTTTTAATATGTATGCTTCTTCTGTCGTTGTATTAATATAAATGGTATCAAAAAGCTGCATTTTCTTACTGTATATGAAATATCTGGTCAAGACTCATTCAGAAAAAGCGGTAAGACTTCATTAATAAGCAGTTAACCCCTGTAATTAGTGCTAACAATAATTATTAATAATAATTATAGTAATATCTTCAAATCTGAAAAAAGATATATCAAGGTTTGTCCTTGACATGAATAGTATGCATTGCCTTAAATTAAGTGTGTCTGATGCTGCACTCTCAAGGTCCCGGCTGGTACATTGCCGCAAGGAACTATATACACAGACCAGGTAACTCAAACTAATATGCAACATTTTGACTCGTGTTTTGTTTCAAGATTTTAACTGAACAATGTTGGTTCCCTAGGTAACGTAATATATGCGATAGTCTTACAAAGTAGGTACACTTTGTTAGAAAGTGTTCACGTTAGCTTTGTTAGAAAACGGTGTGGCTTAACTCTTCAAGCCTCAGGTTACATTTCTGTTTTACACTCTTTCAATCTGCAGGGTCAATGTACCAGTTCTGTCCAATAAACGAGGAAATATCATGTTTGAATTGATAATTACTGATAATCTTACAGTTTTAAACTTACCAGAACAGTCGCTAACCGGGTTTCAACTTTATCCAACCGACTATATATTGCTTTATTTGAAGCCTGTATACGAATTATTTGCTTTCTTATAATTGCAACATTTTTTCTCTAATAAGATATATCTGTTTTGCAGTTTTTGATTAAACAACAAAATGTCACGTATGTTACTGTTTTAAGAATCGTAAGACTTAGTAGCTGGGCATAATCATTAAATGTGCAGAAATATGCTATTAGAAATAAACAAGCAGCAAATCTGCTGTGCGTGTATGGAATTTGCTAAGTTTCCATCTATTAGCATTTTCAATATTCTGAGTTTCGTCGCATATAAAACGTACCTCATGAAGTCCCTAAATTAGTCATAAGCTAATAGTTCCGTGAAAACAGTGGTTTTTAAGAACTGCCAGGATATTAAATTCATAATTGTTCTCTGAGAGACAGTGAAGAATTATGTAAGTCGTATCATAATGGACCAACTTATAAATTAAAGTTATTTACGTTACTACTAATAGTAATAAATGATGAAACAAACATACTAAATGTATTTTCTAATACTTTACGATGATTCTATGGAGAAACTGCATTTAAAAATAAAAAAAAGTAGTGTACCTTGAAATTATATAATTTTAAATTAAATACACATAGGTAACGTATATTATCGATGCTTATGGCCAAAGAGTCGTAAAAAAATTGACAACATGCACTTTTCCATTGTGAACACTCCATTGATCAAGTTTTTACATGTATATATTGCCAAAAAATAGCACACATGCCCACGGGAACTACATATGCCTGCGGACTATAACCATGTTATAAATTAAAACGATAACATTTTAAAACTCGGCGGCCATCTTGAAAATGGATGATCTTTAAGTGGCCCACGATCATTTTTGAATCCGGGCCATGTAAGGAACATTTAGTGAAAATTTCATGCTTGTATCATCAAGTGAAGTATTTCCTTAAATTTTCACTCTAAGCCGCTCCACTATTAGCTACCCTTTGAGCCCTTAATGAAGAGTATGATCAAGTTGGGCGGATGTCCAGGCTGATCTAAGTCTACGCTGGGCGCACAACCAAATTGTTGGTTTTGTCCTGTCGCGGCTCATTTGATGTCTTAAAGACAGGATGGTACTATATAAGGAGGATTAACTTCCACTGTGTCATTCTTGGACGGACACACGGCGCCAAGTGTGTGCAACTATGGTTACGTACCGTTGAGCCACTTGGGTAACGTTAGCCGGGCCGGGTAGCGCAATGGGTAGGGCACCTGACTCGTAAGTCAGAGGTCCTGGGTTCGAATCCCGGTCTGGCTACATACTTTCGTTTCTCCTTCCGCTGATTCAAGAAGGGCAGTTGTCAGTTACTGGCGAAAGTATGTGCACTTAGTACTGGTTAACCGCTTAGGCGGTCTAATCCTGCCCAGGAATAGTGTGGTTAGGTTAACTGACCGTCCCGACATGACCTTAGTTGTTTACCGTGGACGTTAAGCATCAAATCAACCAACCAACCAACTTGGGTAACGTCGATAAGAGAATAGGACTGAACTGAACTGAACAGTGTCATTCTGTCTCTTGATCAGATAGTGTCAGCACCTCCCTTCAGCCAATGAAATTATTATAACTGGTAATTCTCCTCCACTGATTGGTTGAATAAATTTTCACACCTTTACCTGTACAGGTGAGATATGCTATTGCTGGGAACCAGACCCCCCCCGGCAGAGAAGTCCTGTCTTTAAACAGGATGTGGAAAACGATTGTGTCGGTTCCTGGTCATTGCCTTCTCATCTCCATCTTCCGATCAGCAGTAAAACTACCGAGGTTGGGCTGGGTTTGTAAGTAAGTTAGAAAAGTAAGTAAGGTCTTTATTCAAAGAGTGTAACTCAGTTGGCGAACCAATCTTCCTTGAGGCCCTCTGTTAAGCAGCATTCATATATACAGTACAACAATACATGTTACAGACACAAATCAAATAAATAAATATATAAAACCTCTCTCTCTCTCTCTCTCTCTGTCTCTCTCTCTCAGACATGTACAATGTACATTTAAATGTACATATTAATATGATAATGAAATATATCTTTCGTGAACAAGTACTTCATTCTGAGGGATTGAAATAAGCGGTGGTGGCATAAATCTGATTAAGTTTATTTCTCAACCAAGCCGAACATTTATCTACAAATGAATTTAAAGTTGTCACATTTTTAATATCTATAGGAATACTGTTCCATACAAGTGCACCAGAATAAGTCAGGCTGCTTTTAAAAAGGCCCATGTTAGGTTTAGGTATTAAAAAGTTTCTATTGCAAACTGATCGTAAATTAGAAGTAGTATCGTTTGAGTTGCTATGTCAAAAATGAAACAGATCTGTCAAGTATTCTTGGGCTATATTGTAGGCAACTTTATACATAACTTTCGATTTTTGTAAAAATACGTTCTCATTTAATCATGAAATACGATTTCACTGGTGGGGCTGGTGAGGTTAGGGTGGGGTAGAGGGGCGGTTGCGATAGTATTCAGAACACAACACTGTTCGGCGCGGCCTCCTACTTGTAGCTATATTCGTCAAACATCACTTGAAACATGTAAATAAAACTTACATGATAAAAAAGACGATGGCGCACAGCATATACTTCTTACACTACCAGCCAGAGTAAAAGAAAATCTTTAGGCGCGCGTGAAAGTTTGACAAATTTGATAAAATTCGATATGTGCTTGCGCATTTGCCCATGGCTAACTACGCCAGTACCACTTCTTGCAAGATTACACTTTATTTTCCTGACACCTACTTGTCTAAATTCAAATACAGAAGCATCACTTGTAGACCTGGGGATCCCAGGGGCCGTATTTACAAATGCACTTAAGTGGTTGCTATGCTGTTGCTAAGGCTGAATTTTTATGAAGGAGATTAACTACAACTATGAAATTTGCTCTGCAAGAACAGTCTTTTTCAGATTGTTCCTCCAGAGCAAATTTCATAGTTGTAGGGAATCTCCTTCAAAGAAATTTAGTCTTAGCAACAGCATAGCAACCACTTAAGTCGTTTTATAAATCTGGCCCCAGGTCTACAAATGAGGGGTCTACAAGTGAGGTTTCTATATTTGACTAGGGCCACAGCAACTTAACAAACCACAGAGATATAGTCAACAAAAACGTAATCTTCGGCATTGTTGCACTGCTGACTTTACTGATACACGTTGGACAAACTTTGTCGCATTCTCGTGAAATCACTGGAATAAGATTATGCCAAAACTTAATACGTGAAGCAGCGAAATGATCCTCCACTCGAAAATCAGCTTCATCTCCAAAGCGAATATATTTCTGAGTGCCTGTGTCATACTCAGGCCATGTTGTCAAAGATGATCGGCCATCGCCAGTGTTCGGGTCCCTGAAAAAAGAGGACAAAGAGTAAGCCACTTTTAATACTTTTACAAGGCAACTAAATCATTGCTTGCAAGTCGAATATTGAATGCATCTATACTGAACTTACCTCCCTGTCGACCACATTAAAAAATGATAAGTAAAATATTTTGTCTGATTCGAACAACATTTCTCAGACACACTTTCTGTAGTCAAATAGGTCTTAAGCGAGGCCTTGTCTTAAAAGGCATAAATCTCACATCCCAAAGAAGCATTTTAGTAGAAACTGATCTGTATTTAGCAGTCACCTGTTTTTCCTTTGCTTAAGACAGTTTTGACAAATATTCAATAGAATTCCATACAGTTTCAAGAATACAATACATATGCCAACTATTTTTATTTAATTATTAATTATTATTGTTATTTATCAATATTATTGTAAAGTATGTTTTTACCGTGTAAAGTATTATTTTTATCATTATTATTGGAAACCATATTTTCCCCTGAAAGTATAATGAAGCGAAAATACATGTTCTGATGTAAGTTTGATATAGCACATTTTACGAATCAAAGTTACAGTATCGGTCACGTATGAGCTGTCTGACAATAGATGCTGTATTCTGGGATATAGAGAATACCATGTTAGTGTCTTTTGATATCAAGTTTATCAGGCGAGACCAGAAACAGCGTAGGAATGGCGAGGCTTGCCGAGCCAGTCCGACGTGTTTCTGGTCGAGCCTGATAAACTTGATATCAAAAGACACTTACATGGTTTTCTATTTAGCATGCATCATAAGAAGATTTTATGGCGTAAAGAGCGGCAAACTATGATAAGCAAACGCAGTTTTGCCCGACTTTGCTGACGTCGCGAATGCGTTATGACGTAAGTCGGTGACGTCGTTTAACCAGTCGAACGTTGTTATCACGGCCAACGTCAGTATTTAGCCAATCAACTTCAGAGATCGCTTCTATAGGCATGGCCTGATAACATTCGCGCATGCGCATATCTACATTGACATGATATCACATTATAATATCATACCATTGTTATCAGGTGAGTTTTGCAGCAGGTGCATGATAAAACGCATTCTGTACATCACGCCTTGTAAAACACTCATTTGCATCCCCACTTAGAAATTTAAACTTCAAGATTCAATATTCAAGATAAGAAGGGCTAATAGGGAAAATTTAGGGATATTGTTCAATAAATCTACATAATAACATATTTTGTGACCCTTCATTAGAACCGTCTAGCAGAGACAGTTCTTATGAGGGGTTACAACATATGTCTTTGTTTAGAAATAAATAGAATTCTCTAAATTATCCTTAAAACTTACTTATTACGGAGCTCTGAGATACTAAGGCATCGAAAGGAGAGAGATCGATGGGCTCCGCCTTTCATCAGCTGTGCCCAAAATACAGTGGGTCTCTAACCCCGACTGCTTCTACGGCTATTAGGCTATTGTAAACCTTTACCTTTACCTGAGGTACTGCAAAAAGGTTTTGTGCCAATAAGGTAGTGGTGTTTCCATAACACTATCGAAAATGATGAAAATGCGGTATGGCCACTTTCAGGAATCTTGTGGTAACTCCACTTGCTCTTATACTTCTAAATAAATAGCTTTGCAGAAGCCTGGTAAACCTACATATCCAATCCCTTATGGAAATTGTAAAACATACTTTCCATAAGGGTAGGAATTGCGCGTTGAAATTAATATTTCCACGAGGGACTGGACATGCCCGTTTACCAGGCGTGTGCAATCAAATGAACCTCGACACGACTAAGCTTTCGATTACATTTTTTTTTCTTTTTTTTTTATTAATTTAACTGAAACCGGTCTATGGAAAGCATCCAAATACGGATTGCATAGATAGATTTTTAGACTTACCCAGTTTTTGCGAAATTAGTCCAGTACGCCATCAATTTTCGTGAGAGAGCTAACTCAGCTTGAGGAACAGCGAGACCAATCAGAGAATAGAATGACGCAAACATTTCTGGAAAACCCGAGACATACGCTATGTCCTCAATATGGTTTGCCCCATTTAGCCTAGGGTTACTTAGTAGGCCTTTGTAGTCAAACACATAAAAGTATAGCTTCCCTTCTTCACCTGTGTCGGAATGCGCCATGACTGACCTTAGAACATCTGCATTAAAATTCAAGTCTGAAAACAGATCTATTGTATTTACAAATATTGTAGTTTCATTGTCTGGATCCTCCCATTCACCATATTGATGTATAAATGCAGTTCGTAAGGTTCTCGAAGGTTTAAGTTTCGCTAAGTTGAGTGCATAAGAAACTATGCTATTTTCAAATGTGTCTCTGCTGTAACCCGCCGGTTTCTTTCCATCGCTTGTGTTAGTGAAACCATCTAATAAAGACAACGACGATCCACCTTCACTTGAAGTTACACCAATGATAAGATCTAATTTTCCCAATTTTCTCAGCATGTCCCAAGCCTCCGCTGAAGTATTACCAAACAGGTCAACAGGATGAATCTTCACAAAATGGCCATCTTTAACTGGCAGGAAGTCATCCGAAGGGCCATCATTCTCCATAATTTCAGAAACGTTCAATTTTCTTAAACAGTTTATATTTTCCAGCTGGCTGTCCCCCAAACATCCAGTTTTGTTTGCAAAATTCATATAAACTGATCCTGGATTTTTCTCATATGCCCAAGGCGCGTTAGCTGAACCACTCTGGGCAATAACTCTTTGGAACAGACCTTTGTTTCCCTCGTAGAGAGCCTGGTAAACAACACTTGCTGCCCCTGCCGACTCCCCAAACAGTGTCACTCTCGTTGGGTCGCCCCCAAAATTTATTATGTGATCATGTACCCATTGTATTGCCATATGTTGATCCCACAGTCCGTAGTTGCCCGAACGGTTGTCTTCACTTGTGCTCAGAAAGCCGAGAAATGACACCCTATAGTTGAAAGTTACAAGTACTACGTCATTTAACCCTACAAGAGCTTTTGCATCATACCAATCCGGAAACCCAATCCGAAATCCACCACCGTAAATCCAAATCATTGTCGCAAGATTTCGCGCTTTGTCCACAGGCCCACTTCCAGGAATGAATATATTAAGATACAAACAATCTTCGCTTTGATTAAGGGTTTTTGGGTCAATATTGAACCGCAGTAGCCATGCAGAATTCTGGATGCATATGGGAGGCATAGTCTTTGCAGTAAATTCTCCATTTAAACTTCTCTCCTTTGCCGGTTTATCGAATCTTCGCGTACCTATCGGTGGTTCAGCGAATGGTATTCCAAGAAACTTTGTCACGTTAAACAGTGTACCATCAAATGTTAGTTCCTCTACCTCCCCCGTTATATTTCCTAAGTCGGTTTCCACCATAATATCCTTTGCAACAGCACATGCGAGGTTTAGAAATATCACAGGTCTCAGTATGAACCTGATAGTCATTGTTCTTTTTAATTATATCCTGCAAATTTGTTGCGTGAAGTATTTTCCTAATAGTCAAACAATGTTGAAACACCACTGAATCAACGGTGGTCCCATGACATGACGTCGTATAAACAAACGTTGATTCAGTGGTGTTATATCTTAGTGTGCCTGCTTGGCTGTAAACCTACAATGTGCACCTTGAAGAAACTTTAAGCCTAGAGTATTAAACAGCCATATCTTTCACTTTTCTTTACAGCCGTATCTTTTTAGCACATTGAAATATTATAGTAGAAGAGTTTCAAAACCTGATATAATCAAAATAACCTGATATAAAATGACTTAGACAGTAGGGTGCAGGTGCAACTGTTACTGAATAGGAAGCTCAGATTTCAACCGCAAATACTTAACTAAGTCTATGCACCTACACAAACTGAACTGTTTTCATTTGTCTTTTAAGTTGCCCAAGGATTCATAGCATATCCGCTGGGAGATACTCTGCTCAGACTGCGCGGATACACAAACTGGTCTGATTATTTCATGTACATGCCCTTCGTTACTTTTAATACGCCACAAAGCATTTAAAGGCACAGAATGGGTCGCTGCCTATGAAACGAAAGTATTTAAAGCGGTATTTAGACATATACAAGCATTGCCAGTGTTTTTTTTATTAAGACAAGACCTTTTTTATTTCAATGTACCTCGGTATGGGCTGCTCAAAATTGAGCGGGAATATAGATACAAAAGCAAGAAAGGCATCCTTATCGTCCACCTGTGGTCCGTCACAGTGAAAGAAAAAAGAGGAGGTAGGGAAGACAATATTGAAGAGTGGATAGTAATGGACTTTGCCAGCTCATCTAGGGCAGCTGAAAACAGGACAAGGTGGAAAGGGATCGTTTCAAAGTAATCTGTGGTGCCCCAACGACCTCGTAAGGTTATGGGATAGAACAGAATAGAATATTTGTCCGTCAGCACAGTCAAACGACTTCTCCTCCAAAGCTGCACGGCCGATTGTAACCTTTTATGTCAAGTCTTCATGAGCTGGGACGATTTGCTGGTACAAATTTCAAAATGACGTTCATGTAGGCCTTTAAAATATTCTATAACAAATAAGCTGATATTTTGCAGACACCACTAAATTCTGTTCAATCCGTATCCTTCGGATGACGTACGCTAACGAACTTGATAAATCTTGTCCTAAATGTCCCCAAAAATCCACAGTGGGTTTTCGTGAGAAGTTCTTTTCTACATATATTTGGAGAAGTTGTTGAAACCAAAGAAAGAGGTAACGCGACGTTACTAGAAACAATAATTTTTCGTTAGAATCAGAAGTTTGCCTCCGGTGTTATGTGTAGCTAGCTCTATAACTGGGACTATACACGCATACAGGCCGTGAAAAAAATCAAATTAAGCCCGGAGTTGAAAAAGAATTCTTAACACACTGAGATATCTTGCGTCCTAATTTTAGCAAACACCCAAGATGTTTTAAAAATGATCGTATCACCAACCAGTCCATTCAGGGTCAGTTGTGAGGCGTGAATAACCGAACTTCGAAGTATGGCCCATGTTCCTTTGTTTTGAATGTGTTCTCTGCTCTTGAAGGTACTCTTGTAGAATTCAATTGGTGTTTAATGGGCTCCACAGATGACTTAACAACGACCCCTTTCCACCTTATCCTGTCTTCAGCTGCCCTAGTTGTACTGGCAAAGCCTGTCCTTGTACGCTCTTAAATATGGTCTCCCGCCTCTTTTTCTGCTACCTCTTCTCCTTTTACCTTTCACTTTGTCATGTAAAAGCGTACTTGTTGTATCAGATGACCATAAGATGTGGCCAAACCATCTCAGTTTCTATTTTTTACTATGGGTCATGCTCTCCAGTTGCTGCGTGCAAACATGCTCATTAGGTACATTGTCCCTGTACGAGATATTCAGTAAACTGCGGTAGCACCACGTCCAAAATACCTGCATTCCTCCTCTAACTTAGCTGCCAAGGCTCCCGACTCATAGACCTACAGATATATTGATCTACAGAAATATTGATATGACAAGGGAGTGCATCAGCTTCACTATGATTCAAGAGATATATTGTTTACTCTCTGTATTGGCTAAGTTTTGTTAAAGTTGCAGTGGTTTTTTCAATCCTTGAGAGAAGCTCTGGTTTCAAACCATCATCTGTGACAATTGCTCCAAGGTATTTGAGGTGAGACAGTATGCCTAATTAAGAATAATTGCTTCCCCTTCCTTATTTTCTTTTTTTAGTTACAGCCCTTTGATTACTCTTTAAGGTTTTCTTTTGAGAACCCTAATATTGTTTGGAATATCTTGATAAACTTAATAGCAATGTAGACAAGGATGAAACGGTGCAAACAATCAGTAACGGGCGTATATTGCCCCGCTTGCGGAGCTCTTGTTCCGGTAGACCACTGAGAAAATACAAAGCCAGAGCCAGTGTGTTCTGAGCTGAAAAAAGTGGCATCAGAGTCGCAGTTGATGATTACAGCGTAAGCGAACGTCGGAGGCTCACAAATAAAGTGTAAATATAAAAATAGAAATTTGATTTTTCAGCGTTCATCGTGTGATGAAGCCAGTGGGCGGAGCTAAAATTCCATGAAGCGCGAAGCGCTTATTGTAGAATTTTAGCGACGACCACTGGCTTCTTCACACGATGACGCTGAAAAATCAAATTTCTATTTTTATATTTACACTTTATTTGTGAGCCTCTCTGTGCCGTTTTCGTGGTAATTTGGTGTAGAATAGGCAAAATATGGGTCGAATAAAAGTTAGTAACGACGTGTTCGGCCATAACGTTAAACAGCCGTCGCCCTGACGTGGCGCCAATCGAACGTTCCAAGAACCAATCAAGACGTTTGTTTACATAAGACGTCGCTTGACGTCAACGTCACATGATCAGTTGTCCTTCATCGGTGTATGAAGCTAGTTGCTCTAAAGGGTTCACCTATGGGAAGTCAGTGGCAAGTGTAAATATAACAAGAACGAATAGGCAAACAAAAACAACATGATCACCCCTTTAAGCCCAGTAAAAAGCACAAAGTTTAAGCGGATGTAGTTGCTACTTTTAGGGCTTTGCCTTTCTGCGTATGAACACAATGTTACCTACCCTCCACATGCCTGCAACATAATTCTATCTGCGAGACCGTCTCCCAGTTAACATATTTATATCCTGTGCAGACGAACGGACAATTACATTCTACGAAAATATGCGGAGAGACGAAAATTGGGACGGACACGAAAATAACTGAAAAAGGCAACTAGGGTTGCTTTTGAAGAATTGAGGTATCAGAGTGGCCCCATTAGGAGTAAAGCAAAGGAAACGTGGAAGTGTTCGCGTATCTACCCATCTGATTTAGAGAAGCGCACAGAGTAATGCGTCTGTCAATAAAGAGCGACTGAGAAGGATTTCAAAGCTATTTCAGCCAGAAAAGAGTTTTACAAAAGAGTCAACAAATCATAGTCCTTTTCCTTAGCACAACAGTAACTTTCATTTTCTTTAGAAAATGATACTTTGCTTGGGTGACTGAATACACTTTAAGGGGAAGCAACTCTGTCATTTTCATTCTTTCCGTCCTTCTAAGTTCTTGAAAAGAAGAAATGCTGCTCAAGCACCAAATTCCTTCCTTTAAGAGAAGAGCCCACTATGGAATTTTTTAATGAGGCGGTCACAGTAGATGTTTCACCTTGTACAATGATAAAAACAATCACCTTAAGGTACCCTTTCAGGGTAAGCAACTCTGCCTCCCTTGTTAACATGGGTCAACTTTTAAAAGAAAGAATTTGCTCCGCTCGAAGCATTTTTTGTTTTTGTTTCCCTTTAAGAGTAGACCACCTTTTAGAAATGCTTCCTCATCTAGGAAAACAAACAGGAAGTCGCGAAAGTAACTTCCCTATATTGAAGTGTCAGAAAAACCGTGTAACCAGACGCCTTAATGTCCAATACCATCAAGCTATCGAAATATGCGCAGGAGCAAGAAAATCAGAATCATTATTTTGCATTTCAAATACAGTTTGTATATACAGCTGTAAAGGGAGCAGACTCTCGTGTCATTTGGTACTATGAGACAGTGTATGAGAGGTCAGGGAAAAATATGTTTTGGTCTATAAAAAATTCTGGTGAGGTACTTAGTAAACTGAAGTCAAGAGGGTTCCGTGCGACTAGTTTGTCCACTTATGATTTTTCTACTCTTTATACCACATTACCCCATAATTTAATAAAGGAAAAACTTGTTGATTTGATTGAGAGGGCCTTCAAAAAGTTCTCCAAAAATGAAGATACCCTTTATATTGCCTGTAACGATAAGAAAGCGTTTTTCACTTCTACTGACCGTAAAATATATAGAGGATATAGTCTTTGGTCATGTCAGAATGTATGTGACGCCTTATCATATCTCTTAGATAATATTTACATCAGATTTGGTAATAAGTTATACAGACAAATTGTTGGTATTCCGATGGGTACAAATTGTGCTCCTCTTGTGGCCGATTTGTTTTTATTTTGTTATGAAAGAGATTTCATGACTTCTCTTTCTGTTGATAATCAAGCTGATATCATTAAGGCATTTAACTCAACCTCTAGATATTTAGACGATCTTCTGAATATTGATAATCCTTATTTTGAAAGCATGGTTAACCAAATTTACCCACCTGAACTTAAATTGAATAAAGCTAATACTTCAGATACCGAGGCCCCCTTTTTGGATTTACATCTATCTATTTCTAACGGTTTCGTATCTTCTAAAATTTATGATAAACGTGATGACTGACTTTGATATAGTTAATTTTCCATTTTTGGATGGTGACGTTCCACGTCGTCCCTCTTATGGAGTGTATATTTCTCAACTTATAAGATTTGCTAGAGTGTGTAGTCATGTAGATGACTTTAATGCTCGTAATAAATGTTTAACTGCTAAACTTCTTCAACAGGGCTATCGGTATCATAAGCTTAGAAAGGCTTTTTCTAAATTCTATCGCAGACACCATGAATTGGTTTCAAAATTTGATGTCGGATTAAAATTTATTTTACACCAAGGCCTATCGGAACCAGAATTTTATGGTGACTTAGTATACAAATTCAAAAAGATTAAGGGTAGGACTGATTTTTCTGATCAATTCCGAAAAATAATAATACGTCACAAACGTATTGGCTATAATTTAAATGTTATGCGACAGTCTGCATGCTTAGTGATTAACCCAATCACGGTTGATAGCTTTGCTGCACTCTTTAATTGCACACCGGGGGATCGGTCGTCAGACTCTATGATGGCCCCGACCTAAAGCTATATATTTTAGTTGGTTGGGACCGGAGCCTTT
This sequence comes from Ctena decussata, assembly GCA_963989385.1. Taxonomy (NCBI): domain Eukaryota; kingdom Metazoa; phylum Mollusca; class Bivalvia; order Lucinida; family Lucinidae; genus Ctena; species Ctena decussata. Next base: position 11,163,207 of record OZ022506.1, read on the forward strand.
TTGTCTGTTGCTTGGTCCACCGGGGCTCAACTGGTGACCTTCTTTTGCTTCAGATTTCCAGTGGGGTTGTTTGGCAGGACAGGGATCTCCACCTGCCAGACGGCCCGTTGTATCTGTTGAGTCCTCGTCTTTGCTTCTTCATGGTGTTGAAATTTGATTTATGTGTTTACCGTGATGATTCATTGACGAGTTAGAGGGTTATCATGCGAACCGAACAACCAACTAAATGTTTTGTACCACTTCAGAAACTGAGGGTGAGGTTGGGCCTGTAAAATCGATTTAAGCCCCCCAGTAATTCATTACTGACCGTTCCAAGGCGGTAGTTCTGTTGTGGTTCTTTGTTGCCTGTTTTTGGTGTCAGAGTTTCTGTGATGTTTTACCTTATGTATGTTATTATTAATCTTGGTTCGGTTTGGGTTGCTGAGTGGCCACCTTTTGGGAACAAGCTGCTCACTCGGTTGGCCATATGTTCTCTGTATCTTGATTATTTGTAATCTTAGTTGTTTCCAACTATGGTTTGAGGGCTGGATTTGGATTTTGATTGTTTCAGTTCCTGGTCTTTGCATACTTTTTACTTCTGAATGTTCTACATGGATGCACAAGTTGCGCTGAGTCTGTTCTGTTTGTTCATACTGTAATATGGCACATGTTGGTTTCCATGCCTCTATATACGGACACGGAGGTGACTTACGACCTTACGTCATTTTAACAGTATTAGTCGTATCAGGACCATGGGAAACTAATATAAACTATTAGTTTTGGTTCCGAGACGCCAGAGAACAAAACGGTGAGAAATAACAAAGTGCTGGGATAGTCTGTGCCACAGATCAGCCGGTTTTATCCAGAACTTTTTAGATTGAGTTTAAACTGTATATAGAGACTGTTTAAAGTGTAAAATTGAGTGGTGGTAGATTCAACCATTTTAAACCTACTGTTTTACTCCAACTAGAGGTGTGCCGAGACGAACAGAATTTCTACATAACAACAACAACATTGGCAGGCAAACTCATAATATCTGGAAGACAAACAAAATGTGGATCCTTAATTATTTACAATATTCTCAATCATTCTGTTGAATTTACTAATAGAATGATTTTTCATACAAGCAATCGGACAGACAACAACTGACCGACTTTGGTGTTTCAGACGTTATCAGGACAAAGCAATGTCAATAAATGCCCAGCTAGGCAGCTGCAACTAAATTTAGTGTCATTTTATTTTAATTTGTCAAAAAATCACACAGAGCAGTACTTTATTCTTTCAGTACTTTTAAGTAAAGGCACTCTCACTTGAAAGGATGTACTGATTTGGTTAAATATTCTGTAAATCGAACATTGCATTCACGTGAAACTAACTAAGCTTTTAGTGACAGAGACACTCATACTAGTTTATTACATTTAGATGATGAAAAGCCCTGATTAATTAATTCTGTAAAGCCATGATGACATTTTCGAGACTTGTTTTTATGTGGAGAAATGCTTGAACATAAGAGCTCATGGAAATAAACCTTTAAATACCTTCTGCCATGGATCCAAAAGATTGATGGCCTTGAAACCTTGTATATACATGTAGCATTGGGAATTGACGTATTATCAGATTTATTCGAATAATGATATTAGTTTAACCTTGACCTTTTTTACAACAAGGTCAAACTTTTTTGTATTAAAATTGCATTACATATTTTTGAAGACTTTGGTATAGCCAATCAACTTAATGAGTATTTGAAGAATTTTAGTACCTGAGGTAATTCTTAGATCGTATCTCAATAGCTTCAGACAGCCCTGTTAAACGAAACGAGTGAGCTGATTGAAGCAAATTATCACATGGAACCTCCATGAGTCAGGGAAACAAAAATTTGCTTGAACGGTTCTGGTCACATGACCAAGATGCCCGTTATGTCCATGTGTTATTAAACTTTAAATTCTTTTTCTCCCAAACATCTAATAATATTGAACAGATGATATCCAGCATTGTGGGACTCATATAGTATCAGGTTTGCTCAAGCGATGACACTAGTTTGATCTTTGACCTTTTTCTTTTACTCTGGTGAGCAGGACCGCATCGCCCTCTTGTTTTTCGTTTCATAGAAATTGCTGTAAATTTTATGCAAACAATGAAGAAAATGATCAGACGCACATTTCTGCTGCGTCTGATCTTAATCTGCACGTTAGCCTCTGTCCCTTTTTATGGACGCTAGGCTTGAATGTGTTATTGAAATCGTATGAGTCATAGGTGCGTACATTATACTCGGAATTACTTGTATTTTTCTTTCTTTCTTTCTTTCTTTGTTCCTTCTTTCTTTGTTCATTAGTTTTGTACTGGGTGGTTGTGGGGAAGGCGGGGGTGGGGTTATGAGACGGGGTGACGCTCTTTTCAATTTCACGAATTGTCATTTAACTTCGCGTAGAGGGGTAATAATATTATTACCGGTGAGGGGGTCACTTTTTTTTAAAGAATAATTGTCGAAAGTAGTCATTATTCTATGAGGGTCAATTCTTCGCGGGGGGTTGAATTATTTCGTGTGTGAGGGTCATGATATTATGACCGGAGAGTCATAAAATCATGACCGGGGAGTCACTATTCTTTCAAGAATAATGACCGGGGGGTCGATATTCTATGGAAGTCACTTTACTTCGTTACACCGGACCTATGGAATTTGTCAATCCCGTTTCCTGGTATGGCATTTCGTTTCTACGTATCTCAAACTGTTGGTAATTCAAAGTAATTTTTGATGGACCAGAAAATTCACTTTGAGTTGTCAAATAGTTTGTAATGATTTTTGACTCTGGGTTACCGAGAGTAGTTGATATACTGCTCGTATGGCAAGTAGATCATTGTGAGGAAGGGCTGGTTGCCAAGAGAACAAAGGACCTCTGACAGTTGTAATTCAAATTTGCCTATAAAAGTAGTCAAAAATGAACTTTTGGTATACTTCAAAATTTTCACTGAAACCTCGGAACTCCCGTTAATTGGCACAAAAACAATTTTTCGGTTATTAAATACATAGACTGAGATTTTTGGTGCAAAAAGTATGTTTTTATAATTAAATGTATGGAAACTAGGAAAAGTTTTATAAAGATACTTCCCCCCCCAAGTGCCTCAGCTAGCCACTTTGCATTTATGTGTGTACTGTCAATATACACATTATATATGAGTGGCAAGCTGAGGCACGGGGGTTGGGTGGGAATGATAGTCTACAGCTGAAAAACTGAAAAGTGGGTCGGGTAATTAGACCCATTGCATCTAAAAATCAGGCTAGCATACTTTTTATTTACATATAATTGCATGTTATATGCAGTTGTAGTGTTTACTTTATTTTAAGCATGTTTAACAAAATAATTTTCAGTAAATAAGAAAAGTCGAAAATTTGATGTATTTTGGTTAACCGATAATTCCACTTACCCCTTTTGAGAAAGTCAGTGAGAGTAAGTCTGCAGACATAATATTTTTTCAAAATCAGTATGAAAACTTCTTTATAATGCATAAGTCTTCATGTTAATGCAATATCATCAACATTGGCTTCCGATGGAAGCTGCAGTAATTTGTTGAAAAATAGGCAAATTTGCATTGAAATTGTCAGAGGTCCTTTGCAGGCCCCAAAAAGTTCCATGTGAAAACAATAATGAAGGATACCCAAAAAGTGTCTAAATACATGCAATTATAACAATCATTCTAGCCAATTTACACAGAAAGAAATGGACATAAACACATCTTGTGTTACAAGATCTTGAAAACTGAAACTGTAATTGATCTCATACATTAAGGTCATAATAATTGAGCCGCGACACGACAAAACCAACGCAGGGGCATGTACGCCCAGCAAGACTTAGGTCAGCCTAAGCATTTGCCCGGTCTGATTAGAATTTCGCTCTGTGCTTAATTGGTAGCTAAGGGTCTAAGCTAACTCCATTGGGACAGCGAAGATTCTGATCAGACTGGGCGGATGCCCGGACTGAACTGAGTCTTCGCTGGGCGCAGATGCCACTTTGTTGGTTTTGCCGTGTCGCGGCTCAATTATTATTTTTTCTAGTTAGTCTAAGAGTGCTTTTAGGTTATGGATTCGAGTTTTAAAAAATGATACATGTATCATGCTTGTTTTATTTATTCATTTTGAAACAATGTTTAAAGCTCTCAATTAAGAAGAAACATTCAAGTCGCATCTCAAGATGTTTTTATGTATATTCTTTATCGTTATCGTCTCCCATTTGAGCCGCGACACGACAAAACCAACAATGTGGTTGTGCGCCCAGCGCAGACTCAGATCAGCCTGGGCATCTGCCCAGTCTGATAAGCGTCTTCGCTGTCCGCATGGAGTTAGCTTAGGCCCTTAGCTACCCTTTGAGCCCTTAACGTTGAGTATGATCAAGTTGGGCGGATGTCCAGGCTGATCGGAGTCTACGCTGGGGGACACAACCAAATTGTTGGTTTTGTCCTGTCGCGGCTCATTTGATGTCTTAAAGACAGGATGGTACTATATAAGGAGGATTAACTTCCACGGTGTCATTCTTGGACGGACACACGGCGCCAAGTGTGTGCAACTATGGTTACGTACCGTTGAGCCACTTGGGTAACGTTAGCCGGGCCGGGTAGCGCAATCGGTAGGGCACCTGACTCGTAAGTCAGAGGTCCTGGGTTCGAATCCCGGTCTGGCCACATACTTTCGTTTCTCCTTCCGCTGATTCAAGAAGGGCAGTTGTCAGTTACTGGCGAAAGTATGTGCACTTAGTACTGGTTAACCGCTTAGGAGGTCTAATCCTGCCGAGGAATAGTGTGGTTAGGTTAACTGACCGTCCCGACATGACCTTAGTTGTTTACCGTGGACGTTAAGCATCAAATCAACCAACCAACCAACTTGGGTAACGTCGACAAGAGAATAGGACTGAACTGAACTGAACAGTGTCATTCTGTCTCTTGATCAGATAGTGTCAACACCTCCCTTCAGCCAATGAAATTATTATAACTGGTAATTCTCGTCCACTGATTGGTTGAATAAATTTTCACACCTTTACCTGTACAGGTGAGATATGCTATTGCTGATCACCAGACCCCCCCCCCCCCCGGCAGAGAAGTCCTGTCTTTAAACAGGATGTGGAAAACGATTGTGTCGGTTCCTGGTCTTTGCCTTCTCATCTCCATCTTCCGATCAGCAGTAAAACTACCGAGGTTGGGCTGGGTTTGTAAGTAAGTAAGAACACAGTGTCGGAGCGGAAATGTACAGTGTTTGAGATTGTATCGTCTCCTGTGATTCTCTACAGTGAGAATCCGACACTTGGTGTAAAGCGATACACGGAGAGAGTAAGTAAACATGACGATGGTTTCTTTAATTTCATTATTATCTTGCTTATTGCGATTTCTATGGATTGCTTATAATATACGAAGAACTTCAGAGGATGAATGCTTTATGTTTTTCCCCAAGTTGTGCACACACAAGTTCTTGATCATTTGAACTCGCAAAACAGCACACGATTTCGTCCATGTGAAGGGTCGTGTATTCTCGTGTCAAGGCACATATAAACTGTTATTTTTTCAGCAAATGAGTATTGGTCTTTAAAATATCTGAGGTTAACGGTAGTACCTCGGTTTTTATGTTTGGGGTGAATAAAAGTGATGAAATGGTGAGGTGTTCATCGATTGATATTCGTACAGTCACTTGCAGAAGACAGCTTGGAAATTGTACAGTGACCCGCCATTATCTTTGTACAGTGACTCGGATCGCATTGTTTTTCATCAAGCTGAGTTAATGCATTTCATTTCGACAGCGACGACCCTTCGACATTTTTTACTTCCAGAATTCAGAATATAAATCCTTTAATCATGTTTGGACCCGAATAGTTTACTGGTGGTACGCCAACATTTGTTTCATATAAGACAGTTGTCGCGGACAGAAAGAATACGCCGGGCCGCGTAGCGCAGTCGGTAGCGCATCTGACTGAAGAGCCAGAGGTACCGGGTTCGATACCCAGTCCGGCCACATACTTTCGTGGAAATTGATCATGAAATCTTTTCTACGGTCATTTTCCCCCTTCCACTGATTCAAGAAGGGCAGTTGTCAGTTACTGGTGAAGTATGGACACTTGGTACTGGTTAACTGCTTAGGAGGTCTAAGCCTGCCCAGGAATAGTGTGGTAAGGTTAACTGACCGTCCCGACATGACCATAGCTGTTTACCGTGGACGTAAAGCAACAACACAACAACAACAACAACAGAAAGAATACACTTTTAGAACCTCAGTCATCGATTTCATGAGACTTACATGGCAGCAGTTTGAGATACTGGTTTATCGCCTTTGATGCCATGAACGTAAAGCATACATACATGCATTGTTGAGTCACAATATACTACCATACACAAAACGCTACCGAGATAGCATTTTATGTATCCCTGCCTACACAAAATGCTACCAAAAAGCATATTGTGTAGGCAGTGTACACAAAATGCTTTCTGGTAGCGTTTTGTGTAGGTAGGGTACATATGTTATTTGACTGGTCGTTCGAGGATACACAATTAATATGCTGACTACCAGGAAAAAGTATCACTTTTAAGCTCGACTTAATGACTTGGACCCAGAAACACATGTTTAAGGCAACCCCGGTCTTAGTTGACATTATCGTACCCATGCGCGGATACAGGGGCGGGAGACGGGGATCAAACCCCCCCTCATTTTCCAACAATGAGTTTTACAATCATTATGGTAAAATTTGTCGGAACCCTCTGATCTGAAGCTCGACGGAATGGACGCCGGGGAAATTTTGGTCCCTCATTTTCATGTTAGATGGAGCATATTGTGTAGGGCATATATGATACCTTCACAATATGTTCCCAAATTTTGAGATAGCATTTTGTGTAGGCAGGGATACACAAAATGCTATGTCGGTAGCGTTTTGTGTATGGTAGCATATTGCGGCTCAACAATGCATGTACTTTAGAAATTAAAAACAAATATGCACATAGCGCGTTGATAAAATAGTCATACACCAATTACATTGCCGAAGTCAAATGTCTATCAACAAGAAATAGCTTTCGCTCTACAATACTAGTACCGTTGTGTCTCAGTGTACTTTCTCAGAAGACACACACACATGCACGACACACGATAATTCCTTCAATTTCACATGTACGCTCAGCGAAGACTCAGATCAGTATGTGCATTCGTGCAGTCTTATTAGAGTCTTCGCTGGCTACATAAGGCAGCCCCACGATCCGTAGTTATGCAATGAGCGCCCAGCAAAAACTGATTAATTTCGTGCCTTGAGGAGCGCTGTGGCCTAGTGGTAGAGCCTCGCACTCCGGAGCGAGAGGTCGGGGCTCGATCCTCACTCGAGGCGCCGTGTTGTGTTCTTGAGCAGGGCACATTTACTCCCAAAAGATACTGGTGATACCCCGGAAGTGGTTTCTCCGTCCCGACTTGACTGAAAAATTGTTTACTGGGACGTTAAGCAAAAGCAAAACGAAAATGTCGTGTCTCGGCTCTGAGTCAGGGCACATCATTTCCTACATTTTCACAAGTGCGCTCAGCGAAGACTGCGCAGTCTGAACATCCTTCTCTGGGAGTGGCGAGCGAAGACTCTGATCAGACTGCGCAGACGCAAAGGCTGGTCTGAGTCTTAACGGTGCGCACTGGGGAAACTGTATGGAATATTGTGCCTCGGCTCATTTATCTTTATGTCAGCGATTCCTTTTACAGAAATAGTATTTAAGCTTGATAATTTTCAATGTGTATCTTATTGAAAGTCATAGATATGCCGTAAATTGCTTCTCAAAGACGTCGAAACGTTACATTTAGAGGTTACGTTTTGTACGCCAGTGACATGCGCAATATCCGAGTGAACTTTGTTAAATGCAGGTCCGTACACAGGAAATTGGTAGTACCACCGTGATGATAGATGGAATTAATTTGTGACGGGGGGTTTTCTTGGTCTTTATGTGCAGGAAAACAAGACAACAAGGGCTTCGCAAGCGGCGCATAATACGCCCGTCTAAATGTCATAAAGCAGTAACAGAATGAACAAGTTTGCTTACAAAAGGATAGACAGGCAGACAACAGGGGCAACCACTCTATAATTAAAGACTGCAACATTATTTAAATATTTAACACATTAAACCAAAAATCAGCTTCCACTTGGTAAGTTGCTTTGCCAAATTAGAGATAACCTAAATATACTAGATATACCTTTTTTGGTTCTAGTAAATTCCCTTGAAACGATTTATTATATACACATACCATTTATTTCGAATGGTTAAGGAGTTAGAATAAACAGGAAATTTATGCAAGGGCAGATAATTCAGAAAGTAAGCCAGAGTTGTGGTTCTTGTTCAGCATACATTGCCCCATTATTATACACATTCCTACAAAGCTTCATTCTAAAATTTCAAAAGGTTCAGGAGATATGGAGTGAATGAGAAACACCTGAAAATACTAATCAAATGGAGGTTACTCCAAAATTAAGAAAGAGGGAGCAACCATTCTTATATATGAAACATTGTCTTGTGTTCATGCACATTGCTATAAAGTTTCATCATGATATTCCAAACGGTTACTAAGTTATGGCATGCACAAGATAAGTATACACAAAAAAGGCTAAAAATACTAATGAAATGGACGTAAAGGCCCTGTCACACTACAACGTTTCAGACAACGCATGCCGACGTATGAAAAATTTATCCAATACGCTGGCATACGCTGGAGATAAATTAAAACATCAAACAGCAGCCGCTTTCGGAACGCACAAATAGCGTACTGAAACGTATAAATAACTTACTCACAACTTATCCCTAGCGTATACATAACTTATACAAGCGTATAACAGCGTGTTCCCAGCGTATCTGTAGCGTTCTTGTCTTATTCCGAACGCATGCACCACGTTAGTCTAACTTACGCCGACCTTATGTATAGCGTGTTGGAGCGTGCTTCGGCGATCAGATGTAAAGCGACGGCTCTCTACAACACTTTTTATTGTAGTGGACGTGGGTCGATGGACATGCCTAAAAAGCGAAAATTAGAGAATTTTGCAGGTAGTAGCTGACCTAAGAAAACTCCATCTTTACCACCTGCATGCCTACCGTCGTCCCAATCATCACCCGACTGCCATGCCTTCGATGGTAGCCAACCTCCCTCTCGCGCAGACTCCTATGCCACTTTAGTGATACCCGTGGCGGCATATGCAGCAGCTGTGGTGGCATCTGAGGTGTCAACCTCCTCTCAAGCTCCAAAACGACAAGCAGAAGCGGTCCAAGACGATTCCTTATTTAAAAGTGATGAATTGCTGATCTGTATCCAATATATATAGCTGAAGCCCAAGCCGCTGGCGGATATGTTACCTAAATATGCTCAGTGCGTTCGTGACACGTTGAATAAGTTCTAAGGTCGTCAGGCATAGGTTGGATACGTTCTGGATACGTTCGGTATAAGTTATAGGTAAGTTACCTATAAGTTAGAAATAAGTCACGCGTACGCTACACAATGGACCTGCTGGCTGCCGACGTATGTCAACGTATGATTAACTTACGAGTTACGTGCATGAACGTACGCATAACTTACCTGTCGCATACACCAAACTTATAAACAATACGTCGGCGTACGCTGAAAATTTTATGCATGCACAAAATTTTGGGCCGCATGTGACGTACAACAACTTATGTCAACGTATTTGGGCGTGCTCGTAACTTGTTCATAACGTACCCCTAACTTATTCAACGTACACCAGCGTGTTTGCTAAATTTCTCATACGTCGGCATACGCTGATGCTATACGTCACTGTGTGACAGCCACATAACTCTAAAGGGAAGAAAGGGAGAGCAGCCACTGTTGTAGATGACGCATCGTTAGGACTTCATACACATTGCTTTGAAGTTTTATAAAGATATCCCAAACGGTTATCTAGTTATGGCGCGCACAAGTCTTGCAGAAAAAAATTGATCAAAGGGGCATAACTTCAAAACTAAGAAAGGGGGAGCAACCGTGCTTGTACGCGACACGTTCCGCCAACCTAATACATATGCCTGTTAAATTTCATGAAGATATCCCAAATGGTTACTGAGTTATGGCGCGCACAAGAATGTTTACGGACAGACGGACGGACAGACGGACGGACAGCGCCATGACATAATACGTCCGTTGTTTTCAAAACGGGCGTATAAAAATAACATGTCAGACAAATTCCAGTAAGATCAAACTTCCTGCTTTTGAGCGTTGATAAGTATAATGTATCCTTGGTAACAGAATCTTGTTCATAATTACAGGTTACCAGATCCATATATTATGGATGAATCTTTTGTATCATTTTCATCACAACACATCTCATTCCATCATCATCATCATAATCATCATCATCTCGGACACAATGTTACCTGGATTCGTTTATAAAACAAGACAGTGTAGCTCACCTGTAATATGCCTTGTCAAGCAAACTAATATATCAGTTAAAATCTGAAGTTGGTACATAAAAAGTCTTCAAGTTACAAGACAAAAATCACTCAACCATGACATATAGGTCACAGTGACCTACATTTATTTTGAGGTGCAACATCCCGTCATACTGATTCATATACAAAAAATGAAGTTCTTTAATAAAAAAATCCTGAAATTATACTGCATAATGACTCAACTGTGAAATGTATGTCAACAAGTTCTACATTTTTATTACTTGAAACATCGGGTCACGCTGACTCGTATATAAAAATTCGAAGTTGATACATGAACTAGTCTTCAAGTTATAAGACATAAACACTCAACCATGAAATGTAGGTCACAGTGACCTACATTTATTTTGAGGTGAAAAATCTGGTCATACCAACTCGTATACAAAAATGAAGTACATAGATACAAAAGTCTTTAAGTTATAAGGCAAAGTCATTTAACAATGAAATGTAGGTCACCACAGCCTTGAGGTCATAATACCATAAGACAATGTCACATGGTTCACTGATGACGGACCAAGATTAAGCGCAAGTGTTTGAAATAGATAAGCAGAAAAAACACACACTTTTTTAGGTGTCCAAGATTTTGATAGCTAGCCACACCCAGGCATAGACCCTGGGGCTAGGAGTCATGAAATGAAAGCTGACCCTCCAAGGTACCTTTGGTCCAAGTATGAATTTTTTTTTTTGCTGAGTGGTTACTGAGATACAAAGTTTTTGAAGAACTTGGTTTAAACGCGTGCATATGGAATGGACCAGATGCTGACATACGCCACAAAGGGTCGTCTACATCAGATAGGAGGCGAATACGGCTGTAGTGGTGGTAATATTTGCTTTCGATGTGATTGAAGGTCAGCTGAACATGGTAAAAGAAGCAAATACTATATACAAGTGACTGTACAGAAAAATTCTTGAAAATCGCAATTGTCTGTACGACAGCATACCAAGTCACTGTACAACAATCGATACATGCAGTGTCCTGTAAATTGAAGAACTTTTAGGATTTATCTCCAGTGCAGATCCGCTTCGAAGATGTTATTTCACAAATATATGTTTCTATAATGTGGTCCTTATGAAAACAATCGGTGTTTCGTTCGATAATGCGATAAATACACATTTCGTCATTGATGCGATCATGCATATTTTTGCATGCAAAGATGTTTGAGACTTGTGCATTACACTAAGAACACTTTATAAATGACATTTACCTTCTTTAGGTATTCCAAATTTACTGATGCGTCAAACGGACCAAAACAGTCTGGCTTTTTAATCATAACTTGAGAAAATTGCCAACATTACTTACCGTGTATATTGACATCCTTTACACCAAGTGTCGGATTCTCACTGTACAGAATCACAGGAGACGATACAATCTCAAACACTGTACATTTCCGCTCCGACACTGTGAAGAAAAGTAAGTAAGGTCTTTATTCAAAGAGTGTAACTCAGTTGGCGAACCAATCTTCCTTGAGGCCCTCTGTTAAGCAGCATTCATATATACAGTACAACAATACATGTTACAGACACAAATCAAATAAATAAATATATAAAACCTCTCTCTCTCTCTCTCTCAGACATGTACAATGTACATTTAAAAATGTACATATTAATATAATAATAAAATATATCTTTCGTGAACAAGTACTTCATTCTGAGGGATTGAAATAAGCGGTGGGGGCATAAATCTGATATTAGCTTATTTCTCAACCAAGCCGAACATTTATTTGCAAATGAATGTATAGTTGTCGCATTTTTAATATCTATAGGAATACTGTTCCAGACAAGTGCACCAGAATATGACAGGCTGCTTTTAAAAAGGCCCATGTTAGGTTTAGGTATTAAAAAGTTTCTATTACAAATTGATCGTAAATTAGAAGTAGTATCGTTTGAGTTGGTATGTCACAAATGAAACAGATCTGTCACGTATTCTGGGGCTATATTGTTGACAACTTTATACATAACTTTCGCTTTTTGTAAAATTAATCATGAAATACGATTTTACTGGTGGGGCCGGTGAGGTTAGGGTTGGGGCAGAGGGGCAGTTGCGATAGTATTCAGTACACAACACTGTTCGGCGCGGCCTCCTACTTGTAGCTATATTCGTCAAACATCACTTGCAACATGAAAATAAAACTTACATGATAATAAATGACGATGGCTCACAGCAGATACTTCTTACACTACCAGCCAGAGTAAAAGAAAATCTTTAGGCGCGCGTGAAAGTTTGACAATTTTGATAAAATTCTATGTGCTTACGCATTTGCCCATGGCTAACTACGCCAGTAACACTTTTTACAAGTTTACACTTTATTTTCCTGACACCTACTTGTCTAAATTCAAATACAGAAGCATCACTTGTAGACCTGGGGACCCCAGGGGTCGTATTTATAAATGCACTTAAGTGGTTGCTATGCTGTTGCTAAGGCTGAATTTTTATAAAGGAGATTAACTACAACTATGAAATTTGCTCTGGAAAACAGTCTTTTTCAGACTATTCCTCCAGAGCAAATTTCATAGTGTAGGGAATCTCCTTCAAAGAAATTTAGTCTTAGCAACAGCATAGCAACCACTTAAGTCGTTTTATAAATCTGGCCCCAGGTCTACAAATGAGGGGTCTACAAGTGAGGTTTCTATATTTGACTAGGGCCACAGCAACTTAACAAACCACAGAGATATAGTCAACATAAACGTCATCTTCGGCATTGTTGCACTGCTGACTTTACTGATACACGTTGGACAAACTTTGTCACATTCTCGAGAAATCACTGGAATAAGATTATGCCAAACTTAATACGTGAAGCAGCGAAATGATCCTCCACTCGAAAATCAGCTTCATCTCCAAAGCGAATATATTTCTGAGTGCCTGTGTCATACTCAGGCCATGTTGTCAAAGTTGATCGGCCATCGCCGGTGTTCGGGTCCCTGAAAAAAGAGGACAAAGAGTAAAATCAAAATCTTAAAAAGTTCCTTCAAGAGCAGAAAATACATACAGAAGTAGGAACATGGGCCAGACTACGTAGTTTCGGCTAATAAAGCCTCGTCAGTGACCCTGACAATTTCTGGTGACGAAGCCAGAAAAAAAGCATACTGTAATTTCTTAATTTTAATTGGGCATTAGTTTCAAAAGGATTAGTTTCAAAAGGATCAAACTTATATAAAAGACGATGATCTAGAATAATATTCTTCATCGTTCTCAAATTTTAGATTTCTCAGATTCTATCCTCTGATCTCAAAGGATGTAAATAAAATATAATAAGCCACTTTAATACTTTCACAAGGCAACTTAAACATTGCTTGCAAGTCGAATATTGAATGCATCTACACTGAACTTACCTCCCTGTCGACCACATTAAAAAAATAATAAGTAAAATATTTTGTCTGATTCGAACAACATTTCTCAGACACACTTTCTGCAGTCAAATAGGTCTTAAGCGAGGCCTTGTCTTAAAAGGCATAAATCTCACATCCCAAAGAAGCATTTTAGTAAAAACTGATCTGTATTTAGCAGTCACCTGTTTTTCCTTTGCTTTAGACAGTTTTGACAAATATTCAATAGTATTCCATACAGTTTCCAAAATACAATACATATGCCAACTATTTTTATTTAAATATTTATTATTATGATTATTTATCAATATTATTGTAAAGTATGTTTTTACCGTGTAAAGTATTATTTTTATCATTATTATTGTAAACCATGTTTTCCCCTGAATGAAGCTGAAATACATGTTCTGATGTAAGTTTGATATAGCACATTTTACGAATCAAAGTTACAGTATCGGTCACGTATGAGCTGTCTGACAATAGATGCTGTATTCTTGAATATAGAGAATACCATGTTAGTGTCTTTTGATATCAAGTTTATCAGGCGAGACCAGAAACAGCGTGAGAATGGCGAGGCTTGCCGAGCCAGTCTGACGTGTTTCTGGTCGAGCCTGATAAACTTGATGTCAAAAGACACTTACATGGTTTTCTATTTATCATGCATCATAAGAAGATTTTATGGCGTAAAGAGCGGCAAACTATGATAAGCAAACGCAGTTTTGTCCAACTTTGCTGACGTCGCGAATGCGTTATGACGTAAGTCCGTGACGTCATTTAACCAGTCGAACGTTGTTATCACGGCCAACGTCAGTTTTTAGCCAATCGTCTTCAGAGATCGCTTCTATAGGCATGGCCTGATAACATTCGCGCATGCGCATATCTACATTGACATGATATCACATCATAATATCATACCACTGTTATCAGGTGAGTTTTGCAGCAGGTGCATGATAAAACGCATTCTGTACATCACGCCTTGTAAAACACTCATTTGCATCCCCACTTGGAATTTTAAACTTCAAGATTCAATACTCAAGATAAGAAGGGCTAATAAGGAAAATTTAGGGATATTGTTCAATAAATCTACATAATAACATATTTTGTGACCCTTCATTAGAACCGTCTAGCAAGAACCGTTCTTATGAGGGGTCACAACATATGTCTTTGTTTAGAAATAAGTAGAATTCTCTAAATTATCGTTAAAACCTACTTATTCCGGAGCTCTGAGATACTAGGGCAGCGAAAGGAGAGAGATGGGCTCCGCCTTTCATCAGCTGTGCCCAAGATACAGTGGGTCTCCAACCCCAACTGCTTCTACGGCTATTAGGCTATGGTAAACCTTTACGTTTACCTGAGATACTGCAAAAAGACGGTTTTCGTGCCAAGGTAGTGGTGTTTCCATAACACTATCGAAAGTGACGAAAATGCGGTTTTGCCACTTTCAGGAAACTTGTGGTAACTCCACTTGTTCTTATACTTCAAAATGAATAGTTTTTGCAGAAGCCTGGTAAACCTACATATCCAATCCCTTATGGAAATTGTAAAATATAATTTCCATAAGGGAATGGAATTGCGTGTTGAAATTAGTATTTCCATGAGAGACTGGAAATGCCCGTTTACCAGGCGTGTGCAATCAAATGAACCTCGGCACGACTAAGCTTTCGATTACATTTTTTTTCTTCATTTTTTCATTTAATTGAAACCGGTCTATGGAAAGCATCCAAATACGGATTGCATAGATAGATTTTTAGACTTACCCAGTTTTTGCGAAATTAGTCCAGTACGCCATTAATTTTCGTGACAGAGCTAACTCAGCTTGAGGAACAGTGAGACCAATAAGAGAATAGTTTGACGCATACATTTTAGGAAAACCCAAGACATACGCTATGTCCTCAATATGGCTTGCCCCATGTAGCCTAGGGTTACTTAGTAGGCCTTTGTAGTCAAACACATAGAAGAATAGCTTCCCTTCTTCACCTGTGTCGGAATGCGCCATGGCTGACCTAAGAACATCTGCATTAAAATATAAGTCTGAAAACAGATCTATCGTATTTACAAATATTGTAGTTTCATTGTCTGGATCCTCCCATTCACAATATTGATGTATAAATGCAGTTCGTAAGGTTCTCGAAGGTTTAAGTTTCGCTAAGTTGAGTGCATAAGAAACTATGCTATTTTCAAATGTCTCTCTGCTGTAACCGGCCGGTTTCTTTCCATCGCTTGTGTTAGTGAAACCATCTAATAAAGACAGCAACACTCCACCTTCACTTGAAGTTACACCAAAGATAAAATCTAATTTTCCCAATTTTCTCAGCATGTCCCAAGCCTCCGCTGAAGTATTACCAAACAGGTCAACAGGATGAATCTTCACAAAATGACCATCTTTAACTGGCAGGAAGTCATCCGAAGGGCTATCATTCTCCATAATTTCAGAAACGTTCAATTTCCTTAAACAGTTTATAGTTTCCAGCTGGCTGTCCCCCAAACATCCAGTTTTGTTTGCAAAATTCATATAAACTGATCCTGGATTTTTCACATATGCCCAAGGCGCGTTAGCTGAACCACTCTGGGCAATAACTCTTTGAAACAGACCTTCGTTTCCCTCGTAGAGAGCCTGGTAAACAACACCTGCTGCCCCTGCCGACTGCCCAAACAGTGTCACCCTCGTTGGGTCGCCACCAAAATTTATTATGTGATCATGTACCCATTGTATTGCCATGTGTTGATCCCACAGTCCGTAGTTGCCCGAACGGTTGTCTTCACTTGTACTCAGAAAGCCGAGAAATGACACCCTATAGTTGAAAGTTACAAGTATTACGTCATTTAACCCTACAAGAGCTTTTGCTTCATACCGATCCTGAAACCCAAGCCGAAACCCACCACCGTATATCCAAATCATAGTCGCAAGATTTCGCGCTTTGTCCACAGGCCCACTTCCAGGAATGAATATATTAAGATACAAACAATCTTCGCTTTGATTAAGGGTTTTTGGGTCAATGTTGAACCGCACTAGCCATGCAGAATTCTGGATGCATATGGGAGGCATAGTCTTTGCAGTAAATTCTCCATTTAAACTACTCTTCTTTGCCGGTTTATCGAATCTTCGCGTACCTATCGGTGGTTCAGCGAATGGTATTCCAAGAAACTTTGTCACGTTAAACAGTGTACCATCAAATGTAAGTTCCTCTACCTCCCCAGTTATACTTCCTAAGTCGGTTTCCACCATAATATCCTTTGCAACAGCACATGCGAGGTTTAGAAATATCACAGGTCTCAGTAAGAACCTGATAGTCATTGTTCTTTTTAATTAAATCCTGCAAATTTGTTGCGTGAAGAATTTTCCTAATAGTCAAACAATGTTGAAACACCACTGAATCAACGGTTGTCCAGTGACATGACCTCGTATAAACAAACGCTGATTCAGTGGTGCTATATCTTAGTGTGCCTACTTGGCTGTAAACTTACAATGTGCACCTTGAAGAAACTTTAAGCCTTGAGTACTACTAAGTCATATCTTTTACTTTTCTTTACCACCGTATCTTTTTCAGCGCTTGACTGCACATTGAAATATTATAGTAGAAGTAGTAAAAATCTGATATACTCAAATTAACCTGATATAAAATGACTTTGACAGTAGGGTGCAGGTGCAACTGTTACTGAATAGGAAGCTCAGATTTCAACCGCAAATACTTAACTAAGTCTATACACCTACGCAGACTGAACTGTTTTCATTTGTCTTTTAAGTTGCCAAGGATTCATAGCATGTCCGATAGGAGATACTCTAATCAGACTGCGCGGAAACACAAACTGGTCTGATTATTTCATGTACATGCCCTTCGTTACTTTTAATACGACACAAATCATTTAAAGGCACAACATGGGTCGCTGCACATGAAACGAAAGTATTTAAAGCTGTATTTAGACATATACAAGCATAGCCAGTGTTTTTTTTTATTAAGACAAGACCTTTTTTATTTCAATGTACCTCGGTATAGGCTGCTCAAAATTGAGCGGGAATATAGATGGAAAAGCAAGAAAGGCATACTTATCGTCCACCTGTGGTCCATCACAGTGAAAGAAAAAAGAAGAGGTAGGGAAGACAATATTAAAGAATGGATAGTAAAGGACTTTGCCAGCTCATCTAGGGCAGCTGAAAACAGGACAAGGTGGAAAGGGATCGTTTCAAAGTAATTTTTGGTGCTCCAACGACCTTGTAAGGTTATGGGGTAGAACAGAATAGAATAGTAGTCCATCAGGAAAGTCAAACAACTTCTCCTCCAAAGCTGCACGACAGATTGTAACCTTATATGTCAAGTCTTCATGAGCTGGGATGATTTGCTGGTACAAATTCCAAAATGGCGTCCATGTAGGCCTTTAAAATATTCTATAACAAATAAGCTGATATTTTGCAGACACCACTAAATTCTGTTCAATCCATAACCTTTGGATGACATTTGCTAACGGACTTGATAAATTTGGTCCTAAATGTCCCAAAAATCCATAGTGGGTTTTCGTGAGAAGTTCTTTTCTACATATATTTGGAGAAGTTGTTGAAACCACAGAAAGAAGTAACGCGACGATACTAGAAACATTTTCGTTAGAATCAGAATTTTGTCTCCGGTGTTATATATAGCTAGCTCTATAACTGGGACTATATACGCATACAGGTCGTGAAAAAAAATCAAATTAAGACCAGAGTTGAAAAAGAGTTCTTAACACACTGAGATATCTTGCCTCCTACTTTTAGCAAACATCCAAGATGTTTTAAAAATGATCGTTGTTACGCAGAAAGTTTTACACACGGTTGACACGAGTGTAGAGCCTTATTAGTCGCCAGGACGGCGGAGGGTTACTTCCGGTTAAAGGGTTATCGACCAGTGTATAACATTAACAAGGAAACTCTAACAACGTTAGAATATTTGAAGTTTATATATATGGTAATATAAATTCTATATACAAACAATACAATTTACAACTGTCACAATTACAATAATACACAACACATATCAGTTCATGTCGCTGGCCCAAGTAAGGTGTTTGTTTCAAATCTGTAATCGATCTGCGCATGATACGCAAATAGATTACCGTCTGACGTCAACACCGTACTCGGCTCAGCGCCATGAACTAAAAGGAAAAACGTTAACTGAGCTCACAACAAAAAATAAAGCCTTATGCCGGCTGTATTAAGCTGGTCGCTCCCTGGATCCTACCAGGGGCCAGTCTATATATTATGAGAAACACCTTAGTGGACGAGCACTAGTGGTTTACAGCGTCTCACTTTCACCTCAGCAGCAATCACATCGACGACACCGGCCGACTTCGCCTATATATAGTGCTTCCCGCCTTGGCTAGGAAACATGCACAAATGGCGTTGTAACTGTGCCTCTATCCGGGTTAGTATTAACCTGGAGATGCATATAGTATCTCCAGGTGAGACGTGGCTCTAAGCTCAAACAACTGACTGCCGGACTTGAAGTGCCCAAAAATAACGAACTTAAAATTAATAAATTATAACAACACAATAACAATACGTTAGACTTGGGCCTGTCTTGGAAATACCATACTACGCCCTCGACGAATGCCGAGCATAATAAGCACACGCCAGCCGTGTCACTAGACATAACTCGCGCTCACGATGTAAAGCCAAAACTGTGCTTACCTTCCGCCAATGAGAAAACGTAGATCCTACCACGCATGTGCGTCGAAGGATCTGACGTCAAACATTGTCAAGAAGTAAACTGACGTCAACAGGTATCACCATGACATATTCCACATGAAACATGAATGATCAAAACAATGACTTTTTTACATTAAATTGATTTACCAAAAATCTAACTCGCATATGTATTAATTCACTTCTTTAAACTAAGTGTATTACCATTAACCAGAGAATATATCCTTTGAATAGCTTTATAAGTGTTTCTAACACATTTGGGATCGTTACGGTTTATCTGACATCATGACGCCATTGATGTCATACCATATGACGTCATTTAGTGAAGGCAAATCAAACGCATGACGAACAAATGTTACCATTATAACATATGGAAAAAACCTTAATGCGGTGCATGCTATGACGTCAGTTGACGTACCGAGTATGTAAATTAGTTCCATTACTAATCAATCTACTTCTATAGGCCACGTATACGTGAAACCAATATAAAAAGTGCTAAAGTCCCAATAACATTGTTGCAACTGACGTCAAATGAATAACATGAATGCAATTGACGTCACTCGACGTCAAATAGACGCACACCATTGCAACCTACATCAGTGTTATAAACTATTTCCATAATTTACAAACCTTCCTAATATACAAATACCATGCGCAGCATGATCATTATCAACAAAATCAGTCGATACATTTTATCATACCATATCAATCAGAAGTCACAGTTTTCATTCTTAGCCAAAACTATTCTGAATAAATATAATAAAATCTTACCCCTCAGGTTTTAACACTGAACCTAGGCACGACAATATAATATCCTTCCACTTTGAATTAAAAAGCCACGTCTAAATTTTCAATAATAATTTACGATTATAAATAGTAAGTATCTCACCTTAAAATCATGCGACTCAAGAATCATGCTTTTAATGTGAATAGACCCCGTGTGGTATTCATCGAGAATCCATGCATGACAAATAGCCACAATTTCCGTAAATGTTTTACTACCACAGTTACCCTAAAAACTGTAGCCCTACTGATTGAAAGGATTAAATAGAATTACAACTTGGCATATTCGACGATCCGATGCATTTCGTAACAATCGTATCACCAATATCAGCCAATCCATTTAGGGTCTGTGGTGAGGCTTGAATAGCCGAACTTCGAAGTATGGCCCATGTTCCTTTGTTTTGAATGTGTTCTCTGCTCTTGAAGGAACTCTTTTAGAATTTAATTGGTGTTTGATGTGCTCATGGTTTTTCATTTGTAGGTAGTTTAGTTTTTCTAAATTATGTTAGCTCAGATTGTTAAGTCATACTAGTCTAATCTAGACTACCCTATGATGTTTAAAAGCCGTTGGGCTCCACAGAGGACTTTACAACGACCCCTTTCCACCTAATTCTGTCTTCAGCTGCCCTAGTTGTACTGGCAAAGCCTGTCCTTGTACACTCTTAAATATGGTCTCCCCACCTCTTCTTCTGCCTACCTCTTCTCCTTTTACCTTTCACTTTGTCATGTAGATAACCTTAAGATGTGGCCAAACCATTTCAGTTTCTATTTTTTACTATGGGTCATGCTCTCCAGTTGCTGCGTGCGAACATGCTCATTAGTTACATTGTCCCTGTACGAGATATTCAGTAAACTGCGGTAGCATCACGTCCAAAAGACCTGCATTTCTCCTCTTACTTAGCTGCCAAGGCTCACGACTCATCGGCCTACAGATATATTGATCTACAGAAATATTGATATGACAAGAGAGTGCATCAGCTTCACTATGATTCAAGAGATATATTGTTTTCTCTTTGTATTGACTAAGTTTTGTAAGAGTTGAATTGTTTATTTTTAATCCTTGAGAGAAGCTCTGGTTTCAAACCATCATCTGTGACGATTGCTCCAAGCTATTTGAAGCTTGTTACAGTTCTCAGCCTCAAGCCTTTTACCTTGATCTTCCTCTGGGTGCCATTGGCGCTGGTTGTCATCAGTTTCATGTTCTCAGCATGTATCTGCAATTTAACCCTCGCGCATTATTTTCGAGAATTTCAACAAGGGTTTCTAGCTCCTGATCGTCTTTAGCAAGAGGATCACTGTCATCGGCAAACCAAGGAGTGGTAACAGTTCGCCTC
Organism: Ctena decussata; assembly: GCA_963989385.1. Taxonomy (NCBI): domain Eukaryota; kingdom Metazoa; phylum Mollusca; class Bivalvia; order Lucinida; family Lucinidae; genus Ctena; species Ctena decussata. The sequence continues at coordinate 11,184,738 of OZ022506.1, forward strand.
CGATACTGATTTTTACATCATGTTCTTCCAAAGCATCATATTTAATCCTTTTGACAAATATGTTGACAAGTTTTGATGACAGAAGGCATCCTTTTCTGGCCCCAACTGTATTTTTTTCTGAGCCATTCTACAGTGCTGCTGTTTGTCTAAGTTTCAATTATAGCCTTGACTATGAGGTGCTCAGTGGCATGAAGTGAATCTGCAATGATATTGATAGCCGAAACAACGTAGTCTGGCCATATTCATTCTTCTTAATGTGTTCTCTGCTCTTAAAGGACCTCTGTAAGATTCTCCATGGTGGCCAGTAGTCTGCATGCCATACCCTGTCAGATTCTTTTATAAACTCTAAGAAGACACCATACAGATATTTCTGATGTTGAAGGTACTTTTCACAGAGGAATCTGGTGTTGAAGATCTGTTTTGTGGTGCTGCTTCTGCCTCTTAACCAGCCTGTTCTTCGGCGAGTATCTCTTCAGCTTGGGGTTTAAGCCATTTAAGATGACAGACTTGCATGATTATGGTGTAAACAGAACAAATAGATAAAATATTATGCTCAACTTCTCAAAGAGGTTAAACCCTCAACAACATCTATAACAATGTCTACAGTTGTTAACGTAGAATACAATCAGCATTTTAAACTGGGTGCATGACTTCTTAAGTACAAGCTCTACAACTCTCATGTCGAGTTCACTAGTAAGTGAATTCTGACAAAAGAAAAATCAAGGGGATAAACGAAAACTAGAAATTGTGTTTGTGAAACACTATGACCCCAACCATATGCTTGCCACTGAAGGTGTCAAACTTAACAATGTCTAAAATCTGAAAAGATGCTACTTAATCTTTACTAAAATATTTAACTCATAAAGCTCTACTATTATACAAAGATCAGCTTCCTAGATCAAACAATTCAGTGGTTGAAAAATTGCCAAGTCAAGCAAGGGCCATGACTTCAACAAAGTTTATGGAATGCTCCCAAAAGTTAATTAGGTAATCTATTTCTCATACCCAAGTAGCGCACCAAATATCAAGGGCATAGCTTAAATACTTTTAAAGATATCTTGCTGACAAGATGCTTATGTCATTTTTTTCTAAAGGGGGTTAACTCTAAAAGGGGGCATAACGTGGAAAAGAAACAATATGGGCAATATCCTGAATTTTCCCATCAAAAAGGAATTCGGGAAAGTTTGTCAAAACATTTTTGAAAGGCAGTAAACTTGCGGATGAATATTCATCTTGGTCATCCAGACGCTTGGTTCAAAAAAATAAGCAGGACGAAACACCGTCACGTTATTTTACCATCACATTATTTTTACCGAACTCGTCATATAGACTTATTTTTATTTCTTCATTATTATTATCATTTTTTTTAATAAAAGTAGTTTAATGATAAAACAACTGCAACAAACGATTTATTTGATTTGCATACACTTTGTGTATCGATTGTTGGACACATTAAAAGCGTACAAATTGTACCTGCGACTCTCAAACAAAAGAAATAGAGCCCGAAAATGTCTATATGAGACTCATCCCTGCCTAGTCCTGTATGAGCCTAGCCCACTGGAGAAATAGGTCCGAATTTAATCACCCAGCAAGCATGGCTAAATGGGTCCCATATGGGCAGAACCTTGGCATAATGCCCAAATAGGACCGATGTAGGTCCCATATAGGAACTTAAGCCCATGTGCGACCCACATAGGGCTATTAATGACCGTCTTTTTAGTTTTTTACCGCATATAATTTTGTCCTGACGACAGTACAATGTTTATATTTGTTTTTCATCTATACTATTTCTCTTTACAAGACAGTTCAAGTGGTTATTTTTATATCCAATCATTTTCATATTGGTCCCATATGGGTAAACCCACGTTTTGCCCACATTATTGCCGAAAGAGAAATAATAAACTTTTAATTACAAGCAATATACTCATTAAATAACAAAACTGAAAATAAATTCAATCAAGTTCAATACTTTTTTCACCATTTGTATCTTTTTTGTTGGTCATTTACGTCTTATCTCTTACAAATGTGCCATCAAAATTCAAAACCTACTGGAAATAATATTGTCCTGCAATAACTTTACCCATGTAGAATGGACTGAACATCTCGAATAACTTCCCACAAATTGCTCAGTGAGCGATGATGGGATACTTTGCTTGTGCATTTCTGCGCATTTGACATCTTCCACATCTCGGGGAAGCTGTTGAAAAATTCAATAACACAAAAATATATAAAAAAGTAAGAAATCTGTCTACAAAAGTGGGCTGATCATGGGCCAAATCTGGGATTGGACCGATATGATTCGTATATATGACCCATATGGGTTTGCCCATGTCGGTCCACATGGATCCGTGTTGCAAATCCCATCTCAGTCCCATATGGATTTCCCATATAGAATTCCATATGGGGCCCTTGTGCGTCCCATATGTTTTGCTGGCTGGGCCATTAACATAAACAAAAGCACAAACCTCTAAAAAATGACGAAGACAAGGTGTCCAAAACAGTCTTCTAATATTATATGGTCATAATCCAGCCGGTTCAATTATATCTTGTATTGTTACCAAAAGATCATATATTTTACGATTTGACATTTACAGATTTATGCTATCGGTAATATGAGAAATATGAATTTATAATTGACCTTTTTCCGCGACGCGACTCTTAATTGTTTTCCTTGATGCAAGACTTAATCCACAAGCAAATTTAAACAAACAAAACGTGTCGACTGTAAACATTTATTTGCTTTGCTCGTGCAAAGCAGACTTTACGCATTCTCAGTAAATTATAACGCGGTTCATCATACGATAGGTATAACTACTTACCTCTTTCTATTGCTTCTTTTTCATTGGCGGTTCTAAAATATATTTTTAGAGAAGTTTTCATGGTGATCAGGTAGTATTCATTTATTTGTTCATAATTTTTAAAATTATTTAAACTTTTTTTACTATACTGAGTGTTTTATTGATATTTTTTGTTGAAATATTATTATGACTAATATAAAACGTTTTACATATTGAAAGAGCATCTACGTAAAACGATATTTACAGTCTATTGAAAATCATTATCTGAGCTTGAAAATTCATACACAAAGTGGCTTTTTGAGTAAGGATTGAATGATCTGCCTTTGGAGCCCTTTTTGGAACTTTTGCCCCCTGCCTCATCTACATGGTCTGCCTTCTTTGTGACCTTTTTGACGGGACGAAATTTTCTCTGATGGAAGAGTTTTCTGTTTAATTCTTGCTCCCATTCAACATCACTGGCATTACTAGCAGTAGCAGCTGGCATTTGAGAACGGGCTTGATCTTTTCTACTTTCTCTCCGCTTTTTTCTTCTTGTAACAAATCTGTCATCGATTGTCTGCTTTGAAGTTGAGGGTTGAGGAAAGAACTGAACTGAAAATGATGATGAGATATCAAAAGAAACTGTATGAGATGATGCAACTGGAATGTTGGAAATGGCGGATGTTTCAGAGTTGCGTTGTATTGTGACAGTTTGGGGTAGATGAAGCCTCTGACATTTCTGATTGTTCTTCTTCTGCTTGTTCTTTTTCTCGCTGTGATTCGTCTGGGTGTACATCATCTGGTTGCCGTTCCTCATCTGAACCGCTTTCGCTACCGCTGCTTTCCTGTAAAGTACTGATGCGGTGCTGCCTTTCAAATTCTTTCGTTGGAGGCGTCCAAGTATCAAAGAGTGGTGTTGGGTATGTGTATTTTGGAGGGGCAAGAAGCGTGTAACTGCTTTTAACAAGATCAAAGAAGGAACCATACTTCCTTTAATTTTGTGCATTGTTTCTCCAAACGATTTCTGCGAGATGTTGCTCAAACATCTTGCAGTTTGTGCCGTTTATTTTCCTAAAGTGGTCCTTGCTATGCTTCCAAGCACCCTCATTTCGGTTAGTTTGACACTCTACACTTGCTCCAGTGTCTACACTCTGGTAAGTTTGTTTAAATGTGGTTTTGTGACACACAGTAAAGTGTTTGTACCCCAGTTCATTTAGACCTATATAAGCGGCCAAAGAGTCACTGGATATCCTACTTCCCGGAGTGACGTGTCTTTGAATCAGAGGAATAAAGGTATTTGCTGCCCTGTTCTCAACAGGATATATAATCAAACTGTTTGTTTTTCTATGAATTATTCCAAAAATCCAAATACGATGCCCCTTTGGCTCCCCTTATTGTAATAGGCCTTTCTCCCCAACAAACTTTCATCAGTCTCTACCTCCCCGTCAAATTGTGTCATATTGTACATGTTGAAAGTGAATTCACAGATAAATTCCCTTATATAACTCGCCAAATTAACTGCTGTTGGCCTATAGTCCATCTCCGTAGAGACAGCACACTGATGTAGAGTATGTCCTACAAGATACTCTTTATGAAAATTACCAAATCTTTCTTATTATACGACGACCGCTCGAAAAAAGAATATTTTCGCATTCCGAACTCCAAGACCAAAGTTCTATGGTGGCTGGCTTGTGCCATTTTGCGACGAAAAGATGCCTAGCGAAAAGACGAAAAGACGCCACGCGAAAAGACGAAAAGATGCCATGCGAAAAGACGAAACAACGCCATGAGAAAAGACGAAAAGACGAAATAACGTCATGCGAAAAGACGAAACCGGCCACGCGAAAAAAACGAAATTTCAGCGCGAAAAGACGAAAACAAAATCGCCATGCGAAAAGACGCCTTTTATAAACTCTTATTTTGTCGTCTTTTCGCGTGGCGTCCTTTCGTCTTTCCGCCTGGCGTCTTTTCGTCTTTTCGCGTGGCGTTATATCGTCTTTTCGCATGGCGTTATTTCGTCTTTTCGGCGCGAAAAGACGAACAGACGCCATACGAAAAGACGAAATTAACGCCACTCGAAAAGACGAAAAGACGAAATATCGTCACGCGAATAGAGGAAAAGACGAAATAACGACACACAAAAACCTCTTAAATGATGACTATTTTGATTCCTAATACTAAGACAGATTATCTGAGTAAACTGTGTAGACTCATATCAGACTACTGCAAACACAGTTCCTAATGCAGTCTGGTTATTGTTCGCACTGAAATGCTATTTGATGTTCTTTTTCGACGGCTAAAATGATAAGGATAGACTATGAAAAATAATGTGGAGTCCGAAATATTTTCGGTCAGTATGCTACCATTTTGCAATTAAGATGTATAAATATCATATATGCTTGACAAGTTTTTTTGATTAAACTGTGTAGGCCCTGATCAGAATGCAAAATCTGTAGAGAAGTGGACTAGTCACGGTTTGCAGTTTTTGCTACTGAAATGTTTTTTTTTTAATGAAACTTTACCAAAAATATGAGGAAAGTCATAATGGTATTTCCACTGAACGGACAGACAAGAAAATGAGCCGTCCTTATGTTTTGGAGAAAAAAAAACTCCAAACAAGCATTTCAGCATAAGTATATCTAGTTTCGATCTTAAACTACCGAAAAGATTAAGTAAGTTGTTGACCATGTAATCTCTCGCAAATTATGGAAGGAAAGTTACAAGTCAACAGACGAAGGTGTTTATACAAACACTGAAACATTATGATATGAAAACAAAACAATACAGGAGTCTCCAAATTTGGCATACTAACCCAAAATTTTAACAAGTTTATAATTTTCTTAAGACGTGCCGATCGCAGACTGAGCAGAGCCTGATCAGACTACTCTTTTGGCTAACGCATATGTATCCAAATATTTAAGAATATTATAGTATCACTGAGCTGCAATCGAAGCAAGACATAATTCATTTTGAAGGAAGTATTTTTAAACTAAATGCACCTCCGCGAGAGTTCCTTTTTATATTGAAAATGTGCCCCCCTTCCGCCATTTTTACAAAGGAGAACAACTTCTGTGACTTCCTCTTCAAGTTTTCTCTAGTTAGAAATCCTTTTGTAAAGGGGTTTGCTCTTAAATGAAAGAATTTGCTCCTAGAGGATCTCGACTTCCGCTTTCGGTGAATGATATAGACATTAAAATTGTCTGTTGCAAAAATATTAAATGTAGGAATTTAGAAGGACGTTTGGGGCCTTAAAATGGGTACTGTAACATTATAATATTGTCTTGAACATATACTGCAGGAAAAAAAAAGAAAAATTGTTTTCAATTATATTTTTTCTTTGTTGGTTTGAAAATTCTGATTAATTATTTCAAGGGTGACAACCTACGTCATAGCATAGATCTCGTAAACATATAGGACGCCGCCATCTTTGTGCGAAAAGGTAAATAAATTGCTTCAAACAATGTGTTTATATTAGAAATTTTACAAAACTCGTAATTTTGGTGGTACTAGTAAATATTTTCGACCCACTGATGAGTGACTTTTGCCTAACTATAATGTTACAGCTTTAATTGCCTCAACACAGTGATTCTTATCGGTACTGTCAGCACACATTTTGCATAGATATCGAACACACTTTTGAGTAAAATTGCATATTGTAGATCTTTAAATCGTTTTCCCACAGAATTATTTACAAATATTACAATTATGGTAGAAATGCAACGCTTTCGCACCAGTGTAGATGTTGGATATGATTTAAAATGGAAGAAAAACGTTGGATGATGTCGTAAACACATACAAAGGCATAGATCTCGTACGCACATATAAAGTAGAATGTTAGCTCGGTCGGTAGCGAGGCTGCTAATTAGGGTGTTAGCCACACGAGGTTGACTCCACGTCCGGTATATTGTTTCGTGAAGATTTGGTCATGGAATGATTGCTATTTCCATTCTTTCTTATCCACTAATTCGTGAAGAGCAGTTGCCAGTTAATGGGGGAAAGAATGTATGCTAAGTACTAGTAATCTGCCTCCAGACGGCTTGTTCAGGAAAAGTGTGGCAAGAATAGCACACAAATTCTAACAAGGGTTGTCAGAAGACAACAAAGCGCGCCTTACAGGTGCTTGACTCTCACAGCGCTGGTGGTATTGAAAGGCTCTTGTCCAAATGTATGTGAGTGTCAAGTATAATGATTGCCTTCCATATAGGGACTGAGAAATATGAATGAGTCAGTGAAGCATAAAACACATGTCAAATCTATACATGGATGGCAATGCTAAAATGTTCTTGTCCATATATAAGTGTGTGCCAAGTATAGTGGCTCTAATCCCTATAGGAACTGAGAAATATCAGAAAGTCAGTGAAGCAAAACTATAGGTCGAATCCATACATGGATGATGGTGTTCAAATGGTCCTGTCCATATGTAGGCGTGCGCCAAGTATCATGGCCCTATCACATACAGGAACTGAGAAATATCACGAAGTCAGTGAAGCGTATCATAAAGTCAAATGAAGCGTAAAACATACTCAAATCCATACAAACAGGATGCTGCTGAAATGATCTGGTCCATGTGTAAGTGTGTGCAAAGTATCATAACTGTATCCCATATAGGGACTGAGAAATATAAAGTCAGTGAAGAGTAAAAATGTATGTCACTATCCTACATGGTTGGTTACACTCACATACCCTCATCCAGATGCAAGTCATGACCAAATATCATGACTCTAACCCTTTTAACTACTTTGAAACTGACTTGGAACACGCATGTTTAACATGCATTAACCTGTGCGAAGCAGAGTTAGGAAATCCCTTGCAAAACAACTTTTCAAATATTTTTTTGATTTACACTTTCTAGTGAAACTTATTCATTTCCTTTTATAAGTGCTTTCCAACAACTTGGATAAAAGATTATCAAAATTATGATGCATTCCAAAGTACAGGAACCTACCTTTAAAACAGTGCTGTGGGTACCCATAGAACTGCCTCGTCGAGCGATTCTAATAAGTATCCACATAGTTTTACAATATGTGTTTGTTTTTAAAATAATGTTATGGATAGCCATAGAACCGCCTCGGCGAAATGGTTCTAATGACTAACCATAAAATACTTTTTATGGAGAATTCGGCCAAATACTTCCTTCATCTGTCCCTCTGTAGTGAGAAAACACGCTCATTCGAGAAATCTACATCGACATCTAAATCAATTTGACTTGTCATGTTGAAGCCATTTATAGACGTGACAAGCCAGAGAAGACTGTACATTTCTGATCACTTGAATTTTCAAGTCTTCAGTAGATTTATTGGTGAAGACTCTCTTCATGGATAAGTGATGAGTCTACACCAATAAATCTTTTGAAAATTCGAAAATTCGGGTGATCTGATTGGTTTATTATCTGGGGCAAACACTAATAGCAGATACAAAAAAGACTGGTTTGTTGGACTAGTGTTTAAGCTCAAATCAGAAAATGAACAACGGATCTTACATTAAAAATATGATTTGAGTAATGACCATGAATTTGTACAATTAAAAGCAAAAGATGAGCAATGACCAGGAACTGATGCAATCAGAATGCACGAGTCTGTGACGTTTGCCATACCTGTGTGCACGACACCTCTGCCGTCATAAGTGTCTACGAGATCAAAATTGGCCGTTTGAATGCTCTTTCCGTTTTCCATCACAAAAATATGTTTAAGAATAATAGTTTAGGACAAATACTAACTACGATCACATAAATATTGGTAAGATTGGTAGTATTAGCGGTAAAATACGTTATTTTTCATAAATGTGTACACTATATCTCTGCTAAAATCGTCCTTTTGTCTTCCTCCTGTTTAACTGTGGGGAGGCAATTACAAAGGCAGCGGCATTTCTGGGCTGGATCATTATACATTCTGTCCAAGTGTAATGTCAGGCACCGCCAAAACTGTTTAGTTTTGACAGACACTGATTTATTGATTTAAACGAGAGGAAAAACTTACCCTGCAATTCAAAGATGGCGGCGATCCATATGTTTGCGAGATCCATGCTATGACGTAGGTTGTTACCCCTGTATTTCATCCGTGGGTGTCGCCATAATGATTTGCTGGTGACTTAAACTCACTGTCGTTATAATAGGCACAAAAGAAACCCTTAAACAGGGTCACGCTGGATTAATTTTTGACTATAGTGTTCTAAAAAAGAAACGCCCATTTAAATTTGATATGAAAATAGTTGATTATGTCTGAAAGCAGCCAAATTCCAAAGAAAGAAAATAACTCTGTAAATAATTCTGAAAATATAAATAATATTGAATCAGAAGAACAGTCCGTTCCTCAAACACCTAAGGGTGCCGTTATAGACCTGGATTTTTTGTCAGTAGTAAGTTATGTAATCCTTATCTAATCCAATAAACAGTCTTCTCTGGCTAGCCTGTCCTCTCTAGACCAGTGTCCCAGCAGTCTCTTTGGGAGGCCCAAAATGGGGGAAATCAATAGCTGAGATACCTTGATTAAATTACTGGCATTAGCATTCATCAAAATTTGATGTAGAAAACATTTTAGATACACATATTCTGGTAAATTTTACTAAGTTCACATCTATCCCTTTTCAGTCACAATTAAAATTCATTATTAGAGAAGCCAAAATAAAATAATATACAAAATATTGATAATGATAAATCCACTTGACAAATCACAGTCTAAAACCAACAAATCTACAATGGCAGTTCTTGTAAAAACAAATGAACTTTGACCAATTTACTGTTTTAAAAAAAGTGTCAAAAACATGTTTGATGTCAACAAACTGCTGAAAACACAGGTTTTTGCGATCTAATTAAATTGATGAAGTATTTTGGGTCTCTGAAGTGGTCCTTGAAACAAAATTTCATCTTCAAACCTTACATATTTTTTTCTCCTTGAGGTTATTATAATGGCTAATGTATTAAATTACAGAACATTTGACTTAGTCAAAAATATAAATAAATAAAAAATAAAACAAATAAACAAATAATTGAAAAAAAAAACATAATTAAAATAAAATAAATAAATAAAATCTAACAAAGTAAAATTAAAATAACATATTAAAATGTATATATAAAAAGTTACAGTAGTTAGTGATAATACAAGAAAATATTTTTAAAATATATTCAATTTTCATTTTTCTTTTATCTTCCTTAAGTCCTTTTTTTTTAATTTCTTTTTTTGTTCTTCTTTTATTTTTTCCTTTCTCTCTTTCTTTTTTTCTAAATTAATATTTGAGTATTCTTTGACTGCTAATCAGTAAATTATATTTAACAATTTATAGAATATATTGTTCTGATCTCTTACATTTTGTCTGATGCATTAATTTATCCCACTGGGGCCCCAGAGGCAGGCAGTGGTTTCAGCAGTGCATTGTTTTATGACCCTGATAATGAGGTGATTAGGAGGTGCCTTTGATTTTCTTATCACTTGTTTATTGGAGGGGGTTAGATTGGGGGGGGGGGGGTCAAAATGATAGTACAAATCCAGGCCTTTAAGCGTCTCCTTACCCTCCAGTCTTAAGGTATCAGTGTTTGAAAAAGAGTCGTCAATTGTCAGGCGATATGGCAGAGTCTAAGGAACTGGAGTCTTTGGAAGAGGCAATATTGTCCCAAGGCGCTATTACTTAGGAGCCTGCATATGTAAGTTTCCCAATGGATCTCCATGATATTACAAGAGTAGCAGACGAGCTAAAGCAAATGATGCTACCAAAAATTAAGAATGTCATCAAAGAGGAAGTGCCGGACACGCAAAGCATAGTTTGATAAAGCTGTTGATGCTGCTGTTAGACGCATATCAGAAACACTAATTAAAGAAGTCTCCTCATTAAAAACGGAAATTTATGCATTAAAAGTGGAGAATGAAAATCTGAAGAAGTTAGTTGCCAAACTCCAGGAAAGAGTTGTCAAGTTAGAGGTGATTGATGATGACAGCGAGCAGTACAGTCGTCGTAACTGTATTCGCATTACAGGGGTTCCTGAAAACAAATACGGATGGGATCGTCTTGAAAATGGCTCGTGATTTAAACGTTAATATGAAACTTGATGACATACATCGATCCCATCGAGTAGGTAAAGTTCGTGCTGGTCGTGCTCGGACCGTTCTTGTTAAATTTTCCACGTACAGGGCACGCAACACCTACATTCAAACCGTACTGATCTCCGTAATTCTCAGAAGTGGTTTGAATTTTTTCTTAAACCCCAGGCTCTGATATAAAAGGGAGTGGGCGGAGCTTAAATTTTCAATGGTGGAAAGTTTGAAACTTTCATGGCAACAGAATGACACTCAACATTTTTAAATTATTTGCACTCTTTTCAGGAATTTTTAACCTTTGAAATTTGGTACACATGTACATTACACATTGTTAGTTCCATATGACATAAATTCAAAGCTAAGTCCATGCCAGATATTGAGATTTAGAATTTTTTTATTTCAAAATTTCAGTTAAGTTTGATCTTTGACCTTAGTCACATGACCATAACATACTAAAAATAGAAAAGCACATGGGTAAACAATAACTTTGGGTAACCAGATCACAATCAGTGCAACTGGCATTGATTCAGCTGAGTCAAATCAAACTATAAATCAGTACTTACATAATTTCAGTTCCATGTAGAGATAATAATTCCTCTCAACAATTGCAAGAATAACAAATGGAATAAATAATCCAATTTTCACAAATGAAACTTATATTATTCCAACAAACTTATATGTTTACGTTATTTGTGGGCTTCAGTTTATGTTAATTCAGATAGTTTGAAGTATATAATCAAAAAGATGAGATTAATTCATATCTGTATTGCAATAATTTAACCACAAATATTTATTGCCATTTATTTCCAGTTTATAGTATTTAATAGTTTTGATTGTAATTTACAAAACCATAATATTGTGATTAATTTACATCATGGATAAACAGTTACAGCTACATTTGCTCCTCACATTTAGCTTATAATTATTTCATGTTGGTGTCATGTCTAAAATGCATGTACAATTCGCAGACACTTTTACTTCCATTTATGTCATATGTATGTTTTTCCTAGGGGATTTCGATAAAAAGATGGAACCATTTCCTTAACACATCATTTGGGCACGATAACTTCTGGTGCTGTCTGTTATCAGTCTATTCTGTTCAACAGTTTGGTATACATCACCTTTGGCAATGCTATTTGGAAGCTTGCTTTTGTCAGTTACATGTCAAAATTCTCTGTACCTCATTTTCTGAACCTCCAAGTTTTTGTTCTGGGCAGAAACAATATGTCCTAAGCAATACTGTCTGTTCTGGATAACAAGTATATTGCAAAAAGCAATGATGACTATTACCAAACAGCTTCTCAAATCACTACTGTCACTTCTATGTAGTTTTACTTAAAACTATCCAAGCCACCTCCAATGATCATCAGCATCATTTCCAGCATTAGTCACCCGTTTTATTATCATCATCATAATCATCCTATAGTCTGATGACCCTAATAAAGCCTCCAGGAATTGTTGTGTTTATTAATAATTGACTTTTTTTCCATTGCTCCAGCATTTTCAAAAGAGTTTTTTTTTTTTTTTGCCATTTAGCACGGAATCCAAAAATGTGAATAAGTTATATAAAATCAGATAGTTTCAGCTCTAAAAACTAAAATTTTATACTTGTATTTAGGCTGAGTATCATTCTGTTGCATTTTGTCAGGTCATCTGTTCTGTGGCGGCAGTTCCAAAGGTCATATGAAAATGCAGGCGCCTTAGGGGTTTAGCAGTTCACCATTTAATGTTTCATGTTGTGTATATTTAATAATTTTTAAGCTTCCATACTAAACATTTCATCTAGCTGTCATAAATAAGACACCACCTGTTTTCGATGCAAAAATACCAAAAATATCGTTTCTCTATTAGTTAAGAATTTTCATTCGTTATGTGACCCCCGAATGGTGCCTCTGAATCCATCTCAGGTCAGAGAAACCTTGATCCATTTTAAAAAACTTATAAATTGGAGGGGCGATAAAAAATTATCAATCATAGTGTACATTTTTATTCCATGCTAAAAACTAGCATCAAGAACAAGAACAAAAACATATTTTAACTCATGTTAATTGCTAATAAAGTTAAGAACATATAAAGTTTCAGCTATTCATTTTTTTATACCTGTAAATCTTCATATTTTGTCAGAGTCAGTTTTTGAAATAAGTTGCAACGTCTTTCCAAATATTTTTATCGCCCCTCATGCTACTAAATGGTGTGGAACTTATCTTCTGCAATATAAGCAATGATTGTATCTCACTTTGAGACTACACAATGTGAAATAAATACACAATTTGAAGTCTGCTACTGGAATGACCTCACTCTGACCGCTGATAAGCACCACCTCAATAATGAGTCATAGCTGTGTGTAGGACCTACCACAAACTCGCCTTTAACGAGGATCTTACTGCTCGCAGAAGTGAAATCTTATTTACTGCTAGGAAAACTGTACGTGCCAAACTCTTGAAAACTTGTTATTTTTATGATGGCAGGATCTATGTGAGAGATCTTGCAGACATAAAGAACTCAATAACTGTTGTTGAGGATCTCCGTAGGTTTGGAGAGCTTCCCCTAAGAGAGACTGAAATGGAAATAGACAACCTAGGCGCCTATTTTAATGGATAGTATACTATAGACTAGTGAAAATATGCTTACTTCCATTCATAAACTGGTCATGTGCTGAAAATTAAGATTGTGCCTTGTCCACAAACATCAATACCAATCCCATAACAATGAACTGTCAGCTGTAGAAAAAAGGCACATGTCCTAATCTGGCTGTTCCTCACGGAGCAGGCTGATTGGGAGCTGCGATTTTTTCTCTGAATCTGAAGTAAATACTGCTATATCCCTGTCGGTCACAATTATTTACATACATGTAATGCTGGACTTGCACGCAACGTGAAATTTAAGCATTGAGTGGGCGTTGATTCAACGTCATAGCGTTGAATCGACGTCGATTCATTGTTGGTCCGACCTTGAGTGCCCGTTAGGTTGTTTTGTTATGCTCGACGCATTTGCTGATAAATAGTGGAGACTGTCAGAGAGTAGCTCCCCCCTCACCCTAGTAGTCCCTCCCACCCCGGAAAAATGACTATGATTTTTCCATAGTAAAATTTCTCACCGGAAAAATGGCTATATATACTGAAAGGATTTAAAAACTTCCACCTATTAATTTTGAATATCTCATAAATGATTGAAGCTACGTCCACCAAAATTTTACAACATATATATTCTCTTATACCTGATTATATCAATATACCGAATCTGAAATCGTTCAACCGAATCGGTCAGAAAAAAGCACGTGCTCCTCGTGTTCTTAGTACCGATTACATAAGGATGAATAGCTTCATGTATACAGTTTTCTAAAAGAAACATTTCTCTTAGAATATCAAACTGAATTTTAAAAGTTTGAATTCGGTCTGTGGCTTTATTTAGCCTACCGCGCCTAAATATCGCAAACAGGCGCAGAGTTTTGGGCCAGATAAATGCTGAAATTTCAAAAAGTGACGTCGCGTGACAATTTTGTGTGTTAATTACGGCAATTCAAAACTCAGACGACGTGCACTGTTTACAGGAAGCTAAAAAGACCGTCAGAAAAGCACCTAACCGAGATTAAAAACCAGGGGTCACGACGTTAACTAACGTCGACGCCGTCTCCGTAATAGGCTTTGCGCGACAGCATCATCCGCAATGATACTTGCAAATCAACGTGGATGACGTCACAATATTAAGACAGTAAGAAATGGTCGAAAACAGTGCTGCATAAGATAACGCCGACATCGCTTTATGAATTTGAGTGACGTAACGCTCCTTTACTGACGTCATTTAAGTAAATGATACAAATAAACTGCGTAATCTTTATATTCGATAAGTTGCAAGCATTTTGTCGTTAAATATTCAACACTGTCATGAGTGAACAGATCAGCAGCCAGCAATAAAAAGTGGAAGTTTTTAAATCCTTTCAGTATAGTATAATTTCCCCCTGGAAATATGACTATATAGCCAATTTTCCCGGGGGAAAATCCACTATACGTGTTTTTGCATAGCCGTTTTTCTCCTCTATAGTGGATTTTCCCCTGGTAATACGGGTGCAGGAAAACAGGCTACATGGTGGAATTTGCTCAATCTCGAGCCATAATAATGTTGTCCATAAATGAAACAGAAATGCAAGTTTCTGTCCGAAAAATATCGCCGGATAACAAATGCTAGAACCGCATGCATGAGTCCATCAGTCTGTTATTTTCATGTTGGGGAAAACAGGTAGGCATTTTGCTTTTCCCTGCCAGCCAAAAACGGCTGTGAGTGTACGCGGTTGTGCGCATAAATTTGTATAATTAAATTGTGTTTGAACAAGCGTTCATCTGTGCGTGCGCGCAGTTGAGTGCCTGTACTAGTGTTCACCTTTCATGCATGAGTCTAGGGCTCTCCCTTCTTGACACAAGTCTGATCTTCCGCTGAATCAAACACGACTGGACAAAGAACCCGTTCCGCTTCCTGTAACCTTGCATGCTCTGTATGTGTACGGATATCAGCGATGGGAAGAAATCACAAACAGCTCCTTTCTTAGATAAGTAATTACTGATTATTACAAAAGATATGGTCAGTAAATTTGCATATTACTTTTTCGGAATAAATCGATTTTATTACTTCCCTTGAAGAACTGATACATTTCTTATGCAGTTAATTCCGTAAAATGTCTCTGTTCCATGCCGTTCCGTTCCGCAAAATACCAGTAGCCGTACCAAATTCTCTAATAGCTCATTTTCTGGTGGGGGAAAATGACTATGGGGGAAAGGTGGCTCTATGAGGTCCGGACAATCCACTATGTAGTCGTTCTTCCTATAGCCATTTTTCCGGGGCGGGGGGTGGGGAGGAGGGGGAAAACCACTCTCTGACAGAGACTATTATCCTGGTTGAATACGCCAATTGAAATAGTCTTATCTGAATCTGAATTCATTTGCTCGTGTTTTGCCTAGAATCACTATAAATTTTTGATGTTACCGTTTTATACCAGTGATCCGTATTGTCTTAGTCGGTACCCAAATGTAAGATGGAAGCTGCATTAAAAGGAACCAGTGCACAGTTGTATCTCAGCGGACACATGGCGTGGGGTTGGCGTCGTGGAGATGTCGCTGTGACGTTAAATTGCGTTACATCGGCGTTGGCACGACGTCATTGCGACGTCGTGCTCTTGCACGATGCAATTGGATGCATTTGGACGTACCAACACTCTTACCTCGTTTACTAGACAGAACTTCCATCTTGGATTTGGACCCCTGTATGATTGAATGCTCAATTCTGGTTGGACTGAAGCTGATATGGCTCAGCATTGTTTAGTTCCTATGCCCGACTACTGTGGCATTTATGGTATGCATTGATACTTTTATGAATACTGTTGAGAGCCCTCGAATCATTTGGTAGTTATCCACTGACTAGCTCATCTTTGAATTTGGGTTTGTAACATGGTAAAGCGAAAGAGCATTTTGAACTGCTGGAAGAAAAACAAGTGTGTCTACTCTGATTTATGTATTTCTGGAATGGTCTGATCAGGATCTGCTCGTATTAAATCCACTTGTAACTTCGGTACAAGCTAAAAAAAAAAGCTTAATTATTAATACAAATGTATTGTTTTTCCCACTGGCAGTGGCTAAAATGGCACTGAAATCTTTTGATTTTAAGAAGGTTCGCTTCTTCGGGAGCGGTCTAGTCTAGATCTTTACTCTCCACTTACAATGTCCAAGAACGCTGTGTTCGAGCAGTGAAATTTAAACCTTGCAAGGAAGGTAATGAGTAGTAAAGGACGCCACTATAGCCACGCCCGTCCGGAGACTAAGTCCGCAACCTGGGGCAGTCTTGGGCCGGGCGTGGCCATAGATGACATCGCTTTAGTAAGCTTGAAAAGGCTAGTTTGAAATAACTTAGTCTTTTTCAAGAGTAAAAGTCTATGTAATATGGCATAGGAGATGTCTTAAGAGGCTATAGAGTAATATGCGTCTGCTATGAGTCTCTTGGCCCTGTATCTCAAGACCTCACTATACCAGAGGCATAACTCTATAGCGTCAGTTGATGGTGTAAGTTGCTGTGGCATACTCTTGTTCATTCTGTTCAATTTCTGAGGCTTTACAGTAATATGCGTCTGCTATCAGTCTCTTGACCCTGTATCTCAGGGGCTCACTATACCAGAGGCATAACTCTATAGCGTCAGTACTTGTTCTTGGGGATTATAAAATCTTGTATCTCAAGATTTTAATGTTCTGGACTGAAATTTATTTCTTACTAGCCTTCTAAAGCCTGACTACTACATTTGATGACGAGAAGATCTCTGCTCCCAGTGTGATTGAACTTGTGGGTATCTAGTGGAAGGTCCACATATCCACATTGAAATTGTGGAGCCTATGTGGATGTCAAGTGGAAGGTCCACATATCCACATTGAAATTTGGGAGCTGATGTGGATGTCAAGTGGAAGGTCCACATATCCACATTGAAATTGTGGAGCTGATGTGGATGATGTGGACTTGATGTGTATGCAATGTGGAGGTTATGTGGATGATGTGGATCCACAATGTGGAGTTTCCACATGTCCACATCTACACATTAGACAAATCGGCTTACCCTGTCCCATTTCTGACATACTGACACAATGCATCTCAAAACCTCACTGTTACAAAAATAAGAACTAGGAAGAAAAGAACAATTAACAACAGTTTAAATTCAGAACAACTTTATTTGTCCCGCTCATCTATTCATTACGACAGACAGAGGATTAGGACCGTCCCTCTGTCTTCGTTTACATAATGATCATTAGTCTTTCATAGTAAATAAAACTTTTTGATAGGTCCCACTGCAGGTCTACTATTATTTAAATGATCTCAATGCTTTGCCATCGCTGAAATGGTTAATTTCAAAGTCCTATCAAGAATCAATGTCATTGGGTTTCCTCTTCAACAGTTAAAGTTGGTCTTTCATATTCGTCAAGTTTTCGTTCAAGTAGATATCTTCTTTTTTTCACTGCATACTGCATCGCCTCTTCTTCATCATAGTCTTCATCTTCTTTCAATCTGTGAGCTGTTGATATTACTTTCTTGTGGATAGGATCTTTTCTCAAAGCAGACCCGAGTGCCACGAGGTCTTGATACTTGGTAACCAGCGTTGATCTGTATTTTGGTTTCAGTTCTTCATATGCCATTTCCTCAGCTGATTCAACATCGATGTTAGGTGTCTCCTGCATGGTATTTTCCACTGTTTCATCGAACTGATCTTGATTGTCTCTGTAAGTACTTCTCATTAGTCTATCCCAAGGACTTGTCTTTTGAATTTTCCTGCGTTTGGCTTTCTGTTTTTCCTCTTTACTGGCAGACTCACTGTCTGTCTCCACTTCTGACGGTTCTGTGTCTGGATCGTCCGAGAGTTTACTATAATCATATTCTCCAAAGATATCATGTCCTTTCATTCCCTTCAAATATTTCCTGTTTGTAGTTACATCCGATGCTTCTGAGATAGTACTTTCTTCGCTGTCAGACATAGTTGTAGTTGCTTTACAAACACCACTGGACGTATGTCTTCTCAGGCTGTCTGATCGAGCAAATTCACGGAAGCACTGCTTGCACTGGTATCGACCCATTAACGACTGGTTGAAGAATGAAGTTTTATCCTTTGACTCTTTCTTTTATAGTCTGCAATAGATATTGAAGAACTGGTGCTAAGTTTGGTAAACCACTGCAATTCTTACATTTTTACCAATTGCATGCACTTTTGTGAACTAAATGATGTAGAAAATTGTGATATAATTGTGTATAATTTAATATCAGTTTTATTAATTCTGTCAAAAGTCTAAATACCAACTGAATTTTAACAAACCTACAATTAGTAAACTGATACAAATTTCCAATGTTACTCAATCATCATAGCATTAAAAAAGTGACTAACACTTTATTTCATTGTTTTTAACTCCAGCTTGTTCCCTGTCTGTCTGTTGATATCTTCTTTAGCTTCACTACGTCTATGACATTTCTGACCCCCAGAATCATTCTTTGTCCGTCTGGAACGTCTTAACTGTTTATTCTTCTTGTGTATGTATCCTTTGAGTTTGTGTTGCTTTTCTTTCTCCTCACGACATAATGAACGAATTTCTGCTCTGCATAGTCGGCAATACTTTAAAGGTCTACCCTCTCTGAGCCTTTTGTCCAAAGCAGTTGACAATCGTTTCATGAGGTATCGAATCTGTCCAAAGGTAGAAGGATTTCTTTTTCTTTTTTGTACAACAGGAATGACAGGCAAGCCTGAAGATTCACAAGTTAGCCCACAGTGTGCTTTTGTTAGGTTATTGGAACTACCAGACATTCTGCTTTCTCTCAAGATTTTACTTGAAATGGTGACGTTTGTAACAGTGTGTTGTATTTATACTTATTTTGTATTTCTTTTTTTTATTTAATTCGCCGCCTGAAATGTAACTTAATTAAAGTCTTTCCAGAGCTGAACTGAATATTTTTACCGGTATCACCTTTGATACTGATATGAACTTGATCAATATAAGATTTTCCCACTGGAACGTAGTGCATGTTGACAAATTCTTTGTGTGACTGCTGAGAGCGTTTTGAATTCTCAAATGGTACAACTCTCAAAATAGGGGCCGTCACGTCACCAAGGTATGTATAATCAACTACATCTGAGTACACGTACAAGCGATTATGCAATATATTTAGGTCTACTCCATATTTGAAAGCATATGATTCGTTTCCAATGGGGTTTTCTGACATATCCGGATTAACTCCAAGAGCTTGTCCAAGTGAAGCTGGAAAGCGAATCCTGACCTGGTTTGGATTTTGTGCAACAACTTTTAGACGATTTGTGCTTTTAACATAAGTAATGCTGATAGAAGCATTTATTTGTTTCATTAAAGATCCATGTTTTGTATCTATAACAGATTGCATCTCATCCACCAAATGCTGTGGAGAGTTGTAATTTCCTTCAGGAAGAAATAATTTATATTCATGACAGCCCTCTCCACTAGCACACAAATCCTTTGTGGTATCTATTCCTTGAGCATTTAATACCGCTTGGTCCAGAAATGACAAAAAGAAAAAGTTATTGTTTTCTGAAATATTATTGACTCGAGATGGTGTAATTAATTCCACCAAAGCAACTTCCCACTTTTCGCTTTCGATATTTATCGGGTGATCTAGTCTCACAGTAAAAGAGCTTTGTGTGTTTTGAGGGAAAGTTTTCAGAGAACCATCGCTCAGAAGTGTCAGATAGAAGTCCTTCATGATCAGGAGATGAATTATAACTCATCAAAATATCTTAAACTGCTTTGTTTTTTTCTCTTGCTTTTTACTTCTCTCTGTTCAAAACTAGAATGAATTCATATCTGAACATCACACTTATATACCGGATAGCATTTTGAGTTTCATATATTATTTCACACAATTCTCATCAAAATTATAGTGCCACAAAAATGCAATCTTTATTTCTTGCATGCCAGTAAAGACAAAAATATGCACTTAAAAATTTAGCAAGAAGAGTGTGCTGTACAGCACCATTTCTTCCCCGGTCGGTTACCCTATGCCTGGGAAGCCCTGGCGATTTGAAGCCATATCTACATGATCACAAGTCCTGAATGTCGCTATGGACCAGAGACCTGCCAGCGGAGGTACCTTTTACGGAACCATGGATGTTCCGACCCCTTAAGCCATAAGGCTTCTACTGTTTCACATGTAATCGATAGACTTCGCATCTGCGGGCCCAGGCGGTATAACCGTTGTGCACACCAGTTCCAGTCCAGTGGTGACCGGCAAACCAGCAATATTAATATGCGAGTTTCCAATATATATACCTAAACATAAACCAGTTTACTTGAGACAAGATTGAACATTTGCATCTCATGTATATGTTATTTGAATTAAGGTCATGTTACTATTTATAGTAACACATTTCAAAATATAAAAATTAATTAGAGAATAATAAAATCTACATTTTGGTGTTTATTTTATCAAAATCGGCCGAAAAATAACAAAGTTATTCAATTTTTTCATATTATGGTGTTATTATAAGGGAGGTAAATCTGTATTGACTTTGTTAATTCTATAAATAGATTATACAAGTAGTAGCTTTCAGAAAAATGATACAAATGAAAAGTGAATACCTGTATGTATGTATCACTTCAGTTATGAGTATATTTTGTGTTAACTACTAGCTCTAAAATAAAAAGAAGCATGTTTTGCCAGGCATGTGCACTGCGCATGCGCGGAATTTGGAGGGTAAGAAACCTGTAATAACTCCAGATTGCCTTGATGAATTTTCATAATTCTTTTTTAATTGGAAAGAACAGGTCAAGGCCTACCAAATACAATTAAAATAAATTGTCACACTGCGCATGCGCGGAATTTGGAGGGTAAGAAAACTGTAATAACTCCAGATTGCCTTGATGGATTTTCATAATTCTTTTTTTATTGGAAAGAACAAGTCAAAACCTACCAAATACTTTTAAAATAAATTGTCACACTGCGCATGCGCGGAATTTGGAGGGTAAGAAAACTGTAATAACTCCAGATTGCCTTGATGGATTTTCATAATTCTTTTTTTATTGGAAAGAACAAGTCAAAACCTACCAAATACTTTTAAAATAAATTGTCACACTGCGCATGCGCGGAATATGGAGGGTAAGAAAACTGTAATAACTCCAAATTGCCTCAATGGATTTTCATTTTTTTTCTTTTATTGGAAAGAACAAGTCAACACCTACCAAATTTTGTTTCAAAATAATAAACCACAATATTCATGTACAGAATAGAAGGTAGGAATATGATATAACTCAGAATTAGGATGTATGAGGAACAAGTGAACCCCTGGGCAGTTGGCATTGTAACAGTGAGGTTTTGAGATGCATTGTGTCAGTCTGTCAGAAATGGGACAGGGTAAGCCGATTTGTCTAATGTGTAGATGTGGACATGTGGAAACTCCACATTGTGGATCCACATCATCCACATAACCTCCACATTGCATACACATCAAGTCCACATCATCCACATCAGCTCCACAATTTCAATGTGGATATGTGGACCTTCCACTTGACATCCACATCAGCTCCACAATTTCAATGTGGATATGTGGACCTTCCACTTGACATCCACATAGGCTCCACAATTTCAATGTGGATATGTGGACCTTCCACTAGATACCCACAAGTTCAATCACACTGGGAGCAGAGATCTTCTCGTCATCAAATGTAGTAGTCAGGCTTTAGAAGGCTAGTAAGAAATAAATTTCAGTCCAGAACATTAAAATCTTGAGATACAAGATTTTATAATCCCCAAGAACAAGTACTGACGCTATAGAGTTATGCCTCTGGTATAGTGAGCCCCTGAGATACAGGGTCAAGAGACTGATAGCAGACGCATATTACTGTAAAGCCTCAGAAATTGAACAGAATGAACAAGAGTATGCCACAGCAACTTACACCATCAACTGACGCTATAGAGTTATGCCTCTGGTATAGTGAGGTCTTGAGATACAGGGCCAAGAGACTCATAGCAGACGCATATTACTCTATAGCCTCTTAAGACATCTCCTATGCCATATTACATAGACTTTTACTCTTGAAAAAGACTAAGTTATTTCAAACTAGCCTTTTCAAGCTTACTAAAGCGATGTCATCTATGGCCACGCCCGGCCCAAGACTGCCCCAGGTTGCGGACTTAGTCTCCGGACGGGCGTGGCCATAGTGGCGTCCTTTACTACTACTGTAATGCAAACAGTTTTGGCCATTTCTTGGAGCAGAAACTTGCCAACCTTATCATTTCTGTCGGCAACGTAAATGAATATTAAATATGAGCAGAGCTGAAGACAGTTACATATTGTATCATTGAATGACATAGAAGAGAAAAAAATAATTTAGCCGCGACACGAGAAAACCAACAAAGTGGTTGTGTGCCTAGCGCAGACTCAGATCGGCCTGGGCATCCGCCCAGTTTGATCAGACTGTTCGCTAAACCCTTAAAGGGTAGTCAAGGGACTAAGCTACCTTCATGCGGCCAGCGAAGACTCTGATCAGACTGGGCGAATGCCCAGGCTGATCTGAGTCTGCGCAGGACGCAGAACCACATGGTTGGTTTTGTCGTGTCGCGGCTCAATTATATTATAAAGAAAAAGGAAACACAGGGCAAACGATAGAAGTCACACTTATCCTGGTCATATTGGTCCGTTTGGAGCAATATGATCTGTAGCTTCTGTACTTGATGATTTTCTTTTAGTTTTCTTTTTCTTCTTTACCCTTTGCTTGTTTGCTTGTCGTTACATGAATATATATGTAATACTTTGAGCCATGTTGCTCAGCTCATGTACTTGATTGAAAGTTGGTTGCTCTAGTTAGCCAGTTGTCAGTTTCCTTTTGCATCCTGATACATGTATTTGGTAAGTACCTCACTATCATTTCTAGCTATAAGCTTGGATTTATCCTTGCAAATTCTTGTCAAAAGACAATGAGTGAATTTCCTGGTTGGACTGCTTCATTTGAAATAGGCTAATCAGGATCTGCACTAGTTTTCAGAGCCAAAAGTTGGGTCTTGTATATGGCTTCCGTTGGGCCTTCCATCCATATATATATCTGCTAGTTTAGAAGCAGCCTGATAGAGCTCTTTCTATGGAAATTTTCATACGCGAATTAAGTTGTGAAAGGAAGGTAATGCAAACAGGAAGTTATTGCCATTAAGCAATGCAAGGGAGGTAATGCATACAGGATTGTCATGGAATGAGCTATTGAGTGCATGATATAGATCGTTGGTCCAAACTGATATTATTCTGGAAATGGAATGAAATTCTAGAGCTATATTTCGTTATTATTATTCATGCTACTTTTACAGTGTACTCTTGTAAACATTTTCGAAATTGGGCGAGTCTATTGTTGCATGGTGATTATACTTAAGTTACTGCGGCTAGTAGATCCAGGGTGGGCAATAACGTGATACGCAAAAGGTAATCTCACATTTTTGCATTGTTTTTTGTCATCGATTCGAGGTAAGTATTATAAAATTTTTCCATATTTATGATCGATTTCAGACATGATACGTATCGCAGAGTACCTGTCTTTAAGCACCGTCCACCAATATGTTTACTTCTCCCTGGAAACCTGTAGTTTGCTGGAAAATCACTCCACAGTGGGTCTGTACGAATTGGTAGGACTCACACTTTGTCACACCATGCCGTTTATTAAAGGTGTTTAGCCAAAGTTTTCATTCTGCAACCGATTTATGCAAAGAGACCAGTACCATTACTACAAGAAAGTTTTTATGCAGCTATTCTAGTATGACTTTGCCGATATTAGCAGAGAAAAAGAGGGAAACGGGCATTGCTAGGAGTCACACTGTGTGATAGCAGTCACACTGAAGCTAAAGCTGAACGGAGGGTAGGATTCACACTTGTACTAGAAACTTCATTAAGCGACTAGCTGAATAGTCAATTATTGCATAAAAACCATGCTGCGCGATATTTAAAGGTAATTAAATCTATGTTTTAGCAATGGATCCTGCGATTTTACGTCCTTTTTAACAGTATTTCAGTCATATCCAGATAATGGGCGGGTGATAATGTAAAGCTGTGTGTAATGGAGTCCCGTTTACGGTTGGAAAGAACAGTTTCGCCATTGTAAATGACCGCGATCTGCCATGTTTAATTAAATAAATCATAACTGAGTTTCATATAAAAACGTTTTAAGAAGTATTTTGGTCATTTCACTTTCAATTTCATAAGCTTCAATAAACTAGTGAAAAAACAATGTACAAGAGTGGAGTCCAATTCATTATCCCGCTTTTATTTTAAATATCTCGACGGGAAGCCAGTAAAAGAAATCGTCTTTTGAATAAACTGGTCCCCAATAGTTTCATTAATATTTATGACAACTGGTAAGATATAGTCTTTCGTGGGCTCTGATTGGTCCGCCAGTCATATGCCATATAACAAATCGAGTCCTTTCGGGTTTTCTCCAGCTGATAATCCACTGTTTACCATTAGTCACCTGGCCATGTGATTTGCTAGATTGGTCCATTTAAAATTATAACGGATCTACGTCATGACGCGTCATGTCTACTCTTCAATGACATGACAGCGTGATTATGTTTAAAAAAATGTTTTTGTCAAAGAAAACATTACATGCATTATGATATCAAATGTAATATCTCCCAAGTAATATTCATGATGTTATAGTTACCACGTTATCAGAGTACTGCACATTTCGCACGAGCGAAGCGCATTATTGGTCAAGCGAAACCAGTGTTATAGACACTATTAATGAATGAACTACCGTACATACCTGTAAATATTCTATAGCTCGCTAGGATATATGTGTCCAAACTCGAAGAGAGGAGAGTTAATTAATGGTGATATTCAGGGGTTAATTAAAACAAAAGATTATAATCAATGTTAAGTTCAGGTTTGAAAAAAAAAAAATTCAGGTACAGGCTCAATATATATGTGTTAAGGTGGTGATTTATGGTAAATGTAAAAATCTGCATAAAACCATAAAAAAGTAACGTATCTCCCTGAAAGTTAGCAAACTTCATATCTTTGTTGTTCTTTACTGTTTAGAATACAAAATAGACGTACATGCTGCATAAAAAAGTGTTTTTATAAGGAAAGATCAAAGGGTAATTTTCTGCGAATAAATCTGAAAAAATAATATCGTTATTGAAAATTTACGTAATGCTGAAGGTGCATTATTGCATAATAAAGAGCGTCCTAGCAATTATTTATTCCAAGTCTTTCTCAAATTGTAATATAGACCAGATGAAAACGGTAGCTTTTTCTCAAATGTTCAACATGTACAAAGTAAATGTACACTGGACGCATTTATTAAATATAGGGTAGGCAAGCATACCTATGTTAACACCTACAATATAAATAATACATTACTGACATGATCAGTGGTGTGTAGATGAAATTGATCAACCTTGTTAAAATAGTATCACCTGTCTCACCTGTGTGTTTTGAAAAAAAAATTTGGACACAGACTGCATCTTTTTTCATCTGCTCAGCCTGATAATGTGTGAAAGAGTTTGAAAAAATAATTGCTAGGACGCTCTCCATTATGCAACAAGTAGCCCAAAGGGCAACAATTGCTCACCTGAGAGACATTGTAAACCTATAGGGATATTTAAGATGCTCAAGGGCAGCTAACTCCACAGTCAGTGGTCCAATCAGGCTGAAAATTAAACTCATCCAAAACATTATGTATGCCCTCATTTAATATATGCAACTTTAAAAAGTATCCGATCAAGAGCACAATAGACAGAGCTGTCAAGGGCAGCTAGCTTCGTAGTGGTTGGCCTGATCTAGCCAAAATTTGAACTTGTTTAAGATATTATGCATTTCCTCATTACATGCAAGTTTGAAAAGGATCACATCAGTAGAAACCTAGAAAAAGTGGCGACATTGATTTTTTGGATGCTCAGGGCAGGTACTCCATAGTCAGTGGTGGGATCTAGCCGAAATGCTAACGAATCCAAGCTTTTATGCATATCCTCATTACCTGCAAGTATGAAGAGGATCCGATGAAAAATGAAAATGTGATGACGTTGTTTTCTCAATTATAAGACTATGGGATTTTTTTCAAACGCTCAAGGGCAGCTAACTCCGTAGTCTGTGCTCGAATCCGGCCAAATTTCGAATTCATTCAAGCTCTTATGTATGCCATCATTACCTGCAAGTATGATAAGGATCAAATCAAAAACCTTGATTGCAGCACCCTGAAAGTCAAACTTGCTCGAGATATTGTCATGCCCTACATTTGTGTGAATTTATTTTAAAATCCGTTGAGAAATGTAGGCACTAGAGCGATTACAAAGTTTTTCTAAAAATAGCCACAGTGACCTTGACCTTGGGCACAGCATCCTGAAAGTTGAACTTGCTTGAGATATTGTCATACCCTACATTTGTGTCAAGTTATTTCAAAATCCATGGAGAAATGAAGGTGCTAGGGCGATGACAAAGTTTTTCTAAAAATAGCCACAGTGACCTTGACCTTGGGCGCAGCACCCTGAAAGTCGAACTTGCTCGAAATATTGTCATGCCCTACATTTGTGTGAATTTATTTTAAAATCCATTGAGAAATGTAGGTGCTAGAGCGCTGACAAAGTTTTTCTAAAAATAGCCACAGTGACCTTGACCTTGGGCGCAGCATCCTGGAAGTCAAACTTGTTTGAGATATTGTCATGCCCTACATTTGTGTGAAGTTGATTTAAAATCCGTTGAGAAATGTAGGCGCTAGAGCGATGACCAAGTTTTTCTAAAAATAGCCACAGTGACCTTGACCTTGATTGCAGCACCCTGAAAGTCAAACTTGTTCGAGATATTGTCATGCCCTACATTTGTGTGAATTTATTTTAAAATCCGTTGAGAAATGTAGGCGCTAGAGCGATGACAAAGTTTTTCTAAAAACAGCCACAGTGACCTTGACCTTGGGCACAGCACCCTGGAAGTCAAACTTGTTTGAGATATTGTCATGCCCTACATTTGGGTGAATTTGATTTAAAATCTGCTGAAAAATGTAGGCGCTAGAGCGATGACAAAGATTTTCTAAAAATAGCCACAGTGACCTTGACCTTGGGTGCAGCACCCTGAAAGTCAAACTTGTTCGAGATATTGTCATACCCTACATTTGTGTGAATTTGATTTAAAATCTGCTGAGAAATGTAGGCGCTAGAGCGATGACAAAGATTTTCTAAAAATAGCCACAGTGACCTTGACCTTGGGCGCAGCACCCTGAAAGTCAAACTTGCTCGAGATATTGTCATGCCCTACATTTGTGTCAAGTTATTTTAAAATCCATGGAGAAATGTAGGTGCTAGAGCGATGACAAAGATTTTCTAAAAATAGCCACAGTGACCTTGACCTTGGGCGCAGCATCCTGAAAGGCGAACTTGCTCGAGATATTGTCATGCCCTACATTTGTCTGAAGTTATTTCAAAATCCGTTGAGAAATGTAGGCAATAGAGCGATGACAAAGTTTTTCTAAAAATATGTGATGACATTGTTTTCTCCATTATAACACTATGGGATTTTTTTCAAACGCTCAAGGGCAGCTAAGTCCGTAGTCTGTGCTCGAATCCAGCCAAATTTCAAACTCATCCAAGCTCTTATGTATGTCATCATTACCTGCAAGTATGATAAGGATCTAAGCAAAAACAGTTGAGAAAACGTGATGACGCCATTTTCCCCATTATAACCCTATGGGATTATTTTCAAACGCTCAAGGGCAGCTAACTCCGTAGTCTGTGCTCGAATCCGACCAAATTTCGAATTCATCCAAGCTCTTGTGTATGTCATCATTACCTGCAAGTATGATAAGGATCTAATCAAAAACAGTTGAGAAAACGTGATGACGCCGTTTTCCCCATTATAACCCTATGGGGGCTATCTGTTGCCATGGAAACCAGAGTTCTGAGCTGATCGGCACCAAAACCTAATGCAGCCTTTCCCCCACCCAAATGATGCTTCAGATAAAATTTGATTGCGATCGGCCCACTGGTCTCTGAGATATTTATGTTTGAAAGTGTTGACGCACCCACTAACCCACGCACCCACGGACGCACGGACGGACGACGGCTCGACTCCCATCCTATAAGCTCACCTCTGAGCCTTCGGCTCAGGTGAGCTAACAAGGTACTCATAGCACTACGTATATTTTCAATAATGATATTATTTTTTCAGAGCACTACGTATATTTTCAATAATGATATTATTTTTTCAGATTTATTCGCACAAAATTACCGTTTGATCTTTCATTATAAAAAAACTTTTTAACATTAACAAATGCTGCATTTTGGGATTCTAAATTATGAGAAACAACATAAAGAGGACATCTGCTAAGTTTTGGAAAGATCAGTGTTATTTTGAGTATTTTATGCAATTTTTTGTCTTTGTCCCAAATCAGTGATTATCACCACCTTAAGGTGGTGATTATCACTGATTTGGGGCAAAGACAAAAATCTGCATAAAATGCTGAAAATACAACGGATCTTCCCAAAACTTAGCAGATGCCTTCTTTATGTTGTTTCTCACAATTCAGAATCCCCAAATGCAGGACTTACTGATGTTAAAAGGGATTTATATAAGGGAAAGATCAAAGGGTAATTTTGTGCGAATAAATCTAAAAAATGACCATCATTATTGAAAATGTAACTAGGTCTGAACTTAAATTAATGTATTATGAAGAGCGTCCAAGCAATTATTTTTTCCATTTTTGCTGCACGTTATCAGGCTGCGCAGATAAACAAAAGGTATGGCCTGTGTCCAAATTATTTGTCTTAAAATACACAGTAGAGTCTATTTTCATGATTTTCAAGGTTGAATAATTACAATAACACGCCTGGTTTGGTCATTGTAATGTAATATTTATACTGTGAGTATGATATAGGTATAACTGACCTACCTGTATTAATGAATGCAATCACTATACATGCACTTATATACATGGTCAGACATTTGAGAAAAAGCTACTGTTTTTATCTGGCCTACCTTACAATTTGAGAAAGAGTTGGAACAAATAATTGCTAGGACGCTCTTTTTAATGGATTAATTTAAGTTCAGACCTAGTTACGTTTTCAATAATGATGGTCATTTTTTAGATTTATTCGCACAAAATTACCCTTTGATCTTTTCATATAAAAACACTTTTCTAAACAGCATGTCCCTCTATTTTGTATTCTAAACTGTAGAGAACAACAAAAATAAGAAGTCTGGTAACTTTCAGGGAGATACGATAATTTTTTATGGTTTTATTGAGATTTTTGTATATACCACAAATCACCACCTTAACATATTGTTCAGTCTGATATTCAATTTTTGTTTTTTCGGCTCTCTTCGCTTTCTTCGCTCACCCCCTCTCTTTGACTCTCACGGCTCTTCTTGGATCATAGAAAGTAAGCCGTTACGCTGTCATGGTAGTAACTTTTGTATGTTTTTCGTAAACCTGTGTAACCAATTGTTGAATTTAGATCAAGCTCCTCCGTAAAACTATTAGTTTAATAATTTATATATTGTCCTCACTACTGTATATCGTTGTTGTAGGCTATAAGCATTGTTGTATAAGCTTAATGCTGAAATAAAGATATTGTATTGTATTGTATAGTTACAAAAGCTAAATATCGCATGAACTCTCGCTAGACCTAACGGGCAGATGTCTGTCCGTTTGGATTAATGGCGATTAATGTTTACCTGTCCATAATACTAGCTATTAGGGGAGAGAACCAGTCTATCATTTGAATAGTAATTTGTCATTTTTCATAAACATGTTTTCCATGGGGTTTTTGTCAGTTAGGTGCCATTATATGCACATCAATCTACGTTTTTTCACGAAACCGATTTGGACCGATTTTCATAATGATTTGTTTTTCCGACGATTTTACCACTGATAGGACTATGTAGACTTTAAATGGCTTGTTATGAACATGCAGAAGAGATGTAAGGCTTCATTAGGCTGATGACTTTTCAAAACTACCCTTTTTTGCTCTATATAATATAATAATACTCTGCCTTCTACTATGAAGACATAGGCTACCGCCCATCGGGGCCTGCGAAATAGATGGACTTGCTGTTGCCTCTGCGGCAAAGCTATTAGACTCTGTAGCAGGACCCGGGTGTCATTTATCTTAGGCCTGGTAAGAGTCCTTCAAATGTCTCCTCATGCCTGGAATATCGTTTACTGGGACGTTAAACCACATCTCAACAAACCATCCGTTTGGTTTTGTGTTCGTCCGTCAGTCCATTACCACCAGAGCGAGGCGTGCTTGCCTTTTATATTAGTTTTACAAGATTGCAAAGCAATACCATAGTAACGTAATAACTAATTTACATACACAGTCTACTGGGTTTTCCTGTCATCAAAACAGAAACTCATCATGTGACAACTGAATACTGCATATGAATCTGCATAGAAGCGACAGGTTTGTGCACAAAACTTGAAGATAAATTGCGCTACATCTGCTTCCATTTCTAAACGATTATGAATAAAATGCAAAGCTTAGAAGAAGTGGTTTATGGTTCGACACAAGGCGATATCGATTGCATTACATGCGGCGAAGGCAGGCCTCTCCGGGCGTGCGCAAACATCAAACTGATATGCACTTTGAAATGGAAGCATGCACTCGTCGTGATACAATGCGACAGATCAAGTTACTGTAGGAATAATTTGTATATCTTTTATAGGTGAAAGTGGGAATAAAGCTGAATGGAAGGACAAATATCTCATTTTTTTAATAAAAAGGATGTCTCTAAATTTATTTAGAGGCAAACCTTTAAATTTGAGTGCAGTTGTGGATTTTGTTCTATTTTAAGGCAAGGTTTACTCGTTTTGGTCCAGTAATCCTTTGCTCAAAGGGGAGGGGGATATCAATAAGGTGGGTTTTCTGCATCCTACCTAAGTTTTATTTTTTTGACTGATGGTATACTCCAGTGTGTCTAGTTTATTGAACCATACGTGACTTTGGTCGGAAAGCCCTAGTTACTGAGCTATGGGTCCATAGAAGTGGTTGGGGTAATTCAACATGGTTTTAGCCTGTCTTGTAAACATATTCTCATTTGGTAGAAGAGTATAACAGACAGACAGCGTTTGATAAAATGATTAACAGACCATCTGAAATGTACATCCCCCCTTTAATGGTTTGCCTCACCATAAATTTAGTTATGTCATTTATTTTATAATTTTATTAGTTAGCAATGATCGTAAGCTAATCAGCTGCCAGCCTGCCCGTTCATTTCCCGTTATTTCTACGGGCGCCTGTAAACACTGGCAGGAATCATCACGCAGACTATTAATGTAAATCGTCCTCTGGTAAGCCTGGGTAAATACGATATTTGCATGCTGTGTCACCTACGTAAAACAAAACATCGATTCAGCGGGGTTTGAAAATGGAGACGTAAACTCCAGCGCCCCGATTTCGAAGCCGCTGTTGTTGAAATCGGTCGCCAGTTTCTACTCGACTGAAAGGAAATATTGAATAAAACTCTATCCTACATTTCGTGACGCAGCCGCTCATATTTAAAACTACTTTCGATAAACATAGAAACAATGTGTGATTCCTATCTTACGTATCTCACTGTTTTCAGTGTGATTCTTATCACATGGTGTTACTCCTATCATTGTACTTTCCCCGTTCTATTCTACGAAACAATTATTGTAGTTTAGTGGAACAATTTTCCAAGGCCTTCTGCTAATTAACTATTTATCTACTGCCACAAAAACGGCACAGAATGCATAATCTGGCTAAAAACCTAATTAAAATGGTGTGGTCTGACAAAAGTCTGATTCCTACCAACAGGCAACGACTCACTGTGGAAGGAAAATCAGGAAAACGGGATTTTTCTAGTAAAAACTAATCACGTCGGAGAGAAGCTTATTCCAGTCCGGGTACTTTGTAATAGGTGTTACATCTGAAAGCTGACACACTCAAGAAAAATAAATCAAAACATACCCTG
The DNA here is from genome assembly GCA_963989385.1 of Ctena decussata. NCBI lineage: Eukaryota > Metazoa > Mollusca > Bivalvia > Lucinida > Lucinidae > Ctena > Ctena decussata. Next base: position 11,216,981 of record OZ022506.1, read on the forward strand.
AATCGAAAGGAAAATATCGTTAAAACGTGTGAGATTACCACATGTGTATCACGTCATTGCCCACCCTGATTGTGTACCTGATTTGAATTCCAATTTCTTCCTTTGTTCAAAATTTGAAATTTGAAATTTGGAAAGAAGGAAGTGACAGTTTTGTATTATTAATTTCGGCTTCAAAAGTAGGTTTTCTTGGTACGCTTGCGTTAAAATAACATGATTTATCTGAGTAATTAAATTCGATAAATCAAAATTCAATTTGGAATTGAGAAACTTTTGAAATACGAAACTATGGTGAACTTCCACGTGCTCTAAAGGATTTACCCAACGTTTAAAATACGTTACGAAAACGTTGTGTCCAGAGAGATCGTATTCAAATAAAATCACGGATAAGAGCTGTCCTTTCCCCTCTCTGTCTCTTTCAAGACGTTTGTTATCTTAACCAGACACCTTTAGATTACCTATATTTACATAATCAAGAAGGCTCGTGAAGCCTATTTGGAATAAGTTGGCACCCATTAAAATCAAGGAAATACACTTTTCGAAAAAAGGGCATTAATTATGCAATAGTATTCAAAATGACATGAAATGTGTCCCACACATTATATCACATATTCATGATATCGCCAATGGGATACGCTTATAAGGGCGGAAAAATATAACGTTGGAGCAACGTCTATAAAATGTTGACTGCAACTATACCCTGGAGCGTGGAACAGGTTCAAACGTTGAAACAACGTTTACTAAACGTTGGTCTCAATCAAACCTTCATACAACCAAGCACAAACGTAGCGGTAACGTTGTGGTAAAGTTTCTTGTTAGCTGGGCTTCAATTAATTGAAATCAATGACGCTAGCCCTTGCGGCTACTAAGAAAAGAAGCTAAATGCAACAGGCGAATATTTTTTTTCTAAGTTTAATCAACTGTGAATTATAGGTCATTGCACAATGTGCATTGCTGTTTTCAGTAGATCATCCTCAGATGTATATTTTGAGCAAGTTTGAAGAATCTAGTCCTTGTGGTTACTTGGAAACTGAGCTTATTGCAGCAGGTGAATATTTTTCTATGTTTGATCAACCGTGAAATATAGGCAATGGCCCGATATGCGTCGCTTTTCAGACGTATAGACGTATCAATGAAACAAGTTTGAAGACTCTAGCCGTTGCGGTAACAAAGAAACTGACTAAAAACGACCATTGAGTTTTTTCTGTGTTCGATCAATCGTGAAATGAGCCGCGACACGAGAAAACCAACAATGTGGTTGTGCGCCCAGCGCAGACTCAGATCAGCCTGGGCATCCGCCCAGTCTGATCAGAATCTTCGCTGTCCGCATGAAGGTAGCTTAGACCCTTAGCTACCGTTTAAGCACTTAGGGAAGAGTCTGATTGTACTGGGCGGATGCCCAGGCTGATCTGAGTCTGCTCTGGGCGCACAACCACATTGTTGGTTTTCTCGTGTCGCGGCTCAAATAAATTTCATGGCTCAATATGCTTCATTGCTTTCAGTAGATATTCCAAATGTACCTACTGAGCAAGTTTAATAACTCTCATCCTTGCGGTAAAAAAGAATTTGAGTTAAACGCAAGTGGTGAATATTTTTTCTACGTTCAATTAAGCGTGAAATATAGGGCATGGCTAAATTTGCATCGCTGCTTTTAGTAGATCTTTCCCAGACGTATCAATGAACAAGCTTGAAGACTTTAGCTCTTTAGCGGTAACAAAGAAACTGGGTTCAAACAACCATTGAGTTTTTTCTATGTTCAATCAATCTTGAAATGCAGGTAATTGCCCGATATGCACGGCTGCTTTCAGTAGATCTTCCCCAGACGTATCATTGTAACCTGTTAGAAGACTCTAGCCCTAGCTGTTACTTAGAAACTGAGCTAAAGACAACAGGTGAATATTTTTTCTGTGTTGAATTTACCGTGAAACATATGTCTTGGCCCAATATGCTTGTTTGCTTTACGTAGATCTTCCCCAGGCGTATTTATGGAGCAAGTTTGAAGACTCTAGCACTTGCGATTACTTAGAAACTCAGCTGAACGCAACAGGTGAATGTTTTTACACAGGTGAACATTTTTACAAAGGCGGACGCGCTCTAGAATGCGCACGCGCATCCAAGGGCGCAGACGAGGGGTATTGCATAAGTCCGTCTTTGCTTTGCAATTTAAAGATATATAATCTTGAGATTATTTTTTGGAGACATTTTTTCTGTATATCATTTTTGAGTGAAAAAAGGCGAATCCCAACATTAAACGAAAATTAATGTTTACGTAAATTAACTTAATTTACACTGTCACACTGCATAGAGATTGGACAGAAATAGTGTAGCGGGATATGACCAAAATAATTCACTTAGTGATACACGCACCAGATTTGGTATGCAGGCTCCCTAGACGATATGTTTTACAAAAATAACGTGGGCCACAAATATATATATACGAGTTTTGCCGCCTTTTTTAAAAAGATGTCGACCATCTTGAAAATTGTAGAATTTTAAGTGGCCAATGTTATTTTTTGATCACCACATAACAGATAAAAGTTTCTCCCACCTTTGCCTAAATAAGATAGGCTCTCAGCTCATATAAGAATAATATGAAAATAGGCACTGCCTATTGGCGAGCATCGCTGTAGCCCTTATGAAGGGCCGTATATTCTATTCTGTTCTATGTCGATGCAGGATTTTTTTACGATAACCCGTCAACGTCGCAGCAATCGGACATCCTCGCCTATGAAATTGACCGAAGTGTTCCGATTGCATCACGGCTTATTTTTCAACTTCCGGTCGAACGTTAAAATTATTTACATACACATATCAGGTTTTGCGAATAAGAATGTGTTTATCTTTGCAGTTGGAACGCAGCTCCAAGGAGTAGGGATATAATCAAACACATAGCAACGAATTTTTGTTCGAAATTATCGCCATCAAAATGGCTATCGACGAACCCTATTGTACTTTCACGCCACCATACAGATTAATCAAATCGCCTCACCGCTTGAAATTTTAAGAGCACTTTTCTGACTTCCATTATTGAATATTTCTGTTAAAATAATTCCAAGACATCATTTTCTGCCTGTGTAATTATTGACGAAACAATGCCCTTTTCGTCAGCGTCAAACATGTGAACAAAAAATCGCGATTTACAGCTTATTCGACTTTCTCCAAAACGCAGACCTATGCCATGAAAATCACTGATATATACTCTATTATTATGTGAAATTTCAGAAAATTTGGTTTTGGAACATTTTAAAATTGCAAAATAACTTACAGCTACTCAGTTTGTAAAAACAAAATGGCGTCGAAATCATGCCAGCTTTATGTGACATCGTGCGCTGTGTTCATTGCAAAAACAACAATATCGCAACTCTGCCTGTCCGAAGAAACTTTACCACGTAACATAAATTAATTTCCGACCAAGACAGAATAAAACAGTCAAGCAAATATATTTTATTCTTTTATTGAGAAGGAATAATTTCAAGTCTCACCGCCATACAGACCCTTGCAATTTGTAAACACGACTAAGTATTGACAAACTTCTGACGTAAATTTGAATCAATAAGGAGTTTGTTTAGTACCTTAGAAGACGGACTTAATCAGCATTGAATGTTTATTTAGGTACAGCTCATGCTACCGCTCATGGTTAACCAAAATACCTAAAAATTTGACACTTAAATTTATTCAATTAGCAGATCACGCGCTTGAGTTCAAAACTTAAATTATCGACTGCATTTCAGTTACTGGGTGGGACAGTTAGAAGGGATGGGGTGCACTCTGCAGGTGGTATGTTTGAAAAAATAACACGCCCCAAACTGAAATTCACACCCTGTCAGGTACGCGATTCAGTATTTTTCTAGAGTCGATGTTTTTTTTCTTTTTTTGAACGCGAGGGGCGGGGGGAGAAAAAGTGTGTGTGTGTGTGTGTGTGTGTGTGTGTGTGTGTGTGTGTGTCGGGGGGGGGGACAAGATGCTATGCACTTCATCTGAAAGGGGTTTGGGATGCAAACTGTATCCTTTAAGAGATGGCCCCCAAACCTACTAAGAAGGGAGGCAAACTATAATAATAATAGTTACTTCCTCTGAATGTATATCCATTCTGTTTATTAGAGGTATTTCGCTAGTGACTTAGGTCCGACAGTTCACCCGTTTCATAAAATGCTTGGCACTTGGGGCGTTTAATAGAATTGTTGTTTTTCACAATTTAGAATCCCGAAATTCGCATGAACCTTGTATACTTATTCAAGCAACCCATCATTGCCTTCATTTAGCAAAATGTGCATGAACAAAAAAGCTACAAGCCAAGACTAAGATAGCCTGCACTAAAATTGTTATAAAAGTTAAGATGAACAACTTGCATGTGTGCATTCTATTATGGATCTTGGCTGGTAGCTTTTTTGTTCATGCACCTTTTGCTAAATGAAGGCAATGATGGGTTGCTTGAATAAGTATACAAGATTCATGCGTATTTCAACAGTTCGTCACACGCCCGCTGTTTTCATCTTTCAAGCAGATTGTTTAAGTAAACTGTCAATGGTCTTTACGCTTATTCGGGATGTGGAATTTGCCAAAGTGGAGCGATTCGTATACAGTTTAAGTTCATGTAACAGTACTTTGCTTCCACGGAATAAATGGCTGTTTTTGTGCCACGTGCCAAACGTCGGATGGCACGTAGCAAGCCTCCAAATTTTGCCCACACCTCCCAAATCCGCACACCCCGACACATTTTCATGCTCATCATCGAAAGCACGAAATGCTCTTCGTAACTTAATTCAGAACGGAAAGAGTTTGCTTGCAAGCCAATCAGGGTTTTGCTATTCTCTTATATATACAGTTTTGTATCTTGAAGCAGTCTTGTTAGACTAAGCAGATTTTGCTGTTATCATATCCGACAAGATTCCTCTTTCCCTGTTGCGGCTCAGCTGTTGGTAAGATTCAAATGATTGTAATAAATCTCAGTATGTGTAACAACAATGAAGCCAAATCGGGCAGAGAGAGAGAGAGAGAGAGAGAGAGATAATACGCTGTCACAGCAACGACTGCTCAAGTCATGTTTGGGACCTATACATCACTCCAGGCATCAGTCAAGATGAATTCCCCCACTTCCCTGGCCGGGCCGGGTAGCGCAATCGGTAGGGCACCTGACTCGTAAGTCAGAGGTCCTGGGTTCGAGTCCCGGACTGGCCACATACTTTCGTTTCTCCTTCCGCTGATTCAAGAAGGGTAGAACTTTGTCAGTTACTGGCGAAAGTATGTGCACTTAGTACTGGTTAACCGCTTAGGAGGTCTAAGCATGCCCAGGAATAGTGTGGTTAGGTTAACTGACCGTCCCGACATGACATTAGTTGTTTACCGTGGACGTTAAGCATCAAATCAACCAACCAACCAAATCGTCACCAACCGCCTCCTTCCATCCTGGCTTGTTTCTTTCTAAGTAACTCGAGCCGCGACGCGAGAAAACCAACGATGTAGAGATAATCCTGGGCATCCGCCCAGTCTGACCAGAGTCTTTGCTGTCTGCAGGTAGCTTAGACCCTTAGCTACCCTTAAAACGCTTAGGGAAGACTCTGTGCAGACTAGGCGGATGCCGAGGCTGATCTGAGTCTGCGCTGGGCGCACAACCACTTTGGTTATTTTCTCGTGTCGCGGCTCATATGTTCTCTGTAATTGTTGAACAAATTATAAAATCAGATCGTAAATTTTTCGAAAACTAGACCAATAAAACGACAAGAAAGAAACTCTTCACTTCGTACTGGTGCATTTCATGTCCGACTTATAATCTGTTTACATGGCATGCGGACTGGCAATCTAGCGCGAGGCAATATACGTCATTTATTTTATTACGTCACAACACTGACCTTATTACTTATTTGACAGAAAACAGATGACTGTTTGAAAGATAAATAATATTAGAAAAGGATATTATTTTCACAAATTTGAGTGGCAGAACGTCAGATTTGTACAATGCCAATGAGGTCAGCAGTCAGGTAAGGTACGTTCTACCAGTTTGTAGTCTTTTTTAGCTAACTAAACTCCGTAATTTTTCTCCTCTTCAAGTATTTAGCAATCTAAGCTAATGTTTGACAAGCTGTCGACCTCAATTTTCTGTCTAAATTGTGGCTGTCCGGCAAGTATTGCTGGTGCTCATATCACGTGCTAGACCGTTTCCTGAGCGTTAAAACTGCAGATGCCATCTTTTATTTTGCAATTTAAAAATGTTCCAAAACGATATTGCTTGAAATTTCACATGCAAATAGAAGAAATAATAAAGTTTTCGATGGCATGGGTGTGCGCATTGGAGAAAGTCTCAGCTTTCTGTAAATTATGTTTTATGTTGATACAAGTTTCCGGTAGAATCAAGATAGAGTATTGTCATATGACGATGAATATTTTAGCATTTCGAGCAATTTTGGCCCTGAATTTTGTTGAGAAAGCCTGCTTAATACTAGTTAGCAAAACATTTTTATGTGTTTAAATAATTTTATATACCCAATACCTCTAAATACATTTGAGAATAATGGGAAATTTCGTCAAGAACCATGATCGCCATTTTTTGGGCCTATTTTTTATGTGGAAGGATCCACCGTTGTAAATACAATCACCGCTTTTCGAGGGTTTGCGTTCCAACTGTTGTGTCTACGGAGAATAGCAACAAACTTCCTGTTTATTTATAATGGCAGCCCCCATATGGAGGTAAATTCCGGTCGAGAAATCGAACGATGGTTTTCTGAAGCAACATATGCAACATCATCTACATTTTCTTTTGACTAAAGTCCTACCATAAGAGCTCGCCCTTCGGGCTAGCGGGCCCTTTGGGCCCGCTCGCGATGCTCGCTATAACAATCCATCACGAGTGTCCATGTAGGATAAGGAAATCTCACCCGAGGGGTCGGAATTTCAACCAGGGACGAGGCTTGCCGAGTCCCTGGTTGAAATTCCGACCCCGAGAGTGAGATTTACCTGTCCTACATGGACTGGCTCATGATGGATTATTTTTCTCCCACTGTTAGCGGATTTTAAACCTAAAGTCGGATTAGACTTCAGAACAGGAAAACTCTAACTTTTTAACCAATGATCTGAAGTAAATTTTGACCAGCCCATTGTGTTTATCGGGTCCTAAAATGGGTATAAACACAGTTTGCACCTCAAAATTAGACGGAAAACACGATATGTGGACTATTTTATCTTCCAGAGGGCGAAAACAAAATGCAACTTAGCCTCTCACGTCACGCGCGTCAAGTTTGCTTGCGACGTTTTTAACCACTTTTAGTGACGTCATTAAAATTGAGTGACGTCACAAACCCATGATCTGCTATCAAACGTCATCCGACATGCTTGCGTGTCCATTTTGTTCATTTAAAATTAAGATATTAGTCAAAAAATGAAAAAGTATGGTTGCTAATATAAGAAAGATGTTGCCAGGTATAAGATAGAAATTTCTTATATGAGGTGAGAGGCAAAGGTTATATAGCCAAAGGTGGGAGAAATTTCTATCTTATACCTGGCAACATCTTTCTTAGACATCTCACCAGACGTTGACGTAAAGAGCCAAATGGCGGTCGTTGAAAGCGGCACCTTCTTTCAAAATCAAATTGAAACCTCTCAAGCACTAGAACTACGCATTTTAAGAAGTTCTGAAGTTAAAACGAAACGTGATGTGCAAGAAAAAGTATCTGTCATGGGTGTGTGGTGAGGATAGAAAAATCCGTCACTCGGGATCACTGTTCGGCATCACTCGGCAAGCCTCGTGATGCCGAACAGTGACCATCGTGACGGATTTTTCTAACCACACCTCACACCCATGAAAGATACGTATAATCTCACCCATGTTATCTCACCCAGGACCGGATAAAAATCACGAGCATTAAATGCATTGGTTGTAATGGATGTCACGTATCTGCTTCGTCAAGTGACGTTGGCGTTTTTGATGATTACGTCACGAAGACGGCAAAATGACGTCAGTTTATGCATGCCAGACGTTGACGGAAAGAACCAAATGGCGATTGTTGAAAGCGGTGCCTTCTTTTAAAATCAAATAGAAACCACTGAGGCACTAGAATTACGCATTTTTACAAGTTTTAGAGATAACCCAAAACGTGGTGTGCAAGAAAAAGTATCTATCATGGGTATGAGGTGCGGATAGAAAAATCCGTCACTCGGGATCACTGTTCGGCATCACTCGGCAAGCCTCATGATGCCGAACAGTGACCCTCGTGACTGATTTTTCTATCCACACCTCATACCCCTGAAAGATACTTATATTCTGCAAAAGATGGTGCTTGTGTTACTATTTGAACCATTTAGTCGTTTTTTGGCCCTAAATTACAACACAGCTTTACATCTTGTGGACACGTACTTTGGTATGGTATTTATTCCAATTCCTTAACGGACTGCAGGACATTGTCGATTAAGAAGAATAGCTGAGCTCTATTAATTTCATAAAAAAAACGTCAAACAATCACAACTAGACAACACCATTGAGACTGGAAATCTTTGTAACATGCACGAAAGAAAGTCAAATTCTGAACTTTTTGATGATATATTATTTGACCAGAAACTTATTTATTTTTTTAATTTTGACCAATTCCATCTGAAGTTCGCACCTATATTGCACTTAAACAGAATAAACAAACCCTAGTGAAGAAAGCATTACCTTCTCAGCTTCTTTTGCTAGCCTGCGATTTGCTGGAGAGCCACGGAAATCTAAAACAGACATGCCGGATACGGACCACGACAGTGACAGGTCTAACAGCAAGGGAATACTGTAAAATTTAAAGGCCTAGACATCTAACTTAATCACTAAAATAGTCCCTAAATGAAACAAGGCATCGCAGGCGATACAAATCCCCTCATACAAGACTACTTGCTCGAGATATTGTCATACCCTACATTTGTGTTAAGTTATTTTAAACTCCATGGAGAAATGTAGGCGCTAGACCGATGACAAAGTTTTTCTAAAAATAGCTACAGTGACCTTGACCTTTTGCTCGAGATATTGTCATGCCCTACATTTGTGTGAAGTTATTTTAAAATCCGTTGAGAAATGAAGGCGCTAGAGCGATGACAAAGTTTTTTCTAAAAATAGCCACAGTGACCTTGACCTTAGGCGCAGCACCCTAAAAGTCGAACTTGCTCGTGATATTGTAATCCCCTACGTTTGTGTGAAGTTATTTCAAAATCCGTTGAGAAATGTAGGCGCTAGAGCGATGACAAAGTTTTTCTAAAAATAGCAACAGTGACCTTGACCTTGGGCGCAGAACCCTGAAAGTAGAACTTGCTCAAGATATTGTCATGCCCTACATTTAGTTGAAGCTATTTCAAAATCCGTTGAGAAATGTAGACGCTAGAGCAATGACAAAGTTTTTCTAAAAATAGCCACAGTGACCTTAACCTTGGGCGCAGCACCCTGAAAGTCGAACTTGCTCGAGATATTGTCATGCTCTACACTTGTTTGAAGTTATTTCAAAATCCGTTGAGAAATGTAAGTGCTAGAGCGATGACAAAAGGTGAACATACGTACTTACGTACGTACTTACGTACTAGACAAAACCTATATCCCCTCACCACTTCGTGGTGTGAGGGGATAATTAATTGGTTAAACCTTTTTTTCATTAAATGAACCTGTCCATCCTAATCATTTGTATGAGTCCATTTCTAGTGTTAGGTATGTTGGGTCGATGTTTTCATTTTTATTGTATTTTGCACAGAATTTTTGTAAGCAAACAGTGTTGACCCTGATCAGACGCGTCTGAACTGGATCTGCACTGTTTGCATGTGTACCAAAAACGGGTATCCGATCTAAAAAGGGGTAACAATGTTGTAGTGCATTCAAGTGGTGCAGAATCTAAACAAAGTAGATTCTAATTCAGGAGCAGTTTGATCGCGTTCTGTATTGTTTTCTTAGCATATCTGTCCAAAGACCTAGAATTTTTACTGTAAAGCTGCGTTTACATGGGCAAAGATCCTGTGACAAAGACGGTTTGCCACAGAAAATGTGCTCGTGTAAATGCCAAAATATGACAATGATTCTCTGATAAATACATATGGTAGTTACTAAGTTACTTCGATAAATTAAATTAGTCTGTGTAAACGGAAAACTTTGCCAAAGATTATGTAACTTTGCTATTAACGTGAAAAATGTGACAAAGATTTTATTTCATTTGACGAATAATATTTGGTCGTGTGAACACTGCAGCCAATATTTCATTGCCAAAGTTTATTTGACAAAGATTCTATGTCACATTTTCTTTAACAAATAATTTGCTCCGTGTAAACGCAAAATGTTTGGCATACTTTCTTTGTTAAAGTTTCTGTGACATAGAAACTTTGCTCGTGTAAACGCGGTCTAAGCGTGGTCTGTTTTCTTATCTATTGCAATAGCTGCAGAACATTTTCTTAATTTCGAGTTGGAATTTCTTGTCCAGACAACCATAAATGAATGGGTTGATGATATTATTGCAGATGTAGAATGAACGAAGAATCAGCCTCAAAGTTAACAGGTCTGGGTCCTCTCCCCAAATTTCTACTTCAAGTATTGCCAAAAACATAAATACAAATTTTGGAATGTAACAGATCGCAAATGCAATCGTTATTACAAGAAAAATAACTGTTATCCGCGAGCTTGGGACTTTTCTGAATGAAGTCTGGAAATCCCTCCGTGGCTCCTGTGCACGAACATTTACGTGATCTTCATTCACTTTCTGATTGTCTGTTGAGACTGTCATATCACTATCATCAGATCCAGGTTTCGCATTTGAAGTTTTCTCAGTTGCAGGTGATGTAATTTTTGTTGCCAGAACTGTCACCATCGGCCTTCTGAACACAACAATATATATCCGAAAATACAGAACTGACATTATGATCAGTTCTGTAAAAATAACTAGCAGTCTTGCTAGACCATAACTGATCTTCGTAGCTCGTGTACCTCTTCCGACGCAGAGTTTAACTGTGAGACCATCCTTTAATTTAAGAATTGCCATATCGACGAGCTTGAAGTAGGGTATCGAAAAAAGAACTGCAACGATGATCGTTATAACGACAGCTATTTTCTTCCACCTTTGCGTCATCTGTCTCCCTGTTGGCCTACATATTTTGAGGTAACGATCAAAAGCGATTATAAGAATGGTATATATCGATACGTTTGTCGTAGTCGAGCAGAGGAAATTCGAAAACTTGCATCCAAGACCACTTAGTGCGCCATTCAGTAGAGACGATGCGACGAGCAGATGCGCCAAACAATTGACCACACAAGCTATCATGTCCAAAACTGCTAGCACTGGAATAAAGAATCTCCCATCACTGTAAGATCTATATCTTTTCAAGTAGATATACAGCACCGTTGCATTTCCCAACACTCCTAATAACAGATATGCTAACAAAATAAAAGTATGGGGAATTTGTCGTTCATACCAATTATCAAAATAACTTGACTGATTTAAATGGCTTGTTTGATTGTCCATAGCTTCTTATTTGTCAACATTAACACTGCTTGAACGTTTGGTATAAATTCTATGACATCCCAGCCAGAAAGCTGGCATTTTAAATATGATGCTAACCAATAAAATAACTCTTCCTCATGAATCACTCGAACAGAACAATAAACAATTGACTAAACAGGAAGCTGCCACGCAGCAAAAACTAACAAGAACTAAAAGCCTTAACCAGCGAATGCGGACGCTCAACTACGTAACGTTTGTTTTCTATTCGACATGAGCACTGGCGCCTTGAGAATTATGCAATTAAAGTCGAAATTGGCTGACTCATATAGAACATTTGCAAGAAAAGTTCCAAGGTATTATCTTCTTTTTTGCACCTTTCTTGCGTTAAGAACGTCTGTTTGTGGGAAATGTTCCTGTTTCACAGATTTGTTCTTGTACTGAATGGGATGAACTTTGAAATTGTGGCCTAATCAATGTTCTTTTCTTTTTTTGTAACCTTCGGAAAGCTCACATTATAACGCACGTACGCTTAAGCTAGGAACGAGTAGCCCGAATTATGCTTGTGTATTGGTTGGAATCCAAACGTTTGGTGGAAATGAAACTTCTCTTTCCAGATCTGCGTCTTGTTAGTGTTCTTGGATATCGTGCCAGATTACACGTACGAGGGGCGTTCAATAAGTTTGTAGAACTCGGTATTTTTCTATATAAATTCAAGATTTCTTTTTTCATTTTTGTGCTGTGTAAGATGAATGATAACAGCCGTTCAGTCAACACGTACATTTTTTGTTTTTACCTTTTGTTTGAAAACCTATACCCATAGGCAAAAATGGCAAGTCAGAATATTGAGTTCAGAGCAGTCATAAAGTTCCTCACTAAGGAGGGTGCAAACCCCAAAAAAATCCATCGGCGCATGGCTGATGTGTATGGTGATAGAAGCCCAAAGTATTCTACAGTGGCAAAGTGGTCAGCAGAATTTAAACGTGAGCGGGACTCCTTAGAAGATGACCCAAGGCCAGGTCGCCCTGCTGATGTCATCAGCCAGGAGATGATCGACCGTGTTGAGAGACTTCTGCTAAACGATCGCCGAATCAAAGTTGCCGAACCTGCTTCAGAATGTGGTATTTCTAATAAAAGTGTTTATACTATAATCCATGAACATTTAGGCATGTCAAAAGTATCTGCCAGGTGGGTACCCAGAAACCTGAACATGCAAGATCGTCAACAAGGGTGGAGTCAAGTCAAGAACTTCTGGAAGTGTACAATTCCAGTCCAGAAGACTTTTAATGGATAGGGTTTGGGATCTGATTCAGTCAGTTTCTGAAGTGTAGTTACTCTTTAAATTTTCACACTCGTCTTGTAATAGGAGATGAAACTTGGCTTCACCACTGGGACCCAGATACTAAAAAAAATCGATGTAATGGAAGCACCAGCAGTATTTTCTGCTATATGTGATTTAAAACCATAAATCAGCTGGCAGAAGAAAATTGAACCTAAACTTGTAGGCGTTTCTATTGATGTTCAATGTATATTTCATTTACTGATACTTAGAACATGGAAATGAAATACGGCAGCTATCCGGCGAGCATTACATTGAACAAACGGTCATTCAGACGTAGAAGCAACTGAATGGCGACCTTAGTTTAGTTTAAACATATTTTATTTCATATCGTTACAAATATTCATGTACATTGTATATATACAGCATGAAAACATTCAAAGGATCAGAACAGAAGCTAAAACTTATCGAGTTCTTATCAGAAATATCTATACATGTATATATGTACAATAACTATCCATTTTGGCGGAATACATAACCTTTTTAGAAAATGTGATGCAAAAAGAAAATTTAACTAGAAATGTGTCCAAAGGACACGGATGCCCCCGCTTAGTACCTTGAGTAAGATGGCACCTTGATTATGCTACTGACACTTGTTGGATAACTAGGTTCATGGAGGCAGACTTGTTTAAAATAAAATGACACATCAAAGGATATGAAATATAGGTAAAAAAGACTTACTTTTTTGCAGTTAAACCACTAACACACAAACATTTTTTCTTATAGCCTATTCACATAGCGTAAGTGTGAACTGTGACCTTGACCTTTAAGCTAGTGACACGGTTCTTGGGCCCAAGTGATTGTCTTGCCAAATACTGTTGAAATCCCACAATGCAGGACAAAGTTATGTGCAGAGTACAAAAAAGGTTTTTCGCTGTAGCCTATGCACAAATTTTGAGTGCAGACTGTGACCTTGACCTTTAAGCTTGAAATATGGTTCTTGCATACTACACATTACCTACCCACGATCATTATTTGTGCCAAATGATTTTAAAATTCCACCTTACAGGAAAAAGTTATAGGCACAAAAATGTTTTCACTGTCGCCTTTACACAAAGTTTACATGTGCAGTGTGACCTTGGCCTTCAAGCTAGCGGTTTGTCATGATGATAAATGCAGAATAAAGGATGGGCAGGACAAGAACTTGTTTCACTTAAGCCTATGCACAAATTTTTAAGTGCGGGCTGTGACCTTGACCTTTAAGCGAGCCACATGGTTCTCACACGCAACACGTCGACTTGTCATGATAATCATTTATGCCAAATAACTTTGAAATTCAATAATGCAGAATAAAGTAATGGGCGGGACATGAGTTTTTCACTACAGCCTATGCACAAAGTTAACGTGGCAAGTGAGGTCTTGACCTTCAAGGTATCGACGTGGTTCGTGCACGCGACACATCGTCTTGTCGTGATAATCATTATGCCAAATAATGTTAGGATTCCACCATGCAGGACAAAGTTATGGACCGGACACGAACATGTCTTATTATAGCCTATTCACAAACTTTAAGTTTGAACTGTGACCTCGACCTTCGAGCTAGCGATATGGTTCTTGCACGCGACACACTCTCTTGTCCCGATGATCATTTGTGCCAAATGATTTTTAAATCCCAACATGCAGGCCGAAGATATGGGTCAGACATATGCAGTGTGACCTTGACCTTCAAGCTAGCGGTTTGTCACGATGATCATTTATGCCATATAATTTTGAATCCCACCATGCAGAATAAAGTAATGGGCAGGACAAGAACTTGACTCACTTAAACCTATGCTCAAAGTTTAAGTGCGGGCTGTGACCTTGATCTTTAAGCGAGCCACATGGTTCTCACACGCAAAACATTGACTTTCATGATAAATATTTATGCCAAATAACTTTGAAATTCCATTATGCAGAATAAAGTAATGGGCGGGACATGAATTTTTTCATTACAGCCTAAGCACAAAGTTTACGTGGCCAGTGTGACCTTAACTTTCAAGGTAGCGACGTGGTTCTTGCACGCGACACATTGTCTTGTCATGACTATCATTTATGCCAAATAATGTTAGGATCCCGCCATGCAGGACAAAGTTATGGACCGGACACGAACATGTCTCATTAAAGCCTATTAACAAACTTTAAGTGTGAACTGTGACCTTGACCTTCAAGCTAGCGACATGGTTCTTGCACGCGACACACCCTCCTGTCCCGATGATCATTTGTGCCAGATAATTTTTAAATCCCACCATGGAGGCCAAAAATATGGGTCGGACACGATTCTGGTAACACACAAACATACACACACAACCACGCACACACATACACACACACGGACAGGTAAGACTCTTTATGCCCTTCCGCCATTTCATGCCGGGGGGGGGGGGGGGGGGGGGAAGCAACAGAGGTAATCGAAATATATACCCAGTTAGCACAAAACGGTTGTATCGTCTGCGAACAGTGGGATATTTGAACCTATGTCAGTTACGATGTCATTTATGTATAAAAGGAAGAGTAAGGGGCCTAACAATATCCTTGAGGGACACCAGCTCTTAAGGAACCCCAATCTGAGGCGACTCCTGGTAGAGCAGGCGACCTTGAGAAAATAGGTTCAGCTAATTATAATAGTTTGTAATTAGAGGAAAATAAATTTTCAGCCGCGACACGACAAAACCAACAGAGTGGCATGTGCGGCCAGCGAAGACTCAAATCAAATCTCATTGGCCCAGTCTGATTAGAGTCTTTGCTGTCAGCATGGAGGTAGCTTAGAGTCTAAGCTATCCTTCAAGCGAAACAGCAATCTGTGTCTTTGCTGGCCGCTCATGCCACTTTCTTGGTTTTGTCGTGTCTCGGTCATTTCCATTTGGTTGATGTGCCTCTGTGGGGGGAAACCTACGCTAGCGAGTTTTAGGCGTCTTATCTGATATCTGCAGCTGCTGTGTCTCAGTAAGTGGCTCTGAAGGTAATCCTCGTTTCCTGCTAAGACCCAAACGTTGGAAAATAAAATGCTATGGGCAGCTCACCTGCCCATAGCATTTTTCTTTTCAACGTTCGGGGATTTGGTCTCACCTGCCCATAGCATTTTTCTTTCCAACGTTTGGGAATTTGCGACATTGAAGAAGTAAAACGCGAGTGTGATGCACTTAATTTGGCAAAAGTACGATTATATTGTGTTAAAGGGCCATATAATGTCTGTACGTATCATAAATGGGAGCATTTACGTCTCCTAACACTCTTCATCTACAATTCATTGATATATTTTCCTTCTTTTATTTATCCCTAGGAACAATTATGCAACATTTTACGTATGGACCTATGACCAATGAAATATTATTCAGACCAGCAGACATGTCGCTGTAAATTATGTTATTTCAACTACTTCCTTTTGATTTAACTTGCACAATGCGTGTATTTTTAATTTTACCGTGCTCAATTCGACACTAAGTCTATGCAAACTTGAAAAAAGGGCCCATAATTCGTTCTGAGACCACTGCATTGGAGTGTAGGTACGAGGGGAGTTCAATAAACTTATAGAACTCGGGGTTTAACTCACAGATTGGAAGATGGTTTCAACATTATTTTTCAATATAATCCCCCTTTACTTCAATGCATTTGGCCCACTTTTCTGTTAAGCAGTCATGCCTTTGAAATAAAAGTCGTCTGTTTGGTCCTAAAACCAAGCCTCTGTAGCAGCATTGAGCTCATCATCGTCCCGAAATATTGTTCCACGCAAGTGGGACTTCAAATTTCGAAACAGATAAATAATCACTTGGGGCCAGGTCAGGACTGTATGGCGGGTGGTTTAACTGCTGGAACTTGCACTCACGAATAGCCGCTTGTGCAACTCTGGACTCCACCCTTTGCTGACAATCTTTCATGTTCAGGTTTCTGGGTACCCACCTGGCAGATACTTTTGACATGCCTAAATGTTCGTGGATTATAGTGTATTTGTATAATGGATATTGTGTTGGTATTGAAAGAGAAATTCGAACTATTGAACAACTTCCGTTTATTTAGGTTTTTGATTCACACAAACACGCGCATAATGATTGCTTTGCTAAATTTCTGAGATCTGATATGCACGAAAAGTTGTTAAAATATTTAAGGGATCTTTTACATTTTATTCCATAATGGTCAGTATTAAGATGACTTTATTGATCGGTTGTTAAGTATCTTTAACTGATTTTTCCCCTTTTCACTGAAAGTGATACCGTTCACCATCTGCACTATTACGTAGGTTGTTATCCCTGTTTTCTCCTTTACGTGGCTGCCCTTTTAGGAAGGATTTCTTCGCTCAGGAAAGCAAACAGGAAGCCGAAAAAAAAACTGTCTCACTTTTAAAAGATAGCCGGAAAAGAAGGCGGTGTCCCCATACACCTTAATGTAAAATGACACTTACTTCATGTATGAAATTTCAATTTAATCATTTTTGATATATGCTTTACTGTTAAAGTTTCTTTGAGATATTTGTTACCATAACTACTCTAAATTATGGGACATTTTAACCTATCAGGGAAATTTTCCTATCCCTTAAATTGCCTAAAAGCTGACGACAAAATGTACGTCCGCAAAATTTCAGTGTTTCGTTCAAGCTACATCAAATGAGAATTCAAAGACTAAACGGCAAACAGTAGATCCTGATAAGGTGGCTCATCATGAGCCGCCTCGGCTGGATCTATGCTGTTTGCAAATTCATAAATTTTGAGTTTTGGCATTTTGAGTACCTTTATATGATTTTACTTGAAAATATTCCATGTGAATTAAGTTATCTCTATGAGCTCTTGTACACACTATCAGATAACGAGTAAAATCTGAAGCCGGAATAACAAACAGCTCCTGATCACACCGGCACAGTGCCTTATTCGTAATGAATAGGTTTGCTAATACCCCTATTCCACACAGACCACGAATCCCACGAATCGCCACGAATCGATAAATTTTAGGATTCATAGCTGAATCGTAATTACTTCGTGAAGTTCTTAACTGAATCGTATATATTCGTAGTCAGTTCTTGCAATTCTTGAGCAATCGGGAATTCGTGGCAAAAGTTTTGAGCTGTTCAAAATATTGGCCACGAATTCCCGATTAAAAAAAAATCGTAGTTAATTCGTAACAGATTCTTAATGCATTCTTAGGCATCGTAACTGAATCGAAATCGATTCTGAGGCGTTCGTAGTGTTCTGAACTCATATGGGGATTCGTGAATTTGTACCTTTGATGCATTTGCGCACAGTGAAGGCTCTGGACGCATGCATTTATCTACCCAGCGGGCAAATGACGTTGTACTGACGTCGATGAGATGTCACGACGTCGCACTGTCTGCGCCAGTGTTTAGGGTTTTTACCACAGTGTCTGATTTCTTAGGCAAGACTGCATTATCATCACAAGAATCAAGAATATCTGTGTAAAACAAAGTAATTTGCTAATGAGCAACTTCGCAATATGAGACAATGGCTTTGGAAGTCAGAAATTACTTTTAAAAGGTGTTCATACCTGTATTGTAAAATGTGAAATCTTATTTAAGGAGTAGACAGAAGTCGGTACGCAGCCTTTTGACCAAGTATTAACGTCGAAACAGAAACAACGTCGACATGACATTGTTTCTGCGTTGTGTGCTTGCTGGCTTGAAATCAGTTGTCATGCTGTTACATTGACGCTGAAACGTATGTGCTTAAAAGCAAGTTAAAAGGTTTAAACCTTGCTAGCAGAACAGAACCACTTAAGTAAAAATGCAGCTTGTATAAGAGGGAATCTTGAAGAAACTCTTGGAGTTAATGGCTTGGAAGACAACAATGAAAACAAGTAATGTAAAGGAGAATAAAATAAATTCAGAACAGCTTAACATCTTATCACAGATCAACGCTTATCATTTTGTTTCAAATAAAATGCCTTTGTGAAGTACTAAAAACGATACAGAATATAAACTGAATCAGCTCAACATGTCTTTGGTGACAAGGAAGGTGTACTTCGGAAATAGAACCAAGCGCCAGACTGCCAGAACAAAGCGGAGACAGTTCGTATTATCTCCTAGCCCTATTGGTTTGAATAAGGTAATTATTATTATTGTTTAGTATCCTGTACAGAATATGGTCCTTATATCCCGCTCCGCTTTGTTATTCTTGAACAAAACTTTGACGCTTTCGCCGCCGTCACCGTCTCAGTGATACTCGCCAGAGATTTCACCCTACTAGCCGGTGTAACGAAGTAAAGCGGCCCCCATAGAATAACGACCACCGGTCATTATTCTTTAAAGACTCTCCGATTATAATTTTATACCCCATCTCCCCTGGTTATAATATTATGACTGCCTCGCGCGGATAAGTAAAACGAACCTTCACGAAAAATTGAGACCACCATAAAATTACAGCCCTCGGTCATTATTTTTTTAAGAAAAGTGGCCTACGGTCATTATCCACTCTACGCGCGCGAAGTTATATGACAATTAAGAGAGAGAGAGAGAGAGAGAGAGAGAGAGAGAGAGAGAGAGAGAGAGATGCTCCTACCTTCCCCGCTCTTCCCCCGCCAAACGATAAAGTCACTCCGAATGTCCCTTACGCATCAATGGTTCATATTTCATTCATTTCAGCCTGACACTTATTGAAATGATCCGCGACGCGAGAAAACCAACAAAGTGGTTGTGCGCCGAGCGCCGACTCAGATCAGCCTGGACATCCGCCTAATCCGCTCAGACTTTTTGCTAAACCGTTAAAGGGTAGCTAAGGGTCTAAGCTACTTCCATGCGGACAGCGAAGACTCTGATCAGACTGGGCGAATGCCCAGACTGATCTGGGTCTTTGCTGGGCGCACAACCACTTTGTTAGTTTTCTCATGTTGGGGCTCAAATATGTTCAACAAGGTAAGCATTTTAAAATAATAGAAATGCTCGGCTGTTTTTGTGAACAGATTCATCGTTATTCCAGGTCCCAAGACAGGAGGTCAGTTTTTGCCCTCCAGATGGCCGCGAAGCTTTCCTGAATAATTTAGAAAAAGTTAAAAACTATTCTAACACAGTGCGCCTATAGAAGCAATGGAAAGTTACCGTGTTTTATTCTGCAACAATTCACTTTTTCGGGGCGCGTGAGTCTAATTGCTGACGTCACTGCAACAACTGACATAAGTTTGTGACGGTTTTAGACGTTAGACGGTGTAACGTCTCTTTTTCTTTCTAAAGTCGCCATAAAAACGTATATTTGTTTTAGACGCAGTTAAGAATATTGGCGGGAGCATGAACGCGCTGGCAGGAAGGTTGGGAGAGTTTGACTATAAAGAAAAGTTTTTGGTGTTTTTTAGTGTTAGAATCGAAATAGTTCAGCTCTGGCATTGAATTGTTGAGTAATAATTCACTGTTTGTCGGTCAGTTGTAAGTAGATATGATCTACTTTACAACTGACCTCCAAACAGTGAATTATTACTCAACAATTCACTGCTAGGGCTGATCTATTTCTTAAATAGAAAGCCGTCAAACAATGACACAAATCACAAGATAGCCTGGTCGAAAATGGAAAACGTATTGACAATTTAAATACTACAAAGCAAAATACCCGGCCTGAAAGCTTAACATGGCACTTGCATTTCTATGAAATTATGAAACGAAATTAATCTATGCATTTCTGAGAGGAGTGTAGAATCTATTTTGGTTCAAATTCCAGCTTGATACATGGTAATTTAGTATCCATATTCTACGAACAAATATGGCCTAGGATTATAGTTCAGGTTACGGGATGTCTGTCCTGGATTTTATGCTTTCCCCCCAAAACTTGCAATTGCGAATTACACGGAATTAAAGACTTAGAAAAAATAATTTGTTTTAGAAAATCTGAAGTTTCTTTTGAAAGAAAATCGGTTTAAAACGTCTGAGAAAAATTGATGCTGTTTGCCATTCTCCAATTCCAATGATGTCATAGATCTTAGGTGTTCATACTGATTTCAAAGTGAAGTCATCGAGACGTCATTCTACCAAGGTACTACGCACAACAGTTGGTAATCCACAGTTGCTATGGTAACGGATCTATGACGTTATTGGTATTGGAACATGGCAGGCAGTGTTTTCCATGCTCCGTCATTTTTTCAGTGACATTACAAACTGAAATGCTTTCAACAGAAACTTAGGATTTTCTCAAACAATTGATTATGCTCAAGACAATTACTTCGGTGTTAAATATGAATTTTGACAACTGGAGAGAGACCAGCAAACTGATTTAAGCTGTCGAAAATAAGTTGCCGATGACATGTAAACATACTTATCACGCTTAAATAAGTAAAATAAGAATTTCGTTTCTTTTTGACATTCATATTGGCATTACTAAAAGACAACAAGCAAGTGTACCATTTCACCTTTAGCCTGTTTCCAGTTTTCCAAGGAGAGTATTTTAGGCGGTTTCATCGCCTAAGCTCCTCGTCCAGCACCAATCTATTTTGTAGGTGCTTAACAGTATGTCACATTTTAGCATTATCATATCATACTTTTATGTTTTGCATATGCGATATATATACTCAGCGTCAGTGAAAACGCACCAGTTTGGAACTTATGGCACATTATGTTCGTTTAATGTTTGGTTTTATGTAATAGACAATTTGGTTAATCTTTATTTTCTTGTATTGAGAAAGAATGTTTGCAAATTAAATTTCGTTCATCAGTGGGTGCTATCAAGCGTGGCGTCAATACTGACGTATTTGAAAACAGTCGATATCAAATGACACAGTTAAAGCGTAATAAATCCATATTTCGTGCTCTGCCAGACTCTTGATTGCAAATGAATCGTTTATTGGAAGGTTTCTTCACATAAAATCCACTTTTCCTCCATTGAATTATGACGCGGTTCGGCGAATAAGGGTGACGTTATCCATGTAACGTCATGCTCTGGCTGGGTAACGGTTGACGTTTGCCCCATAGAACTTCTGAAATTTTGTTACTACTACTTATTTAGGTTGCAAAACGTATCAAATTTACCTTTAGTTACTTTTGTCTGCCCTTGTTTGATGAACGTGACAATAAAGTGACGTTCGAATCCAAATCACTTTGTTGCATTCGGTGGTCTGGATTTCTTTTCTATGGCGTATTAAGAGGGTATCTATACTCTAGCAAAATCCATCATTGAGGAATTACCGCCATGTGAAATTATGGTAGAATTCCGTTTTTCTTGATTTCAGAGCCTATGTTACGTCACACACTCACAGCGTCCCTTCGGGCAGAATGACATCATGGGCGTAATAGGATGATCCGATATGATAGCTATACTCTGTTGATATAGTATGATCATTGAATTTAAGCAAAAATTTTACATTTTAAGACTGGTGCGTTTTCATTGACGCTGAATATACATATGCTTGATGTTGGGGATAGGGTTTGGGATCTGAATCAGTCAGTTCCTGAAGTGTAGTTACTCTTTAAATTTGTATTTGGCAAACCCCTCGTGCTTGTTGTAAGGAAGAGAAAGGGACACAAATTGTCTGTTGTTTTTTTGTACTAAACAATTTTGCTTGTAAAAAATGATTTGCTGTTTTGTTTGAATATTTATACGCAGGATATGTTACAGCTACAGTGAACTATACTGAAGGTAAACTCTTTAAACACAGAAATTAGTTTAAAGAAAGAAAGAAAAGAAGTTGTTGTTTTTCTACATTTTTTCATAGTTCGAACGGTTAATTTCATACAAGCATGGTGATGGAAGGAATTGCTATTGATAAACCCTTGATCTTAAAATAGTTTGGTTCAGTTTAAAACGATGTTAACTTTTGAAATAGTTATCATTTCCTTCAGAATCATAGTCATGAAAATGCCAGCAACCGCCACAGTCATGGATCACATGAACTGAATCAAGCTAATGTTACCCAGTGTGCAAATGACGCCGATATAACGTCGAATGGACGTCGATACGAAGTCATTATATCACATAGACGTCAGAACGTAGTCGTTTCAGCGTCACGTGTCTGCTGGTTATATTCTTGTTTCAGGAAACCGATTTCTTGGTAATTTCAGCCGAAGACAATAATATAACAAAGCGTGAAGAAAGTTCGAATATATTCCTGTCTTGCTTAAGGTGGAATAGAACAAAACCAAACTTTTCAGTTTTTAGACTATTATTCAATATCGTCGTCTTTTATATATTTGGATCCTTTTGAAACTAATCAGGCTTTGAATCGACTGCCCAATTAAAATTAAGGAATTACAGTTTGCTTTTTTCTGGTTTCGTACCAGATATTGTCAGGGTCACTGACGAGGCTTTATTAGCCGAAACTGCGTAGTCTGGCCCATGTTCCTATTTCTGTATGTATTCTCTGCTCTTGAAGGAACTTTTTTAAGATTTTAATTTTACCTCACTGCAGCTGGTGTTGTGCCGTGTGGAGGCCGTAAAAAGTCTCCCCGTACATCATCCATAGTGCAGATTATATTTCATTTACATCCTTTGAGATCAAAGGATAGATTCTGAGAAATCTAAAATTTGAGATCGATTTAGACTATTATTCTATATCATAGTCTTTTATATTATTTGGATCCTTTTGAAACTAATCAGGCTTTGAATCGACTGCCCAATTAAAATTAAGAAATTACAGTTTGCTTTTTTCTGGTTTCGTACCAGATATTGTCAGGGTCACTGACGAGGCTTTATTAGCCGAAACTGCGTAGTCTGGCCCATGTTCCTATTTCTGTATGTATTCTCTGCTCTTGAAGGAACTTTTTAAGATTTTAATTATAGTCTAACAACATATTACCAAAAAGTTCAGCCATTTGTGACTCACTAAATGACTATTTAAGAGCACGAAACAAAATATTCCTGAATCAATGGCATCGTAAAAACGTGATGGTTTGACTTTTTTTTCGCAATATTTACAGCTCTAAGATATCCGCATTAATCGACATTGCTCAGCAGTCCGTTGAGGTATTGAAATAAATTCTACACCGAGGTAAGTGCCATCAGGAGGTCCATAAAGCTGTGCTTTACTTTCTGTCTAATCTCAATCATTATGAATGAATTGATACAAACATTAATTTTCATTAGCTGTTGAAAATTGCTTTCTATCACGTAAAAATTGAAATACAGAGAGATAAAAAAAACGTCTCCAAAAAATATATCGCATATTTTGATATGTTTTATTGAAATGTGAAGTTGGAATATTAAGATTTCATCGTGTTAGTATTTCTCAAAGTAATTTTTTTTAAACTAAACCCCTGTTCAGATAACGTCGGCTGTTTAGTGTCAAACTAAAATGGGCACTAAGACCATTTTCCGACATATCTTTTGGTTCCGATAAAACAATGTCGAGTTATTCTGGAGCGTTTACGAAAATGAAAAATAAAAAAAAATCTCATTCCATTTTCTAGACAGAAGAATTCAAACAGATCAGGGGTTCGTTTTCCCCGTTTTGCTTTTTCGGAAGTAATTGACGTCACGAAATGCGAAGTTCGTAAGAGTTCAATAAACGAGACGTCACGTTGCGCAAAATAAGTATCATGGCAAAAATGAAACCCTGACGTGTTGAAACCTTACTCCCTGGAAGACGGAATAAGATATTAATTCAGATTTTTTGTTTTTTATGCAGTTGCATTCTCTAGAAGAGATCATAAATGTTTGATTAGAAACTAAATATATACTTGAAACATTCTCAGTAATAATCCCCCTTTGACGTTGAAACAAACGACACCATCGGAACAAATCTTCTTTGTGAAAAATTTACACGGTAAAAACTTAAGATTATTTTACAAAAATACATGTAAACATATTTCATTAAAACATATCAAAGTTTCAGTTATATTTTCAGAGACATTTTTTTTTCTTTATCTAATCTTTTAGTTAAGCATTATTCAGTAGCTAATGAAAGGTCATATTTGCCTTAATCAACATAAAATGCGAAAAAAATTGAAATAAGTGATAACGCATCTTTAAAGGCCTCTTGACGGCTCGCACGTTAATGTAATTTATTACAATCTCTTTACGGAGAGCAAAACAAATGCGAAAATTATATATATATATTGCATAAAAAGTCTATCCTTCACATTTTCATGACGTCATAGAAAAAGAAGTATTTGTTTCACACTTAAAGGATTTTGATCATCAGTGTATCAGCATGATAAATAATGTTTTATCATATTTAACTATCTTCATTTTAGTGTAAACATTAAAATTACAAAGTCGTTGCATACATAAATGTAGCAAAATGTGGCGCTTGGAACTGGAACAGATTTACATGCAAATTTGTTTCCTATGCGCAATATTTGCTGCGGTAAACTCTGTAGCTTGTCTTAGCTTACCGGTATTTTCATAGTATCTATATTAGCAATTCCAATCAATAAATTCGCATTGGCCATGTATGAATTTTACCATGTGTAAGCTGTAGTTTTAACAGGTGGTGGTATACCGCTTCCGATGATACGAGTAGATGAGACTGCAAGGGTAGCCTAAATTCTGTCACGCTTCATATTCCGGAACAGTTTGAAATGCATCTGGTAACCGCAACATTCACAAAAGTAAATAGAAAAATTCTCAGGAACTGACACAGTTCAATCCCAGATCCCACCCAAGCCACCATGTGGGAAAAGACAACACAAAATTAGACACCACCAAAGACATCTTCAGCGGCAGCCATGTGAACAGCCATTCCTCATGTAGGTGGCCTTCGTGTAAGCCTGAACATCACAAACATTATACCCAAAACAGACATGGCGATAAAAACACATAAAAACCCAAGCTGAACCAAAACAGAAGTGCCGCCTTGGGACGACCAGTAAAAAAATTACTGGGGGTGGGTGGGGGGAGGAAGAGCTTAACCGGTTTGTGGTCGACTAACCTTCGGCCTTGGTTCTGCCTTGGTTCATCAGATACTAAGTTGTTTAGCCCAACCAAAATAACCAGGCCAACGAAAGCACCAACCCTAACAAAACGAACAAGTAGGCAAAACATTAGACATCTGTTTTACCTATTTTCTACTGTTTTATGTTAGGGCTAGCCTTAACATCACAAACAATATACCAATAACAGACAAAGCAACAAACAACACATAAAACAACCATGAATTACCAAAACAGAAGTGCCGCCTTGGGACGACCAGCAATTAAAGTACTGGGGGGAGGGGGGGGGGGCAGGTGTGGAGGGGGTAAGGGCTTAACCGGCTTGTGGTTTAACATCCCTCGCCCTTGGTTCTGCCTTGGTTCATCATATACTAAGTTGGTTAGCCTAACCAACATAACAACCATCCACATAACAGGTCAACGAAAGCACCAACCCTAACAAAACGAACAAATTATACGCAAAACATTAAAAGTCTATTTTTTTTTTTTTTTTTATCTATGTTCTACTTTTTATGTTAGGGCTAGCCTTAACATCACAAACTAAATACATGTATCAATAACAGACAAAGCAACACACAGCATATAAAAGCGTGTTGTTTTTCTTTGCACAGTGATATCAATAGGAACCAAACAACGAGAGTTGGTTGCTTTACGATATAAGGCGTATTTCTGTTCTATTCTATTCTGTCCCGTACCACTAAGGCTTCGAATTTTTTGTGTCACTGAATTTCCGGTCGGCGTTTTCTTTTCTTTGGAGAAATGAGACGCTGGCCATTTTATTGAGGAAAAATAAATTCCTTAATTTCCGCCGCCACTTCCCTGGCAACCCGCGTATGCGTTCCAAAATAAAAATCCTATGATGGCCGTCAGAATTTGGCTAGAAGGCCGTACAGTTCGAAGCAAAAGCAACCCTTACCTCTTCACTGCGGCTTCTCGGCATCTGTTTATTGGTGACACGCATTACATTTCTAGGTCGGCAGCAGGCAGATGCACACGTGATATAGCCAGCAAGCTTTACAACTTTCTAGAAACGACATGGGCTGACGGAGAAACGGAGACTTTCTGCAAAACAGCTTCCACTATCGGTTTTCCCTTAGATATATATAATGTACCAATGTTACATATACCATTGTTGCCACTGGCCCTTCCAATAGAACTGCCAGTGGTGACATTGGCAATTTTGCCAGTGGTGCCAGCGGCGAACTGACATCAGAACGGTCATTTCGACCTCGTGTGTCCACTGGGTAGTGATTGGCGTTGCTTTAAGCCAAGTGAATGCATCGAATACTCGAATCAGCCTGCGAATATTAGCAAATTAGTCAAGAATCTTTACTTTTAGTTTTTAGATTCTCCAGATTTAACTGATCATATACGACTGTGAATTAAGGAATTATATCAGACGACGCAAGCTATATGCTCCGAGTATAAGTAGGGACGACAGGGGCATTGTTACAATGAAAGGAAAAATATTTTATCCCATCTGCATCCTTTGGGCGTCGTCATTTTATTTTGAGTTGGCCTATTTTTAGATTTTTTTGTTTTATACTTATAAAAAGTTTTCCTGGATTTCTGTGCTGTAGGACGCAGATACATAAAACTACTAAAAAAGAAGCTATCCATGCAGCTGTGCTACATTTTCTTGCTCCAGTGTTATTTTTTATTGGAGTCATAATGTAGGTTGGTTGCAATTTAGGTGGCGCCTATTTCATATTACTTTAAGGGTCCTCCAGGAAAAATGGTAAATTATTATAAATAGCCCTGTTCAAAATAAAGCCCCCAGGTGTACTACTCAATACACTTCTTTCTGTTAGACGGGATAAAAGTTGACTTATTGCTCTTTTTTTTGTCACTGAAAGTACTGTTGTTGTTTTTTCGGAGTATTCCAAATTACCTTTACATTTCTGATACATTTTGGTTGCATGGTAACTTTTGGCAATCATTTTCTTGATTTCACTGTCCAGTTTTTTTTTACATTCATTGTTTAATTTTCCTAAACCTGTTCACATTTAAGGCAGTCGATCTCAAGAATAGCCATTATACATCAGCCAAACGCCCTGACTCTCGTCTCCGTATTGCCCCAAAGCTTTAATGAATTTCAGTATAGCCATCACATCTCCTGTTTTGTGTGCAACTCTCAGTACTCTCTTAGTACCAAAGGCCTTAATTCTTGTGAAAGGGCGATTTCACGTTTATGCTTGTAACTGATTCACGTATTATACTTTTTTGGTAAAAATTGCTGAATTTTCAGAATTGTTTCTCATACCATCAATGCATAAAGCGGAATGAAAGGAGCTGATAGAATGTAGTTATGAAAACTTGACATTCACTGTCACATCACGTTTAAATTACTTCTGTAGTACAACCTAGGCGCAAATATGAAATTTGTCTTTCTTGTTCTGCGTTGAAAATATCCTAAATGTAATAAAAGGGATATCTGAAAAGGTAATGCACTCGTAGAATGAAACACGAAGTGAATCCGATAATCATCTGCGAATATAAGCAAAGCTGCAGAGGCTTCTGTTTATGTGGACCTACAATATATATCGATGCTCACAGCAGACGGTTTCTGTCAAATTTGTTTTAATATTGTTCATGGCTACATGTCAGAACTATGCTCGTAAGAAGAAAAAAACGTTTGGTTATGTTTGGCATACATGAAAATTTAAAGAGTAAATACACTTCAGAGACTGACTGAATCAGATCCCAAACCCTATCCCCACCATCAAAGAGAAAGACTAACAAAGACATCCCAACGAACAATAAATTACAGTCAGCAGCTCTTTCCAAAATAGGTGGCAACTCAGCTATCTTTACTGAACTAAATAATTTAGACCAACAGAAGTTTTAAAATGAAAACACAATAAGTTAAACAGCACCGAACATAAAACAAATGCAACCGCAACGAAAGTACCGCCTTGGGACGGTCAGTAATAACTACTAGGGGGTTTAAACCGGTTTTACTGAGTCCAAACCTTCAACCTCACCCACCGCCGCGGTGCACACACTTAGTTGGTAGTTCGGCTCGGCTTGAACTGTCAGTATATTGATGTGACTTTCCGAATAGATTTTGAAAATCATTGTCAGCGTATCAGCATAATACATAATGTTTTATCATATCAGAATGATTCAATTTAGTGTAAATATTTTACAAAGTCGTTGCATACATAAATGGAGCAAAATGTGGCGCTTGGAACTGGAACAGATTTACATACAAATTTGTTTCGTATGCGCAATATTTGCAGACCATATACACATCTTTCTGTTAGACTGGCGAAATGTCATTCACCTTGACTGTAAGCTCAGATTTTGACAAGACTTAGCAAGGGCCCGTTATTTGATTACACGCTTCTTTGAGTTGTCCTTCTTGGTGTGCAATGAATAATTCACTGATTAAATGCTTGTTTGAGTTTAAGGAACCTTTCAGCCCAGGTTTCAGTCTCTATCTCCGCCAGAGGAGAAACATTAGACAAACACGCGTGTACATCATCTAAAGTGGTCCTGGCATCTAAACTGGTCCTGGCCTCTATTTTGGTCCTAATCAGTCTCTAAACTGGTTCGGACTGGCATCTATTATGGTGCGTTAAGCAGATTCTAAAATGGCCCTGAGCGCTAAACGTAAATATATACAAAACCAGTAGTTTTCTGCTAAATACTGCTTCTCACGGCCTAACAGATGTCCGTTTATATCCAGGCATTTTCAAAAACATAACTCATGTACTAATATCAAATGTGGAAATTGAAATTTGGATTGAACATGACTCTTAACTTGTGTCTTAAGACACTGCTTCTTATCAACTTTTATATACAATTACCAATATTTTTCAGCACTCTTGTTTGCACCTATTTTGTGAACTTTGTGATGATGGTGTTTATTATTATGTATATATGTATATAGTGTTATTAACAGAGGGCCACAAGGTAGAATAGCTAACAAGCTAATTGTGTTACCCTCTCAAAACAATGTATAAATAAATAAAAGTGAAGAATGTGAAACATAAATCATGAACGGTGAAGTGTGCTGGATGGATGGATGACTTGCGATTTTAAGTCCTTTTCAACAGTATTTCAGTCATACTCGGACGATGTAAATATGATAATGAAAGGCTGTGTGCAAGAGAGCCCCGTTTGCGGTTTGAAAGATTACCGCCTCCAGCGGGGCTCGAACTCAGGACAGCTAGATCAGTAGCCCAGCGTTTAACCTACTGAGCTACCGGGGCCCGTGGTTTACATAGGGCCTTTAGGTGAAAGTGGAGCACATGTACCCCAGGGATATGCACTGAGCCTATGCGTGACAGCAGAGAGCAATTGGGACAAACCTTGAGTATATAGGTGACAACAGGGTTTGTCTTGTATAGCCACCGGGCCTATAATTGACAATAGAGTCGCCCAGAGTATCCCTGGCCCAAACAATGTGCCTTTAGGTGATAGTATAATATCGAAGGGACAAACAGTGGACATGGACATATGAATACCACAGATAGACATATAAAGCTTCAATGTAATGGAGTGGAGTACCATAGGGACACACGCCTTAATATAGGGACAGACACTATGGGGATAAAGCTGTTCTTTAGGCGAGAGTAAAGTAACTTAGGGTTGGTTGGTTGGTTGATTTGATGCTTAACGTCCACGGTAAACAACTAAGGTCATGTCGGGACGGTCAGTTAACCTAACCACACTATTCCTGGGCAGGCTTAGACCTCCTAAGCGGTTAACCAGTACTAAGTGCACATACTTTCGCCAGTAACTGACAACTACCCTTCTTGAATCAGCGGAAGGAGAAACGAAAGTATGTGGCCAGACCAGGATTCGAACCCAGGACCTCTGACTTACGAGTCAGGTGCCCTACCGATTGCGCTACCCGGCCCGGCAGTAACTTAGGGACAGAGATACCTGGTCTAGAGGTGATAGCAGAGTACAACAGGGACAGAGATCATACGTGGTCTATTGGTGATAGCAGAGTACCACAGGGACAGGTGCCGAGCCTATACTATCACCTTTTACATTTAGTATTGCGCCTACCATTTAAAAATGACCCTATGAGAAGTTTATATCTTTTTGATAATTTTACAATTTCAGTGAGGCGACTACGGCTGCAAGTGGGGTGTGGCGAGTGGCGAAGGGGATGGGAGAGGCTGGAGTTTCAGTTTGCTGCCGGTTGTCTAAGAAAATACTGATACGTTTTTATTATTATCTTTATCATTTCGTTTTCATTCGTTCATGAGGATTATCTCGGATTCCCAGGCTGATCTGGAGCTTCGCTAAGTTCATATTATCCATTATCCAAAATTATTTATAGAAGGCATTACTGTCGCATAGTTACCGGGATCATTTTAGAGGCTGCTTATCGCACCATAATAGATGCCAGCCGGGACCAATTTAGAGGCTGATTAGGACCAAAATAGAGGCCAGGACCAGTGTACACACGCGTAATGTCGAACTAATATCCCTGAAGTTTTAGGCATTCGTTCTACTATATCTACCGCATTTACCTAGGGAGAGCAATGCCAATCAGTGTTTGCAGTCGGTGCGAGCTGTGATTGTTTTCTGTCAGTTATCTTTTCTCAAAAAGCCATTTACCTCAACTTATTACAACAAAAATAGATAGATAAATGAATAAATAAATTGCACCGCCATGTTTCTGCTGGAGCCGGGCCGGGTAGCCCAATCGGTAGGGCACCTGACTCGTAAGTCAGAGGTCCTGGGTTCGAATCCCGGTCTGGCCACATACTTTCGTTTCTCCTTCCGCTGATTCAAGAAGGGCAGTTGTCAGTTACTGGCGAAAGTATGTGCACTTAGTACTGGATAACCGCTTAGGAGGTCTAAGCCTGCCCAGGAATAGTGTGGTTAGGTCAACTGACCGTCCCGACATGACCTTAGTTGTTTACCGTGGACGTTAAGCATCAAATCAACCAACCAAAAAAAATGTTTCTGCTGGAAACATAGTATGCCCTTGGCCCTTGTTCTATCTTATAATGGTGTAAATGCCTCAGAGTAATTCATTTTTGCATCGGTTGTACCTTCCCTTTCTATGCCAGTATGGTGATTGACATGACTAGCTAGAAAACATTAATTTGAGTGGGAAGGAGGTTGGGGTAGCAGGTGGAGGGATTTCCACCAAATACGTATTTTTCAGGTCCCAAATATAAACACAGGCGCTACTTCTCTACCCTACATAAGCTACTGAATCGAACAACTGTGGTGAAAGCCATCGCATTGTAGTTCGTCTGGGTCACGGAGATTGTCTTTTCAAATACGGAATGGCTTTCTGAATTGACATAGATAACAGAATAACTCCCAAGCTAATATGATTATGTACATCTGTATTAATTAGTTACTGGTCATCAATTAATAATGCATCAGAGCCAATCTAATTAGACACCTCTCTATTTGATGAGCTCCGGGTTAATGAAACTATAAGGTCGAGTCGGGTTACTCCGGACAGCCGGTAAATTCGGGCATACCATTGCGAACAGTAAAAATCTAGATGAGACGTCTCACAATGAGCCGTCTCATCAAGATTTTCACTGTTTGCCCAGTTATTTTTGTTTTAATTCCAAACAACTGAAATATAAATGAAACAATGTCACTGTCCGAATTTACCCTAGCTTTGTAATGTTCAGTTCCATAATGAAATTACCAAGGAAATATATCAAGCAAAATGTACCGCACATACCCTAAATATAGGTGGACTGTGGCCAAAAATAGTAATTGTCCTTACTTTCGAACATGTCAGTTTTACCTGTTCGACAAAGATGATAGCTGAATACAAATTGTATGCTATGGTCACACTGATCCTGTAAAGGAGATGTCTCGCTTTGTTCCGCAAGGTTTTGTTAAGTCATTGGCCCCAACATGTAGGAACCAAGGTATCAACCATAATATAATTTGACATTTCTTATCATCTAAAGCGACCTATCTGCTAATATCTCCTGAAAGGCAAGTACATTAACACACATGAAATAGAAAGATAGTTCCATTAAATGCAATACATTCTGTACAATAAGTTGCTTATGTAATTTTTCGTACAATAGGGTCAAGTCAGTATATACGGACAGCAGCTTAACTCGGACAGTGACATTTCTCCTTTATTTGGAATTAAAATAAAATTAATTGGACAAACAGTAAAAAAAATCCTGATGAGACGGCTGATTATGAGCCGTCTCAGCTGGATTTTCACTATTCGCAATATAATGAGCCGTCTCATCTGGATTTTCACTGTTTGCAATATAATGAGCCGTCTCAGCTGGATTTTTACTGTTTGCAATATAATGAGCCGTCTCATCTGGATTTTCACTGTTTGCAATATAATGAGCCGTCTCATCTGGATTTTCACTATTTGCAATGGTATGTCCAAATTCACCCGCTGTTCTAAGTTACCCGACTTGACCCTGACCCGTTTGTACGTATCTGAAACATATATTGTATGAAAAAAAAACGCATGCAGGGCATACGAGTTTGAGAGTCCCACATAGGAGATCACCCAATAGGCACAAACCTTTCAGTCATCATTTAATCAACGTTGATTCAACGTAACGTTAATTCAATGCTGCGTGTCCAATTGAAAATTGCTTATCTAAGTGAATGGGTACACATACAGCGGTAGCAACCTTACCCTTTTCTTTTATGCCTTTCCTTTCCAATGGGACCAATACTGGAAGGAAAGAATTTGCTTCTAAGAAACAAAGCTTGGAAGGAAATCTTTGTCTAAGGAAGCAAACAGTAAATCACCCTATGGAAACGGTGACAATGGTACCTGGTGAAAATTCGGGGGTGAATTGGTATACAGTGTAAATTCGGACGAAGTGTAAGTGTGAAGTCGGGATTTTCTTTGTTTAAACGGTATATACTTTTCATCTTCTCAATTTTGTGTTCCCGGCATGGCCAAGCAATGTTAAAAAGTAAAGATCTACTTATTGCAGGAGCTATAGAAATCAATTTTGTCATATGGGATGACAGCATGCTATGAAAAAAAAAATTAATGATAGCCGTAATTTGGCGCCCCGTTTCTCAGGCTGTGTGTCAAAAGGTAGGAAAATCTCATTTTGTACAGTTTGATTTTGATTTTCTAACAAACGCAAATGGTCAGAGAGCTCATTTTGATATATGTACCCGAAGCTTTAAATACTAGATAATACCCCCAAAAATCAAAATTCATTCAGCATGGGAAAAGGATATAATGCCACGTGACTGTATACAGTGCGAGTCGTCGGGTATGTGGAGTGAATCATCGGATAAAAGTTTGTGAATCATCGGACATGTATTAGTTTTGAGGGCAATTTTGGGTAAAAAAAACGAGACTTCTCATTGTCTTATGGAAATTTGACATCGCGATTCATGTACTGATCAGTCTAGGTCAATTGTAAAAGTCTTATAGCAATGGAATACATATATTAACGACTGATACACCAGCGGCCAGTGTGTCATCATATAAAAGTTAGCGTATACATTGTCTTAGACGGAACGGGAAAATCGTTTTTACAAACGTAGTGGGAGAGTACTACAAAATCTATAAATTTTGGTTGGCCGGCTGTGCAGCTGATGTGAGAAGCATGGGCGTTTTATCCCGTATTTCCT
The DNA here is from genome assembly GCA_963989385.1 of Ctena decussata. Taxonomy (NCBI): domain Eukaryota; kingdom Metazoa; phylum Mollusca; class Bivalvia; order Lucinida; family Lucinidae; genus Ctena; species Ctena decussata. The sequence goes on from OZ022506.1 coordinate 11,251,083, forward strand.
TTCTCTCCTGTTCTTCTTCATTATTAAAGGTATTTTCCCATTGATCAACTTGATCGTCTCGATCGCCCGAATTCTCCAACAAAGTTCGATCAATTATTTGATCGGGCTAGTAGAGGACTTTTTCTCGACCGTACAAGACCCAAACATGACCACTCACGACTACACCACATCAACCCGACAATCAGCCAGGTCTCTATGCGGTCAGCTCGATCCCTACACGATCTCTACACGATCTCTATTCGACCAAATTGACCTATATCTTTAGTCATGTACGGCCACTGTAGACAATCTTAGTCTAAAAACCTCAATTTGTCAAGGAGAACCAGGCTGCTCTTGCTCCCTGCTTGAAAGGGTAGTGGTGATGCCGACTGCTGGCTTTCTTTCCCTCCCATCTAAGCCTCTTGAGGGTTTGGTGGAGGTGATGTGGTTGTGACTTCCTTATCAAAAAGGAAGCATCTGTCTCTTTGCGGGATTTTAGTAGTTGTAGTTGTGATATTTTTATGCTAGTACGGTTTAGGAAATTGTCAGTACTGCATACCTTGTTTGAAGGATGGCATTGCGCTCGTGTAAGATCGGGTAGCTATCCAGTGCGATCAACTAGCAATCAGGTAGTGGTCAAGTTGATCTGGGCAACAAATTGAAAAGGGATCGCGTTGATCGGAAAGCAATAGGCTACTGGTCGAAGAGAGGTCGAGTTCATCGGATACTGATCCATATGTTTTTATCCCACACAAACTAGATAGCTACACGATCGTTTCCCGATTAAGTCGATGTCTACTGAGCCAATACTCGCTTCCCGAGCTTCTAGGGTTTGACTTCCTCGATCTCTACTCGAATTTATTGAAAAATGCCCAAAATTTTCGGGTAGGATGCCGGAGCGATGCCGAACAAGGCAGACCACCCCGACCACCCCTGCCGATCGAGCTGGCTTGACGAGTTGAGCTTGTCGAGTTGATCTGATCGGCAGTGAGAACATACTATAAGTAATTTGCCTCGACATAGCATGACAGAACGCTTTAAAAGAAAAACAGAGTTAAACTTCATATCTCTTAGCAGTGATGTCAGAATGTTTGGGCGGGCCTAGACTGAGCGCCAAAGAACTTGCATAATTTGTCCAAGAAAGCACAAAGTGCTGTAAATGTGGTTTCTAGCCTCAGAAAAAAATAGGATTTTCTCTGTGAGAGCTGATGTTTGAATGCATCCAGGGTAAGGACACTGATCATGGATCGCAATATCGGTCTAATCCCATAATCTCGTAATTTGACATCGAATTTTGAACAACAAAGGTAACATGATTATGCCTTGACGAGTCTTCTCTGGGCATGAGCACCCAGTCTGGCTCCAGCAGGCACATGGCATCAAAACGACGTCGTACTGACGTCGGTGCGACGTAATAACGTCACACAGACGCCTGTGTGACGTCATTTCGACGTCTTGTGCCCGCCTGGGTCAAAGTATGCGAAGCTTGCATATACAAAGAACCTGCGCCAGGAAAATGTCAGTATCAACGTTTTTTTTCTTTTTTCTGTTTTTGTGAAATCATTCGCATTTGCCTGGCCTATGAAAATTTCAAAGTCGCATCGCACAGTTTTTCATGAATATATTAATAGATGAATATTTACGCCAGCTCCCTTTGCTCTGAAATTAATGTTTACAAAAGAAATGAACGGAAAAAGGCCATGCGATACGTAATCGCTTGTGTAAATAATTATAAAGGCCAAAATTGTCAAGAATACCCAATATTCTCATTATTCAAAATCAAAACTCCCCATTGTATAGATTTTTTTGGTTACTGTAAGTTCATCGGATAGATACGGACACTTCTGAGGTAAGGAGATAGAAAATTCAAGCATTAAATGCTGTTTTTACGAATCCCAATAAGGTTTCACACCCCCTGGGCACACACTATTGAATCACCGTTGATCAAACATAATGACATTGAATAACGTTGATTCAATATTGATTCAACATTGTGTGTCCCGTAGGACTTTTATCTCTACAATTAGATAATTAGATCATTGTATGGTCGATGTCGGCCTACGAGAGGAGCCCCGGTAGCTCAGGTTAGGCGGCGCTGGCCTACTAATCTAGCTATTCCGGATTCGAGCCCCGCTCGAGGTAGATATCTTTCCAACCGTAAACGGGGTTTCATTGCACACATCCTTTCATTATCACCCTATGACTGAAATCCTATTGAACCGGACGAAAAATCGATGTCGGCCTACGGAAATTCTCACATAAGTACGCAGTTTACTTCAAATTCATACTGTTGACACAAATTGGTGCCACATTTCATTTCTTAGGGGTTTTGGAGTCCCGCTAGCTCAGTAGGTTAAGCGCTGGCCTGTTGATCTAACGGTCCCGCGTTCGAGCTAGGCAATTCTTTGCAATCGTAATCGGGTTCCATTGCACACGGCCTTTCATTATCACCCACCCATCGTCCTAATATGACTGAAAAACTAATAAAAAGTGATGTAAACTCGCAAGTCATCGACCCATCTATGTTGTAGGCATTCCTGTTTATGGCATATGGACAAATTAATTCATTTTTCTTATTTTATATGAGCCTCGACACGAGAAAACCAACAATGTGGTTGTGCACCCAGCGAAGACTCAGATCAGCCTGGACATCCGCCCAGTTTGATCAGAGTCTTCGTTAAGTGCTCAAAGGGTAGCTTAGGGTTTAAGCTACCTCCATGCGGACAGCGAAGACTGATCTATGTCTGCGCTGGGCGCAAAAACGCATTGTTGGTTTTCTAGTGTTGCGACTCATATAAACATTTTTTTATTTATTCACTCAACTTCTCTTCTAATTAAGTGCTAAACCTTCCCTGAGGCTTTATCGCACTCTTGGGCCTATGTACATTGTGATCTTGGGGCTCGAACAATAAAGACAGATAAAAACAACAGTCTGTGCATAGTTATTTCTGTTTGGCCAACCCCAACTTCAAACGTTGGGGGCGCTCACAACGCACTCCAGCAGCTGATCCCACTGTCTGATGGCAGAAGGGAAAAATGTATGCTGATAGACGTCAGTCTGACGATACAGAACCATATAGCGCATGGTTTGGCAACTGGTGCTCAGTTGATGGGTGCAATATGCGGACAGGGGTATGACAGTGGGTCCACAGATGATTTTGTAGATCATCACTAGTTTTGCGTTCGCTCTTCGTTCCATTCCCGTTCGGGAAACAGGAAGGAAGTGCTTTTGAGATGCATGCCGGTATATATCGCAGTGCATGCCGATCCAGTTTGTTTCCCGAACGGGAAGCATTTTAGCCAATTTTATGACTTTAGGGTGCCTCTATTTGGCATGGCTCGTGCATCTCAGTTTTGAACTAATACTTTTAAAACTACATGAATTTTTCTAAAAATTGTCCGAGTCGGATTTTGTTATTAAGGCCTTCAATTTTTTTTGACAGCAATTTGAAAACACCGGTGTCATTGATCAGAATTTTCTCAGTTCTGTTTCCCGTTCGGGAAATACTTCCGCTTCACTCTTGTTTCGCTTGTCTGTGTATAGACAACCGATGTAGTGAGATATGTCTAGTGCGATGCTAATGATGATGATGACTTGAGATTTTACGCCCCTTTTTAACAGTATTTCAGTTATATCAGGACGACGAGAGTCCATGTGCAATAGACCCCGTATACCGTTAGAAAGATTCCCGTCTCCAGCAGGTCTCGAACGCGGGACAGGTAGATCAACAGGCCAGCTACTGAGCCACCAGGGTATCACGAAAAAAAAAAGAAAAAAAAAAAAGATACCGGGCAGCATATGTGATAGCACAGGCTCAGATCATTATATGAGCACCTCAGGGTCCAAAGACTATTCATCTGAGGGAAGACTGAGCCGATGATGTTTCTACGGTTCCTTTTTACGTGATACCGATCAGATCCTAATCTGGGTAAATTTGTATGATGTATTAAGCCACTCAAATAAATCAAACCCTTTTCTGTATCCCGTATATCACATACACCCTCCATGAGGTCTAAATTAGGAAAGCAGTGTCAAAATACTTCTAAAACTTGAACCTGTAATAATGATATTGTGTAAACAGTATCAAACTGACCGATGTCAATTTCAATAATTTAATGCGTCATTCACAAATTAAGCTTACATACTAGTCACAAAGGCCAGTCAGATTCAAGGATTTCGACTGTTAACACTAGATTTGTCAGTCACAAATTTTGGACACTGCCTTATATCATATAAATTATGCAACTGACAGTCGATTTAAACGCAAAGGGCGATCGGGCTCTGCATATGCCAGAGCTCATCTGAATCTCTCTTTGCACATGTAGAATATGTTCAGCAGGCGCACAGCATTGAACGCAACATCGAATCAATGTTGATTCAACGTCATGACATTGAATCAGCGTTGATTTAATGTTGATTCAGTGTTGTGCCATTAGGTGTTGTATTATGTACTGTCAAATGTCGAGATTTGAAAGAAATTGTGGATTAAGACAAGGTCATTCAGTATGGGATATTACAAGTATTACAGCGAAGATCCCAGGGGTGATGCTGTGGTTCCAGTGACATACTCCATCTTTGCTCCACCAGAATACGAAGGGGATATAGTAACCCGACTCGGAGCCTGTCTTGAGTCAGCTGAACTGAACGTAAGTATAACGTTATTAGAACCGCTCAACAAGAAACTATACTGTTGGACATTTAAAAACAGCTGGAGACTCAGATCAGCTACCGCATTCTCGCAGCCTGATCCGCAACAAACAGTTTGGTTTGGGTGATTCCGGCTGCAGCCGGAAATCGTTTCCGTCATAAACAGGTTTTCGTCGCACACAGATTTTCATTATCACTCGCACATCGCCCTGATATGACTGATACTGCCAGAAGGGGCGTAAAATCGCAAGTCATCCGTTCATCCATTACTTTCCCCCACATCCCCTAGGTATTGGAATTTTTAACTATACGCTGGGTTATGCACATTATAACGCTCCGGCGCTATTCATCATGGTGTACCCTCTGTATAAATCACGTCGCTGTTGGTATTTTAACTAACATGATCAAAGTGAATGGGTATACTTTCAGAGGAACCCACCTTCCATCCGCATCGCTTCTCAAAAGGGGTCAACACGTAAATGAAACAGCTTACCGCTCTAGGAGCCAATTCTTTTAAGAGTAGTCAACCCCTTTTTTGAAAGGTAGCATCGTCGCAGGAAATAACAACTGCAGAAACATAAGTAAAAATGGCGGAAACGTTACATGGCAGTATAGCCCCAAACAGTATATTTTAGCCGCAACACGAGAAACCCAACAATGTGGTTGTGCGTCCAGCGCAGACTCAGATCTGCCTGGGCATCCGCCCAGTCTGATCAGAAACTTCGCTGCCCACATGAAGGTAGCTTAGTCCCTTGGCTGCCCTTTAAGCGCTTAGAAAGAGTCTGATCAGAATTGGCGGATGCCCAGGCTGATCTGAGTCTGGGCTGGGTGCACAAACACGCTGTTGGTTTTCTCGTGTCGCGGCTCATTTTTTATCCTTTCAGATTCAGCGACCTGGAGAACTGACGCCGCCAATGGTGAGACGGTCTGGCCAACCAGACACTCCGGACTGGAAGAAAGTGACACCCTGATTTGTGAATTGATATGTTTTATATTTTGAAATATAAGAATCCTAGAATTGTCAGTTTTATATAAATTCTATACATATTCCTTACACTGTCTGCCATGACATTGATCGTGCGTAATTGTGCGTTTGCACATACGCCGAGTCGATGTCGTAGCAAACATTCTACAGGCAGTGGTTTGTTGAATTCTTTTAGTTATTTTGAGATTTTGGCTGTTTAGCATACTGAATTACTGATGACAGCCTGTCATCAGTAATTCAGTAGCCTATATCGTGTAGCGTGTATCCCAGCGTTCCAGATGAGAAGTTTTACAAAGACAATTAGTGACAATTTTCCATTTTTCATGAGAACATATGTTGTGAACCCTCATTTAAACCGTCTTATCGAGACGATTTAAATGAGGGTTAAAACGTATGTTTTGATGCAAACTAGAAAAATATCTCAGAATTATCCTCAATATCCCACCTCATCTCAAGCTATACGATGGGTACCAGTTTTAGGGCCTTGCCGGTCGGATATGCTGACGGGTGTGGCGTGTGTGAGCTTCTAAGACATAATTGGGCGGCTCGTGTCGTGTCGTGTGCTGTTTGGATCTGTTTGTATTAGGGTAGGTAAAGGTAAAGGTTTCCTATAGCCTAATAGCCTATGGGCAGTGAGGGTTAGAGGCCCACTGTATCTTGGGCACAGCTGACGAATAATTTCTGTTGGTCGTAGCGACGTCGTATCAACATCACTGAAACGTCATGTCAAGGTGGATGGGACATCGTCGCATGTTAGATATGTATCTTCAAGCGGTATTGGCGCATCTCATCCTAGACTCGGATGTGGCGGATCTGATCCTCGTCGGTCGTGGGGTGATCGGTATTGCCCTTGTGGGAATGACCTCGTGCGCGCCTCTGCCGGTCTTGTGCTTAAAACTGGAATCGGGCGTTATTGGGATTGGCAAATGGGTTTTACTACGAGACCGACGTCCGCGGCTCTTATAATGGCTTGCGTTGAACGGGTCTGTTTTAGGGTGTACGAGCTGATATTGCCTTCTGATTCATGTGACGTCGCATGTTTTGACAGTTTGGTATTGGTGTCACGTGGTAGTGTCGCATGGTGTGCATCGTTGCTTTGACATCGTCGCGAGATTATTCTATTTTATCCCATAAACTTACGAGGTCGTTGGGGCACCAAAGATGACTTCCAAACGGTCCCTTTCCGCCTTGTCCTGTTTTCAGCTGCCCTAGTTGCCCTGGCAAAGTCCATTCCTGTCCACTGCATCGTTGCTTTGACATCGTCGCGAAAATATTCTATTCTATTCCATCCAATAAACTTACAAGGTCGATGGGGCACCACAGATGACTTCCAAACGCTCCCTTTCCACCTCATCCTGTTTTCAGCTGCCCTAGTTGCGCTCACAAAGTCCATTCCTGTACACTTTTTTAATATTGTCTTCCTACGCTCTTCTTCTGTCTACCTCTTCTTTTTCCTTTCACTGTGGTCTGTAGAATTGCCTTTGCTAAACCAGAAGACCTTGAGACATTGCCAAACCACCTTAGTTTCCGATTCTTGACCATGGTCTGGAGTTCATTTATTCTCGAATAGCTCCTTGGATCGTCCTCAAAAATAAAATACCTGTACAGGGCAATATCTGCAGACCACTTAAATTTAGAGTTCCTTTAATATCCACAGTATGCACTAAATAATACCAGAAGAAAAAAAACTGACTTATACCTCAATCTGCAAAATTTACAAAAAGCGATTCAGATAAAAAGAATCAGATCGCTTTTTTTTCAATAATTGATACGGTATAAGGCAGTTAACATCTCCAAATCAAACTAGCATCTGCGAATTAGATTCTGGTCATTTTGTATAAAAGGCGTTGTTAAACCGTTTAACCGTGAAAACCAATTTGTATGTTTACATAGTGTCTTTAAAATGGATTTGCAAGGTCCTTGCTTTAGAAATTTAAGTAATACCATCCTGGATTGTGTATCAGGCAAAACTCTTGATAAAATTATGTCATAATACAGTGGCTGTAAAATATTCAGTTTGTCCAAAACGATAAAGGGATTTACATGTACTGTATAAATATGAGACCGCATGAGAAAAGGGGCCTTTGGCTCTTGTTGCCTTTGCGAACATCAGATGTTCCAATCAACCTGAAAAACTGAGCAAAATGATCAGCCCTTTTTCACTTTTGACTTACCCATTCCTTGCTTTATTCGAACCAGCATGACTTTGAAAGCGCAGTCTGATCTGTGTCCATTGTTTCTTATGCCCATGCATTACGAGATAGACCAAGCAGCACCCCCCCCCACACACACACACACGTATAAACAGCGTTTTGGTGGTCTTATTACAGTTCTCCCTTTTGAACGGAAGTTTTTAGACCCTGAAAAAATTTATAGACCGATATGTATTGACCGTGACCAGTGTTTTCCAAGACACTGACTAATCTGGGTATGGCTTGTTCGTTGTATGGAATATATGCGTGAAAATTCTCAGTATGGTCACATGTGATTTCAGCTGCAGTCAGCAAAATAAATACATGTAGAAAAAAAACCCGACTGGAAACACCGGCTAGCAGTTCAAAATATACCGTTATGTACATCTGAAGCACTTTCCTTGTGTTTTCGGATCGCAAAATCACCCGGCTGTTGGAAAACAATGTTCCGCTGAAGCAGACGCTCGGGGGAGGGGGGGGAGGGCGTGACCAGTGTTGCACATTTCATTACCGGTCATGCATGGACTCAGTTGAAGCGAGTCAGCTATATTTTGGCTGTGTATCCAAAACAGTACCTACCATATTCGATCAAATTCCAGAAAATATTTTCAAGCACCCGCAAAAAAATAAGGGTAAATGGACAGGCCGCCATTTGCCAGTTATTTTATAGTAAAATATACGAGTCTTTTAAAGTATAGAAGAAACCAGATGTTTTCAGGAAACGATCTTTAATAACAGAAGATTTTAAACACACACAAAAAATGACATGAAATATTCAGTTATTCATTTTAAACCTATGGGAAGGGTTTTCTTTTCCTGTCACAATATTTTTTCACAGCTTACATTCGAGAAAGCTGTGTTTTTAGTCCCGAAGACTACTCATATTGGCAGCGGACATACGCATGCTTCCAAAAAGCATGTCTACGTCCCCATTTACTTCACAGAGCCTTTTTCTGTCAGAGTTCATGGCATAGATTGCGATGAAAAATGACGGAGGCCAATAGAAAGGTAGCGAGAATTAATTAATTTACTGATTAGAATTCATTGCAAACTGGAAAACAAAAGTAGTCGGGGTAAAACTTCTTTTGCATACTGGCAGAAATTTGGTTGCTGTCCGATAATCTACTTCACCTGTCCGTTAATTCACCATTTCACCATACACGAGCGCGAAACTCGATAATCTCCTTGTTTTTAACAATTTGCTCCCTGTCGATGATAAGGGGCTTACAAAGCCTCCCTAACTCTATCAAAACGCAGATTTATTTTGATCCATTCATTAAGTACACGTGGAACAATTAACAAAATTAGTTCAGCAAGGCGCCTGAGAATGTTTACCTGTAAAATGGGGCGCACTGTGGCGAGAACGCAGAAGATATTTTTAACAAACTTTTGCTATCAACAAATGAATAAAGAACATCTACAGCTCCTGCAAGTGCCCAAATTCTAAAATTCCGCAGGAGTTAGTTATGCTTTTGCTTTAAATTGAAAGTAAACAAAATAAACACCTTCAAAACAGTATAAATCCCGAATTTTCTCTGGCTCTTCACCCGAATTTACACTTTATACCAATTCTCCCCCGAGTTTTCACCAAGTATCGTTGTCACCGTTTCCATAGGGTGTAAATCGCGAAAATATTGAGCAATGCCATATATTACAGTAGCCCGAGCAATACCTGAGCAGGTCAATTTTTCCCAAGAAGTTATGCCGATCTTTTCCAATGTAAGTTTCAATAAGTTGTCATCGTCTCTGTGAAGACGGTCTGTTGCATCCTAAGCTTTATAGCAATCCCAGCAGAGTCAGTAGAGTCGATCGCCGTTCACATTCTACACTCTGACAGCTTCTTATACTGACCAAAAATGTTTAAAATGTGGTCTTGTCAAAATGTTTGTGATGCTTTAGTATATCTTCTAGATAACATTTTCATCAGATTTGGTACTAAGTTACATAGACAAATTGTAGGAATTCCGATGGGTACTAACTGCGCTCCTCTTGTAGCAAAGGACCTGGTATGATAAGGGCCATTTTTTGCCCCCATTCAAATTCTCTTAATATTGCATGGTTTCTATTACTTATTATTTGTGCGTATCGGAACAAACAGAAATAATATGTTTCACTTTTGTTAATTCTCAGAATAATATGATTTCTGACATGCCTATATTGGTTCAATAATATGAAGGAAAATTGCAAGAAAAACTGAGTTTAATATTTTTTCCTTTAAAGAAATGTCATTTACAATGGCTTTTGAAGCTCTTTATAATAGGCTTTTTATGAAATGCTTATACGTTGGGTACCACGGCTTATTACCTATGCACTGCACAAGGCCTGTCAAGGTACCCCACCCACTCAAGTTTGCAAGTCCAGAGACGCTTACCACAAAATTCCAACAGATCAAAATGAAATGTGTACCAAATTATTCCTTGTGTTCTAACTAAGAAAATGAATACCCACAACATATGTTTATTTTGTCTATGAGCGGAGATATGGAGGATTTTGTGTTGAGAAAACAAGGAAAATGTTCCACACGCTGCCAGTTTGGTAATAAAAAGTTAAAAATAAACATAGAGCCCGGTCTCCAGCACATTTAATATTTTCATGGTATGTACATATATCAAAATTATGTCTGCATATAAATATTATAAAATGTGCTGGGGGCCGGGCTCATATATTTTGAAAGCCACAAGGCTACCAAATTCACCGATTTCGCCAGAATCCGCTGGGGGGTATGGGTATGTTCAAGATTAAAAACACAAATATCTTATGCAAGAACTGGTTGATTTTGTATTTGCTGTTACATTTTAGGTTAGAACTTTTCCATGAATGCATTTTACTTATCGAAATAGAACTTTTAAAAAATGAGTTTTCTGGGGGCCAAATATGGGCCTTATCATACCAGGTCTTTGTTTTTATTTTGCTATGAAAGAGACTTTATGATGTCACTTTCTGATGATAATCAAGCTCACTGAGCTTACTGAAGCATTCAACTCAACGTCAAGATACTTGGACGACATTTTAAATATTGACAATCCTTATTTTGAAGAAATGGTTAGTCAAATTTATCCTGCTGAATTGCAGTTAAATAAAGCAAATACTTCTGATACCGAGGCCGCATTTTTGGATTTACATTTATCAATTTTAGACGGATTAGTTTCATCTAAAATTTATGACAAACGCGATGATTTTGATTTCAGCATTATTTATTTTCCGTTTTCGGATTGTGATGTTCCCCGCACCACTTCTTATGGTGTTTACATTTCTCAACTTAATCGCTTCGCTAGGGTGTCTAGTCATTTGGCAGATTTCAATGCTCGTAATAAAAGTTTGACTGCCTAGCATTTACAGCAGGGGTATAGGTATCATAAACTTCGGAAAGCTTTTTCTAAATTCTAAATTTTATCGTAGACACTTTGAATTGGTTTCTAAATATAATACAAGGTAAAGGTCACTTTTGCAACAAGTGTCTGTGTCTATAAACGACTAACAAGGTGTCTGTTTGTTAATGTATTGCTCAGTCATCTGGATAGATAAAGGTCTCCGCCCCCAGGGGATCATGTAAATATAACAAGACCTTTCAGGGGGACAGGACAGCTCACCTGACAGCGCCTTGTCCATCACCTAAAAAACTTGAACGTAAAATTTTAACATTTTGCTAACGCCAACGCCGGGGGGAGTGCAATAGCTCTTCCTGTACATTCATTCGTACAGGCGAGCTACAAATCCATATTCTGACAATGTGTCACTGTAAATTACGTTAAAAACACTCCACTGTTTTCCCACTGTTTTGGCGGGAATCAAAAGCCCGGCATATCCACGGCACTGCCGGGACACCGCTTAGGTAAAAACACGGTACTTAAGCCCTGCTATGCCCCCGCTATCCCCGGCCCCATGGGGGTCGTGGTTGCAAATGACTGGTGCATAACGACTAACAAGGTGTCTGTTTGTTAATGTATTGCTCAGTAATCTGGATAGATAAATTGGTATTCATATGTTTTCAGTTTGCATATTTCAAAGTAGTCGATGCATGTCAACGCCCCAAAATCAATAGTCCGAACTCACTAAGTCCGAACCCATGACTCATGAAGCACTGAAGCACCAACAAATTAGCCCTCTAGTGCCCAAACATAGAAACCACTATAAGAAAAAAATTATATTCCATCCAGCCACTAGCTTTGGGAAGTCAAATTGAAAACAGGGTCTGAATTTGTGTTGAGGTCCAAGGTTGCTGAGATATACATGTAGCATATATGCTACATTGGGCATTAATTTTTAAAAAGTAGTTTTTTTCAGGGTGAATAACTCAAGTGTTAACAATAATTAAGGGGCACCTTTTTGGATGAAAAAAGAATGTATGAAAGAGAATCTATTGGCATATATGTATCAGAAATATCTGAAAAAGTAAAGTCAATATCACAATTTTTGTTTTTATTGCCCGATGTATCATATATGATACATTTTGCGTTTTTCGAACTTTGGCGACTTTTGGCGGCTGGTAAACGCATATTAGACATAGCATTACAACTGAAATGGTTTAATCTTATTTTCTGATATCTTAACTGATTTTCTAGCAGTATCACGTAACATAAAAGTCAGTATCCTGGTCACGGCACCAAAAGAAAGTCATGTAGCAGATATGATACACCGGGCACTAGAGGGTTAGAAATAGAAGTGGATCCCAGATTGAAGTGTGAGCAGGTTCCCGCGAGTAGTAAGCATCACCTGCCTATTATAATACACCTCCATGGCTGTGCGTTTGTCTGACCAGTAGTGAGAGTGAAAGTAAAACGAAAGGCAATGATCAGAAATGAACTGAAATCCATAAATTGCATTATGTCGGAAAGAAGTTTAGAAAAGGCCACATTGTAGGAATCAACGAGGTCATGGTGTGTCCCATAGATTTTTTGGAGTTGACACAAGCTTATCTCTGCAATAACCCTGTGACAACAATTTACTGGGGAGTAGCTTTCCTCTATCAGCAAACTCTTGATAGATGAAACAGTCTCTAGCATATCAGAACAAGAGACGAGAAATGAGAAGAAATCAATTTTAAGTTTATTTAAATTATTATATGTGCCATTTTATTTAAGTACAGATGTCTTTGAAATACGAGTCGTGTTGGTAACTTGGTACTGTTCTGTACAGATATTGAGCTGCGATACGACAAAACCAACAAAGTAGTTGTGTGCCCAGCGCATACTCATATCAGCCTGGGCATTCGCCAAGTCTGATCAGAGTCTTTGCTGTCCGCGTGGAGGTAGCTTAGACCCTAAGCTACCCTTTAACCGCTTAGAGAAGAGTCTGATCAGGCTGGGCAGATGCCCAGGCTGATCTGAGTCTGCGCTTTGCGCACAACCACTTTGTTGTTTTTTCTTGTCAGGGCTCAATTATTGTAATACGAAAAGTATTAATTAAGAGTTCCAAGAACAACCTAACCCAAAAAGCACAGTCAAAGTTGATGACAAGGTGTAAATGGGCCGACCTGCAAACAAACCCCGTCAGTGGAAAAGCATGCTCACCCACCAAGGGCGGTTAATTTGCTTATATACCCCAACATTTACTCGATCACAAACTACCGAGTTTGTAATTTGCATATCTATTTATATCCGTGACCTTATACCGTCACATTACTCCCCCCTCCGAGAAGTCTCGTCCCGAGACTTGGCCTGGGAATGACATGGGTAAGGCAACTCCGGTCTGGCAGTTGACCTTATCCCACCGCTGCCACCAAATGTAACGTGGGCCGACCTGCAAACAAACCCCGTCAGTGGAAAAGCATGCTCACCCACCAAGGGCGGTTAATTTGCTTATATACCCCAACATTTACTCGATCACAAACTACCGAGTTTGTAATTTGCATATCTATTTATATCCGTGACCTTATACCGTCACAAAGGCAACGATCAGGAATTGATACAATCGTTTACCACATCCTGCACTAAATTCCACATGGAAAAGCAAAACAATGAAGGCGACTCGTAAAGCAAAAGAAGACAAAGGAAAAGCCAGCAAATGTCCCGAGGAGTCTTCTAAATAATGTAAAAATGTTAACGACTAAGAACACGTGGAGAAAAATGAATAAAGAGGTTAATCGTCTACAGAGGCGCCGCCTATAACGGTCAAAAATAAATTACTGAGAGGCTCAAGTCATTTTTAAATGCGCATGTTATTCATAAAAATGCGTTATTCGGTTTGTGTGAAAGACTTCGACTATCAGTGGATAAAAGCAGCAAACTTATACCTCAGGATTAAAAACTGAGATGGAAAAAAAATGAACACTACGCAGCAAGAAGAACACTTTAACGCTGTAGCAAAATAAAGTTCAGCAGTTATACCCCGATGCTCCCGGCCAAAGACAGATAAACCGCGACACGAGAAAAACAACAAAGTGGTTGTGCGCCCAGAGCTGCTGATTTTCTGTCTGCTCTTCACTACTTCCTGTAACTATTTACCGTTTGGTGTCGAGGATGGTGTATAAAATTTGACTGCATTAGTTCCTGATCATTGCCCTATCACACTACTTAGTCTGAATACCAGATGAAAAGCTATGAGTATATGTGGTCGAGAATTTTCTACGGCGCTCAGATAACTGCAAGACAGACGTTTTGCAATGAAACGACCACAATAAATACGTTTTATCTATTGAACTGCTTTCGAGCTTTCAAAGTGCAAGCAAATGACAGTGTCGTGAGTATATAAAAAATCACATAATAATTGTAGCAAGGTATACTTTACATTTTAGACCCTACATATAAAGTTCAGAATTCTTTCAAGTTGACCGGAATTAGCAATCATATAAAATGTAGAGCATATTGGACAAGCTCAAGAGCCACTTATGGCTGTTAACATCCTCATATGGCCGCCTATTTATTGGCTATTCAGAAAGGTACAAATAGCTCGGAGAATGATACATCAATCTATTGTAGAGGTATTGAGTGCTTATATCAGAACTAATTCTTCTGCCGCGGAAAAAAACTAGAATGTATTTGGATAATTGTTTTTCCACCCGCCTTAGGGTGAGTGGAAATAAAATGTGAATTACGTTAAAAGGAAAGGTTTTATACGTAACCAACAATCCTCAAATGATTACGTTCTGAATGAGAAAAAGAAAAGAGTTACCTATTCTCTGGAAGATATCAATCCTTTACACCTGGATTTATAATAAAAAAAGGTTGTGCTAAAGTTTAAACTCCAACGGTTCTCTTCACAAACTCACATTGCACCGAAACTCTCTAGTTTGGATTGTTCATTGCAAAAGGCGCGAAAACAAATGAGCCGCGACACGAGAAAAAACAACAATGTGGTTGTGCGCCCAGCACAGACTCAGATCAGCCTGGGCATCCGCCCAGTCTGATCAGAGTCTTCGCTGTCCGCATGGTGGTAGCTTAGACCCTTAGCTACAATTTGATCTCTTAACGAAGAGTCTGGTCAAACTTGGCGGATGCCCAGGTTGATCTGAGTCTGCGCTAGGTGCACAACCACATTGTTGGTTTTCTCGTGTCGCGGCTCAAATCTAGTCACCGAAGACTTGACAATACATAAGTAGGATGCTTAATTTTTGTAAATACTAATTGGAAGATATAATGGTATCATGACTTTGATGTTTAATGTGAAATTCGGCAATTGTTATTTTTTTATGCACCTGCCTTGCAATGACGGCATAATGTTTTGCCCTTATTTGTACGTCTTTCCATCCGTCCCGTTAACCTGTTTGTCTTTGCATTTTCTCCTACAGTCTTCAAGGGTGTTGAATTATATGTACAACACAGCATAACAGTCTGCTAATAACCATAGTCTGAACATGTACTTATTACAGTTCTGGCCTCCTCAGCTAAGGCTCATTTCATAGGTTAGGTTTTGAAAGGAACTTAAGTTTATTTGGTACTTTTAGATAAATTCTGAGAGGACAATGTCTCCGCAAGCGCTTAATATAGGGTTACCTTCAATACTCTGCCTTGTTTAGTCGAGGGACTTATGGGATTTTCATCACGAACATTTGTGATGGTTGGCAATGCACTTCGCATGAACTGACCTGATGGCTTCCCATAACGTACCTACTTAAATGTTTACCACAAGATATCACACCATGCCCGATTACACCATGTCCGAAGGATGAAGCGTGATGGAAAGCCATAACATTAGTTTCTTTTTGTGTTATGGCTGACGATAACAAAGGGGAAAAACAAATACTTTTCTATCGAGTAACTGGTGCCAAACCTTGAGTAACTCGTACAGTTAGCACCCGTTAAAAACCACCACCAACAACAACAACAAAAAAAAAAACAAAAAAAAAAAAACAAGCATTGCAGACAATTTTGATCGTAACAGTTGATAAAAAATAGAAAGTAAACTTGTATTTTCTTGGAAATTAAACAAGTCAAATGAACAGCAATATTTGCCTAATTTCGACCATAATTCTGCAGAAATAGCCAAATTACAGTTTTGTTTTACAGAGGATAGTTATGGACTGGCCAAATATCAATTTTAGTCATCAACCGGTCATACTGAGCATTGCTAGCGTGTTAAGTTGCCATTTTATTTAGCTGGATTGAAATATAAAAGGGTTATGGCAGACCATCACAAATGTGCGTGATGGAAAACCGTAAGTCCCCAGACTGTTGTTCACTGGAAAGGGTTCTATAGGAGACACCATGGCCTCGTTCACATGACCTACACAGTGGCCATTTCTAAACTTATTTAAGGAATGAATTTCATTTTTCTGAGGTTTATCGAAGTGTAAACTACATTGGCTCACGTGCAAAGTGAATGAACCCCGAAGGGGTTCATGTTAACTTTGCTAGTGACCCGATGTATTTTACATTTCGATAAACTTTACAAAAATGAAGTTCATTGCTTATATTTACATTCATTTCAATTAAATCTTTCATGAAAAATCTTAGAAAAGCGCGAAAATTCCAGCAGTAAAACATGTAAACGCAGTTTTTCTGCCAGCAGCATAACGGCATGCATGACGTTGCTGACGTCCAATCAGATTGTACAGAGCCATTGTTTATTTTTACGTCACTGACGTCGCGTGTCTCAATGTAATTATTGGGATGTAAATTACATTACGTTCCAACCGTTTACTATAGGGCTTTTCAGTAAATACACCAAGAATGTAAATATTATAACAGACAGATGATACTCACCTCCCGCGAGTACCTGATCAAACCTCTGTTTTGTATCCATGTCTGTGTACCTGAAATTTTTCAGACTTGTCTATATGTAAATGATTTACGAGTAAGGGCTTATGATTTGGATACTTTGACCAGTTTTACTTATTTTAAGTACGTGAAACAGACGGTCGGTCAACCCAATAGTCTTAACTCTATTTTTGTAAGCCTCTCATTCTGCATGTACAAAATGCAAGCTAAATTGCTAAATTGAGCCGCGACACGAGAAAACCAACAATGTGGTTGTGCGCCCAGCGCAGACTCAGATCAGCCTGGGCATCCGCCCAGTCTGATCAGAGTCTTCGCTGTCCGCATGGAGGTAGCTTAGTCCCTTAGCTACTTTTTGAGCACATAACAAAGAGTCTGATCAAACTTGGCGGATGCCCAGGCTGATTTGAGTCTACACAGAGGGCGCACCACCACATTGTTGGTTTTGTCGTGTCGCGGCTCAATTACATTCGACAGTTAGCCATTTGTTTCTATAGCAGCCATTAAGAGACGCTGTCATAAGACTATCTTCTAAACCCTGAGGAATCCTAAATTATGTAACTATCTGCAAATGCGCCGAGAATCTAAACCGAGAATCTTTCGTTAGCAGAATGACTTAAAGTCTCTTTACACCCGACACCTCTCGTATGGTAACTACATACGTACCTGCGTAAGTACTCTCGTATGTACATGTATGTTAATAAATCTGGGTGTATGAATTTGCGTGGTCAAATCCTTGTGTTATAGGGGAAGTGGTCATTGGTCAATTAGAAAAAGTATAATTCATCAAGCCCACAGAGAAAAAGGTGTCACTATGCGATCCTTGGTGGATCACGACGTCATTATGAGTAAAATGCACTTTTCAGTGTACTTCCAAAGGGCAAACGCAGCAAGTCTTGCATATTATATCCCAAGAAACAGGTGCAATGCGATCTGTGTTTAGCTTTGTGGGCCTTTCCACAGACCTTTTTATGCCCCCAACTTCGAAGAAGTTGAGGGGCAATATTGCTTCTGGGTTGTCCGCCCATGCGTCCGTTCGTCACGCATACCATATCTTAGGCACCGTGCATGCTAGAGTTTTGAAATTTCACATATGGATTCGTCATGAAAAATTAGCGGATACGCATTTTTTCTTGTCAGAGTTGTCTCCCTTTTTCGAGTTATGCCCCTTGGCAAAAATTCATAATAAATCTTGTCAGCAAGATATCTAAAAAAGCATTTAAGCTAGGGGCTTGAAACTTTGTTAACTAATGAGAAATTATGCGTAAATGAACTGGTTAACTTTAGAACAAATTCCGTTAATTTATGTAGGAGTTATGGCCTTTTGAAAATTTCTGCATTTTTACTTTGTTAGCAAAATATCTGAAAAAGTGTTTAAGCTAGGGGCTTGAAACTTTGATAGCTAATTAAGAATGATAAGTAAAGCAACTGATTAATTTTGAATAAATAGGGGCTTGGAACTTTGAAAGTTTATTAGGAATGATAAGTAGATGAACTGATTAACTTTTGAATAAATTCTGTCAATTTTTGTAGCAGTTATGGCGCTTTGAAAAGTTTGGCATTTTGACTTTGTCAGCAAGATATCTTGAAAAGTATAAGAGCTATACTAGGGGCTTTTAACTTTGACAGCTTATTGGAGATAATGAGTAAATGATCTGATTAACTTTCAATTTTTGAGGGAGAAAGGCCCCTTGGAAATTTCTGCATTTCTTGAAAAGTATTTTAGCTAGGGGCTAGAAACTTTGACAGCTTATTAGGAATAATGAGTAAATGAAGTGAATAACTTTTGGACGAATTCCATTAATTTCTCTTGGAGAAATGGCTCTTTGAAAATTTCCGCATTTTGACTTTGTCAGCGAGATATCTTAGAAAGTATTTAAGCTAGAGGTTTGAAACTTTGTCAGCTCATTGGAGATGATAAGTAGATGAACTGAAGAAATTCTGTCATTATTTTTTGAGTTATGGCCCTTTGAAAATACTGACATTTTGACATTATCAGCAAGATATCTTGAAAAGTATAGGGACTTGAAACTGTATTACCCAAGGTGTAGATGACCTGATTAACTTTTGAAAAAAATCGAGAAATTTTGACTGAGTTATGTTCCTTTTTCAACTTAGTGCATTATAAACCTATGGAACTTTGTGAACAAAATATCTCGAGAACTCCTAATACTAGGATCATGATTTTTTGCAGGAAGATATTGCCCAAAGTGTAAATGACCTAATTAACTTTTGACAAAAAATCGTAAATTTTTGACCGAGTTAAGCCCCTTTTTTGACTTAGTGCATTGAAGCCTATGGTACTTGTAAAGGTACAAGCAATATGGGATGAGCCTTCTTTAGAAGCAAGCATATGGTTGGGGGCATAGTGTTTCATGAACACATTTTCTTGTTAACGTTATGTTTTGTTCGGTGCCTTGTTGTCACAGTTTGTACGGTGGTCCGATGTGTCACTGCGATCATCGCATTTTGAACGTAGCTATTCAATACACATTATAGGTCATTACTTAGTTACTTTGTGCTTGCAACGTTTGTGACCTGAAATTAGGTTGGGTCTTCCACTTATGGTATAAGCTTGTAATTATCAAACTAGACAATAATGTTTAATCATCGAGATACGAACGATTTTGCATTTTGACCTGCATCTTGCAACTTTTTTTACAGTGCTGAAATATCAATTTGAAGGGAGATTCTCTGGAAGTAAGGACCAAATTTTGAAACTTAGTTAAACTGAGTCTGTTCAAGCACTGTAATGACATATTGCAAAACTGCCCACACCCTCTAGAAAATCTTCAGTGGAACTCTATTTTCAATCTGTTTAATAACGAGCCCAAAGGACAAGAAATTATATAATCTGAAGTATGATGACGTACGAAAAGACTTTTACAAGACTTGGTTTAATTGAGTCTGTTCCTATAAAATAGTAATGTAATGTTGAAACACTACCCACGCTTTGAAGTTTCTTGTTATTACAGAATATCTTTCCCGCGAAATGACTTTGCTGCCAATATGACATCAGGCGGGGGCATCCATCAACACTTTTAGATTAGTGTCGAGCCGGGTAACTTCGGACAGCGGGTAAATTCGGACATAGCATTGAAAACAGTGAAACTCCAGATGAGACGTCTCATAATGAGCCGTCTCATCAGGATTTTCACTGTTTGCCCAGTTTATTTTGTTTCAATTCCAAACAACTGACATATAATGGAAACAATGTCTTTGTGCGAATTTACCTGCTGTCCGAATTTACCTGACTTGACCCTAAGAAATGTATTAAATACGATGTAGAAACAGTTGCACGTGAAATACGTTTGTTGACTGTTACGGGATACTCTCAACAGTTGTATATGACAAGAAATCATAAATAAAGTGTATGCGTGCTGAATGATGTTTTTCAACCAATTGAAGGCCACTTATAAATGGTGTAGCGTTTTGGAGTAACAATGGCGGGCCTTGGTGGAGTCGGAAGCCGAATCGGATTATCTCGGTCCCCGTCAGCAAGAAGGAAATCCCACTCTCAGCCTCCAGCTAAATCAATTTCCAGAGAAAGACTTTGTCAAAGCTCAGAGGTATGTATATCGAGAACTATCATGTTTACCCTATTTGCAATCTGGCATGCCAGCATTCAGAACAGTATTATTTTTCTGATTGCCTTCGTCTCTTGCTTCGGTACATACCGTATTTATTCGGCTGTTAAATATGAGCCACGACGTGAGAAAACCAACAATGTGGTTGTGCGCCCAGCGCAGACTCAGATCAGCCTGGGCATCCGCCCAGTCTGATCAGAGTCTTTGCTGTCCGCATGGAGGTAGCTTAGACCCTTAGCTATCCTTTAAGCGCTTAGCGAAGGGTCTGATAAGACTGGGTAGATGCCCAGGCTGATCTGAGTCTGAGCTGGGCGGACAACCACTTTGTTGGTTTTCTCGTGTCGCGGCTCATATTTGCTTTCACTGCCTAGAATGACTCCAAATATCTAAATCAGTCATAAATCGGTCATTAAATTTTTTGATAAGAATGGTTTTCCCTGCCAAACCAATACAAATGTAGTTTTGGGATGGTTTGGGAAGGAAGAAAATCCGAAAAAATACTGTAGACAAAAATACACATTAACACAGAATCAAATGACGTGAGAAAAATATTTGTTTTAGAAAATCTTAAATTTCTTCTGAAAGAATTTTAGTTTGTAATGCCACTGAAAAGTCCACTGAGCATGGCATAAACTGTTTCCCATGCTCCGGAACCAATGCCATCATATATCTGTTACCGTGGCAACTAGATTTCATATTTATGTCTAAGTGACGTCATAGAGACGCAATTCTGGCAAGGTACTGAGCTAAACAGTGTGTGATTCAATAGTTGCTTTCGAGAGGAGCATGGCATACAGTGCATGGCATGCTCCTTCCGAATTAAAAGTGAGACGCCATCTGAAATTCATAAAAAGGAAAAGTGATTTTCTTAAACCTTTAACTCATTCTCAAATGATATAACTCTCTGTTAATTGTCAGCCATAGTTGGCTGCCGCCAAAGTATATGTAGTAAGAACACTTGTCAATATCATTTACTGTAGCAAAATAAAATTCTGCTCAGGTAAAATGGGAGTTTTCGATGTACTCCTGGCATATCTTTTGTCAAAAATCACTTGGATGCTCATGCAATATATCCTGAAGTTGATGGCATTAATATGAGAAAACGTTTTGTTGACAATATTTAGGTGGAATGTCTGTTTGCATGTCTGTAGCGCACCCTCATGTTTACCTGTTTCTTGTTTCTTATTAGTGCTCGAACAGGTGGTTACTATAGTCAACTAAATGATTACATGAGCATTTTTGAGTAATAAGGGTTAAGATCATTTTTGACCTTTAACCAGTATCTCTCATATTTCCACGTGACAGTTTCATACTATCAAATTTGTTCAGATGTTGACCCTAGCATGACTTTTGACCTTTTTACTCGGGTGAGCGATTTAGGGCCTCATGGCGCTCTTGTTTAAAGAGGCGCCATGGTCTAGTGGTTACAGCTACTGGTAATGGTGCAGAATGTCGCTGGTTCGATTCCCTGCTGGGTTGACAGTGAAAGATTTCCAGTCGCTAATTAGCGACTGGAAATCTCTCTCTGTCAAACCAGCAGTAAATGGGTATCTTTTGCGAAACAAGGAATGATAAGATAGTGAAAGGGGAGGGATGGGCTCTGCCTTGCATATGTTGTGCTCAAATTACAGTATACCTATAACCGCACTGCCTCACGGCCACAAGGCAATGGAAAACCTAAACCTTTTTTTTCTTTTCCAAGTATATTTAGTAGGAAGACAAAAGTCGAGCAACTTCATCATGATACATATCGATTGTATATGTTTGTGTTTTAATAATTGTTTTCATGATCAACAGAATAAGATTCCGTTTACACAATTTCCGTTTCTTCATGAGCCGGATTATATTCCAGTTAAACCAGTCTCGTGTTTTACCAACGAAATGCATGCAAAGATGGTTCAAGTTGCCTATTTCATTGAAGTATATAATTAGATTCTACAGTATGAATAAAGATACACAGAAAATGCAAAGACCTTTCATGACAATTTATAGAGTAACTACACTTCAGGAACTGACTGAATCAGATCCCAAACCCTATCCCCAACATCAAAGGGAAAGATTGACAAAACATCAAAACAAACAATAAATTACAAGTGTTAAGCCGAGTCAGCAGCTCTTTCCCAAACAGGTGGCAACTCAGTTATCTTTATTGAACTAAATAATTTAGACCAACAGAAGGGTTACAACAGACTTGGGACGGTCAATAATTACTACTGCCTTGGGACGGTCAATAATAACTACTGGGGGGGGGGGGGTTAAACCGGTTTTACAGGGTCCAAACCTTCACCCTCACCCTCCGCTGCGGTGCACACAATTAGTTGGTAGTTCGGTTCGTATGGAGGTCCCCTAACTCATCAGAGAGTCATCAGAGAGTCATCACGGCCAACAATTATAATAAAAAAAAAGACCTTGATGAAACAAGGATGAGGACTCGACAGCCAAAACGTGTTCTATGTTATAGTCAATGCGTTTAAATCGCATGAAGATTTTCTGAAATTGATCAGGAAATTCTGTTTTCCCTACGACTTTACGTAATTTATATATTAAGTCACCATAAAATTCAGGTCCCGATAGGCCTTGTTGCAAAAGTGACCTTAACCCTGTATTATCTTTAGAAACCAATTCAAAGTGTCTACGATAAAATTTAGAAAAAGGTTTCCGAAGTGGTTGGTTGGTTGATTTAATGCTTAACGTCCACGGTAAACAACTAAGGTCATGTCGGGACGGTCAGTTAACCTAACCACACTATTCCTGGGCAGGCTTAGACCTTCTAAGCGGTTAACCAGTACTAAGTGCACATACTTTCGCCAGTAACTGACAACTGCCCTTCTTGAATCAGCGGAAGGAGAAACGAAAGTATGTGGCCAGACCGGGATTCGAACCCAGGACCTCTGACTTACGAGTCAGGTGCCCTACCGATTGCGCTACCCGGCCCGGCACATTGTATGATAGCGATACCCCTGCTGTAAAAGCTTGCCAGTCAAACTTTTATTATGAGCATTGAAATCAGCCCAATGACTAGACACCCTAGCGAAGCGAATAAGCTGAGAAATGAAAACACCATAAGAAGTGGTGCGGGGAACATCACCCTCCAAAAACGGAAAATTAACAATGTCGAAATCAAAATCATCGCGTTTGTCATAAATTTTAGATGAAACAAATCCGTCTAAAAATGTAAATCCTAAAATGGGGTCTCGGTATCAGAAGTATTTGCTTTATTTAAGTGCAATTCAGCAGGATAAATTTGACTAACCATTCCTTCAAAATAAGGATTGTCAATATTTAAAAGGTCGTCCAAGTATCTAGACCTTGAGTTGAATGCTTCAACAACCTGTTTGTCAGACTAAAAAATATGCCTGTAATCGCAAATGTTCAAGTCAGTTTTTTTTTCTTTGTTTACTTCACTTCTTTTCTTTCGATGACTATGATGCCTTGTGGTCATTTCTGGGCAACACTGTCTTTATGTTTTATATATCCAAGGGGCACATGGCATCGCCTTGAAGTCGATGCGACATTATGACGTAACGTACATGCCTAATGGTTGTTTGTAATTTATGGACAAAGCTTTGTGTGCATGTAGCTGTCTATGCAAGAATGTTTGACTAAATTCAGTGTTGATGTTATATGAGTTGTAGCGTGCGTACGAAAGTGTAAATGCATATACTTAGACTTTCGAGAAATGCATGCAGCAGTTCTGTACTGCCATCACAAACATTTGTATTGAATGACTATACCAAATAATTATTAAAAAAGTATATAATAATTTCTAATAAATTATGGCTTAAAATACAATATGTATGTATTTTGATTTGCGTCGCGTAAAATTAGCCTACGTGTGTTATTCGCCTAAACAATCTGTGAATCCTGGAAACGTATAATGAAAAAAGGGGACTGATCAATTATCGTAGATGCGCAGGCTGATTATATTTATTTTCGCTACACAAATTGTTAAAAGTGCCTTTTCACACAAGGTCAACCATTTATCTTTAGGTTTAAATGCTGATAAAAGCCACATGAAGCAACAATTCAAGGATTGGTACCACTGCCTGAGCAAATAAGGATATACGCTTAATTGCAACGACCCTAAATATTGCCACAATGGTAATAAACATACATACCAAACTGCTGAAACAGTCTGGCTATTTGCTATTCCGCAACCATTTCTTTTCATTTCATTTTCTTTACATTTCTTTTTTCCATTATTATTTTTTTACTTTTGCTTGGAAATTCTTTTCTACTCTTATTTTAAGATAATCAAATTTCAAATATGTGGAAATAAAACGGTATACACTGTATAAATAGGAACTAAATGCATTCTAAAAGACTATAGTATTGATTTAAGACACTTATTATTCTGTTAATGGCTGCGGACAAAAGGCCCACTTACTGCATGTCACATTGGTCACACTGGATAAAACGATTCTTATCGATCATTGTAGAAAATAATAAATGAGCCGCGACACGAGAAAACAAATAAAGTGGTTGTGCGCCCAGCGCAGACTCAGATCAGCCTGGGCATCCGCCCAGTCCGATCATAGTCATCGCTGTCCGCATGAAAGTAGCTTAGTCCCTTAGCTACCCTTTAAGTGCTTAGCGGAGCGTCTGATCTGACTGGGAAAATGCCAAGGCTGATTTGAACTTGCGCTGGGCGCACAACCACATTGTTGGTTTTCTCGTGTCGCGGCTCATGATTGTTTACATTTAAACAGCCATTTCACATCAGATAGATAGAAGTCATGACGTGTGACGTTTCTATGTTGGCTATTTTTCATTCTGTCTTGCTTCGCAACAATATCACATTGTGTCCAGCTGTAAGCGGATCAAATGTTTGAAGGTGAAATTAATAAGGATTAAGTCTGGATATTTGTGTAAAATAATAGAGTTTTACCCAATTAATTTACAGAATGTTTCGCGTGACACAATATATTGCCAGAAATATAATTAGCGTAAGCCGAGAGCAATTTAATGGATCTTCTGTTGACGGACTAATGTGAAAATGGATTCTGTTTAGGTAGACAGTTCTTATATATTTATTTCCAAATATAATTGGAAAGAAAATCATATATGCATTGTTTAAGTATCTCTGCAATTAAATTACAGTTAAAAATGTAACGTATAGATACATGTATGTTAATCCCCTGCAAGATACAAAATAAGAAAGAAAGATGATATGAGCCGCGACACGAGAAAACCAACAAATTGGTTGTGCGCCCAGCGCAGACTCAGATCAGCCTGGGCATCCACCCAGTCTGACCAGAGTCTTCGCTGTCCGCATGGTGGTAGCTTAGACCCGTAGCTACTCTTTATGCGCTTAGCGAAGAGTCTGATCTGACTGGGTGGACGCCCAAGCTGATCTGAGTCTGCGCCGGGCGCACAACCACATTGTTGGTTTTCTCGCGTCGCGGCTCATATACTCAGTACGGGTTTGATAGCATTCATTCAAGGTTTTTCTTTTAATCATTTTAGGATATGAAATTCAGTACACTTTCAGAATAAGTCATAGTAGTCAAGGCCGGGAGTATAGAGCACTTTTTTGAGTAAAAAATCAGAGTCATTCAGCCGTAACTGATTCTATGTCAGCTTGTTGTGCAATACCGGTTTATTTTTAGGCACTTGGGGATTTCCAATAGGTATCGATTATGACAAGTTTAAACCCGATCTATACGACATGCTGAATCAAGTTTTGCATTCAATCAAATCGAGCGTGACTTTACCGTTGAAAATCATCGACCTCATTTTCTGTGGCTGGTTTAAACCTTTGTTGTTTGAAAATTTGTAGTATCTGCTGTAGTATCTTATTAGCTTAGACTATGATTTAATAATATATACCTTACTGACCCATAATGTAAATGGAGTTTAGAGTATCAATATGCAAGTAGGAATATAAACAAAAACAAAATGATGGGTTTATTTACTTTATTTACAACAATTGAGACTATTTTAAAATGCTACATAAAGGATTATATAAATCAATTCAAATACAGATGTTCAGCACTGTCATATTAACGCCAATTGAAATACAAGACACATTGTCACAACAAATAATAATATTATGAAAACTTCATTCATGCTTTCTGTATTCATTCATTCATTTACCATGCCTAAAACCCATATGGATAGGAATTAAAGTTTTCTGAAAGCACCCTTTTGTCGAAAACGATTCTGTAGTCTTTTGTTTCGGTCTTTGTGATGATGTGGCATGTATCGGAGTTTCTGACTATCTTGTTTTTATCTATCACCTGAATGCTTGTGTTTTGTTTTTGTCCCGTAACCAAATCTTTTAATGTGTCAAAGTTTATATCAAGTGCGTTTTTGAAATTCAGTGTTATTCCACGAACTTTACAGACGGAAAGTTGACCCTTTTTGTTGGGTTTTTCTAGGCAATATGCATAATTTTTTGGCCCACCAGTGACAAATTTCGTGATTGTATTGTTAGGGGCCTCATCCGTTAAATCCCCAAGGAAATCACCCAGAGGGGGTTCCCACTCATCCTGGGCAGAAGTGAACACAACGGAATCGGTATCACAATACATTACTCTGTCTCCTAAAGATTGTAAGTAACTGTACAGTTTTAATCGGGCTTGTGCTGTAGTATAGGCTGCAACCACTACATTTGTTCTACAGGAAGCTTCTATAAAATCACTGGTATAAGCCCAGTCAAGTTGCACTGCCTCGTCATTTATGAAACGCACATTTTTTATTTCTTGCTGATCAGAGGTCATCATGTCTATAAACTGAACCGGGTCGTCAATGAAACTCGTCTGCGTCAAGTTTGAACGTTGGCCAAATTTCCCCCAGAATGAGTTTAAGATTATTTTTGCGAGTAACCTCAGACCAGGATTCTCTTCTATTTTGTCATAATTTAGCATAATGCCTTCTCTTTCAAAATACTGCTGAATATACTGCTGCCTATTTGTTTCTGTTTTACACCAATTTGGCCAACCACTTGCTTCCTGTTTGACCTTTAGAAAAGTGTTTACGTATTCTGTAAACAATCCACCCGTTTTGGTAATTTGGTCATATTGAGCCATTTCATCAAAATGCCAAACTTCATAAATTTTCAGTAACCTATATCCCTGATTTAGAGCCATTTTTACCTCATCTGTGACCCATGTACCAGCTAGTGCTCTGTCACTAGCACTGTGTTGACATACCCCGTTTTCATATGTTTCACTGCAAGTGCGACAGAGACTGAACATAAGTTTCCCGTTGCACTTTGTTGGTAAAACGGGAATGTAAAGATTTTTGGGTGGAAGAATCTTACACTTAATCAAACCTTCATATTTGCTAAGGTCCTCAAAGTTTTCAGTGAGGATCTGAGGATGGCCAAGTGGGATTTTACCAGTTTTATTTATGTAAGGATAGAGGGATGTTACATCAAAGTATCTTATTCGACTGTCTTCCGTGGCTTCTGCATACATCTTAAACGCTTCAGTGCGCCCACCATGGAATGCATCTCTCGGTTCTAAAGGCAAAGCTATCTCCAAGGAATCGATATATCTTGTCATTTCAGGAGTTGACTGTAATTTCTTTTTGTATTCGCATTCCCAGATGCACTCGTACACGTAACCTTCAGATTCGATATATTTCTGTTTCTCGAGGGTACTCGTGTACAATTCAGACATTGATAAACCGTTCACGGGATTTATAGTTTCTCTCGAGAAGCATTTGGGACACCCATGCCAGAAGTCGCCATGAAACTCCAGAACAACTTTTTGACCATCTTTTGTTTCATAGTACCCATCAACTTTGTATGGGCCTATCTGTTTTTCTCCCTTATTTCGACCATGCTGTATGTAAACTTGTCTCTCATATGTTAGATAGGATAACCATTGATAGGCCATGGTAGACTGTTTGGCTTCGGGTCGATAACCATGGGAAGGGATGATACCTATACTTTCATGCTTCAGGAAAAGCGTCCTAAAGACAAGGTTGCAAGCCGAAGCTATGGTAATACATTTTTCAAAAGGATCTATTCCGCTATTGCCTTCTCTTTTGGTAAGATCTGTGAAAAGTGTTCTGAACCTAAGACAGCATTTTCTTAACACATCCACATCAGACTGACAATACCGTAATAGTTCTTTCTGAAGCGAAAAGGGTGTTTGCTTCTTTGCATTGTACCATTCTATAAACTTGTTTCGGGCTTCGGGCTTCATGCTATCAGGGTTGTA
This sequence comes from Ctena decussata, assembly GCA_963989385.1. NCBI lineage: Eukaryota > Metazoa > Mollusca > Bivalvia > Lucinida > Lucinidae > Ctena > Ctena decussata. The sequence goes on from OZ022506.1 coordinate 11,279,797, forward strand.
ATATTTGATTTCAGGCAACTGATTAAGCTCTGCACTTTGATTGGCTGACGTATTGAACAGATGAGGAAAATAACCTTTCGCCAATTCCGTTTCCCCAAATGCTTTAGGCATGTCAGCAAGGGCCATAGGAATGAAATTTAAGGAATCAATGAATCTGATTTTAAAGAGAGGTACTGAAATGGACATGTACTTTGATCCCGTTGTGATCACCTCTGGTAGGATAGCATTGTCGTACAAATATTTCATGATGGGGTAACTGTCATATCCCTTAAAATTGTGGCAAATCACAGTGGCAGTCTTGTTTTTAGCTGTGAATAACCATTTACAAAATTTCTCGACTGTGTTTGGACCCGAAAACACCCTCTCATTCAGACCACATTTTGAACATAAAGAAGAAGATGTGACATCATAATGCATACACACATCACACACCTTATGAGCTACGCATAAGTTTGGTCTATGCTCCCTAGACCCACACCACGAATTTTTACAATTTGCGCATCTCCCATTTACACCAGCCAGATAGCCAACTTCACATTCAAGTCGTTTGTCTTGCGTACATTCAAAATCGAAGAAAATATACTTTGTTTCTCTTTTTTCTTTTGCTTGGCCTTCACTAGTGGTTTCGTTATCTTCCACTGGTTGCATGTAGCATAAATGGTCATCGGTCACATAGTCCTTGCACGTGTTACAGTAGTGTTCACCACAGACATGGGCCTTCCTATGTTTAGACCGGTTTATCAATTGATTACACTTCTTGCATCGATAATAAATTTCGCAGGTAGATTTTCCATTTTCTGTTTTGTGTTTATGTAAGTCAAAGCAGGTTTGATTGATAAATTTACAGTTACACGTTTCACAACATCTCCAGTCTTCTGAATCATCCGTATGAAGTTTGCGGCAGAAATGACAAGGGTTATTGCAAGCATGGCGCTCCTTGTGGTCATATCCCTTTTTACATGTTGTACAAAAGTAACTTCTGTTGAGAAATCCAGTCATTGATGTTATTACATCGAAATGCTCATCGTGGTTGTAAATATATATTGGTATGCCGCCCTCTGGACCTTGATACACGATAGCGTTGAAGTGGGCTTTCGACACCACATGAAGTTGGTAGTTAAGAAGAGAAGCCTGAAACTTCTTAATTTCTTCTATTCCACCTATTCCCTGAGGCACACCAGCTGCTTGGTGAAGAGCTACGGCTAATTCCCGCTGAATTCCACGGCCTAGTCGTATGTTGTCCCACTGTGGATGTTTCTCAATACGTGCGGTTGCCGTAACTAAGGCTCTTGCCAAACAGAGGTTGTCTTTGTTCCTTATTTGTATGATACTTCTTTTGTTTTGTAGCATCTGAGTAATGTCAACCTCTGGTTTCATTCTGTATCCAGAACCTTTCACATTGGCAACATGTACAAACTCGATGCCAAACGATTCATCCACTACGAACTGTTCATACGATTGAAGCACTCTTTCGATCTCTGAAAGAAGTCTATCCACAGTCAAAGATGACCTTGGCATGAAACTTAGTACAATCGGATAGTCCAATTCAGGATTATCCATAGTCACTCTCACTAGATCATTAGCCGATATGTTTTTTGTAATGATTTCCAAAATGGATTGAAAAATGACTTTCAGAGTTTTCAGAATGTTTGGCAGATCTCTCACTTCTAAATCTTTAATTTTGATGTTGTAGTAGGAAGCTTTTGTGTTGAATTTTTCGATTTTCTTCTCATGAACTTTCTCCATGCTGTAAAATTCTGCCGCACTATCCTTTGGCGTTAGCTTTTGTCGCTTTCGAGTGTTATTCTCCTCGTCGTCATCACGAACCCTTTTCATTCCACCACCGCTTTGATTTTCGTGTTGTGAAAAATGTTCATCAAGCGCATCCTTCCTCGTAAAAACTTTAAGGCATTCAGGACAGTGGTGGGTGTTTTCATCGGCATGTTTTCTCATATGACGTTCCAAGTTATCTTTCCTTGTGAAGCACTTCTTGCAGCTTGGACAAATAAACTTTTGCCAGTGATTTTCCGTCCTCCTGTGCTGTAGTAACTGGCTTAGTTTCTGGAAACAAGCCCCACACTGTTCACACGGGTACTTTGGCATTTTTATCTTCTGATTTCTGAAAATTCATATAGAAAGTATAGAGGGTTGGAACACAGAAATAAAGATCGCTTAAATTAAAAGACATTAGGAATCGAGGTGAAACTGTAATAAACCGGATGAGATGTTAAGGCCTTTTTCTCTGTAGTAAAATGAAAAGTGCTTGTACTTGTTTGATTTTCTAACAGACACGGACTATAAAAAAGAGTGCTTGTAACCATATAACTACATGCCACTGATAGCATATGTTTTAAAAGCCAGGCGAGACTAACAAAAAGCCAGGCGACACTAAGTCAGGCGAGACTAAGAAAACCACTTACTATAAATTTTGTAGGGGATCCAAGTAATCCGGGCAGAGCAATTCACTATCAAATGACTTTATCTCCTCGATATCCTGAAGAGAAATGAAAAACTTCTCTATCATCTAACAGTTTTATAGTGTCCTGTAGCAAAATTGAGGGATTTGATTGGTTGAATCTGGATCTTGACACCACCTTGGGACTATAAATAAAAAAAGGATCGAGATTAAATCATTCGTTCGCAAGCCTTTGATCGGATAACATGTCTAAATGTCCAGATTGCCTGCTGGATTTTTCCAGAAGAGATGTCATGCTGAGACATCGAAGGGCCAAACATCAAGAAACCATTGAAGCGTATCCGCCGCCGCCGCCGCCGCCGCAGGGAGGCATACCGATACCGCCACAGGGAAGCATACCTCCACCGCCGCCGCCGCCGAAGGGAGGCATACCACTACCGCCGCCGCCGCCGCAGGGAGGCATACCGCCACCGCCTCTTGTGGGAGGCAAAGCACTGCAGCCACAGACGCAGATAAGCTTATCATCACTCTCTCATGAGGAAATGCCTCATCCTGCTTTACCGGTATGTCAGAGTCAACCACAACAACCACCAGTTGAGGTTTGTAACAGATCTGTCATGGTGTTTCAACACCCATTCACTATGATGATTTCAGGGCCTACAGGTATATATTTTTCTTAGTTTTTGTTTTGTTAAGATTCGTTGGTGCAAAACATTGAAATATTGCTTTAAGTGTGGCTCAATCAAATATGTGAAGATAAACATTATAAATTGATCATGTCTTTCAATGTCTAGATCTTTATAATGCTTAAATATGATTTGAAAGATGTTTATTTTTCTTAAGTCTGGATTTTTCTATTTTTCAGCATGTGGAAAGACTACATTTGTGAAAGACCTTCTCTTGAATCATGGCCAAAGAATCCGACCTAATATACAAAGAATAGTATGGCTCTATAAACGATGGCAACCCTTATATGATGACATTCAAAAGAGTGTTCAGCCCAAAGTAGAGTTTATACAGGGAATACCAACAGATTTAGATGATGATGACTACTTTGATCCCCAAATTAACAATTTGCTCATCATGGATGATTTGTTCCACGAATCTGGCAAAGACAAACGAATAACAGATTTATTCACCGAGGGGTCGCACCACAGGTCGTTATCTGTGATAACAATTAATCAAAACATATTTGGAAACAAAGATCCCACTCAAAGGAGAAATTGTCACTATCTGATATTATACAATAATCCTGTGGATCGTCAATCACTGCTGACACTTGCTAGGCAGATGTACCCGAAAAATAGTGACAAATTTCTGAAAGCATTCGAAAAAGCAACCAAATACTGTTATGGCTATTTGCTAGTGGACTTAAAACCATTCACAAACGAAAGTGATCGATTGAAATATAATTTAGAATGGCAGCGTTTTCATAGCCTAACTTCCCATAAAAACGAAACAGCCAATCAGATGCAAGAACCACAACAGATTCCTATAAAAAGAGACACGTTTACTGGTGGACATCATTCCTCAATTGGAGTTCAAACTGTTCACTTCAACGAAAATTCGGAAATAGAAGATACCATGCCAGATAAAACACAGGCTTGTGACGGCTGTGGATTGTTATTTGACACAGCCCATGATGTGCAAAGGCATTTAACACGAGGATGGTGCCCAGAGGGAGAGGAAGCAGGCCAAAAAAGAAAAATGTCTGACGATGATGAAACCTTTGACAATCAGCCTAAACACTTTCGCAAAGAAGGAAAAGGAGGACAAGTGCCGGAGGATCTAGAGAGCAAAGCTTTTGAAGACATATATATGCGTGCAAAGCAGATGAATAAGCGCAAATGGAGCGAAAAGTATGATGAATATGTCGAACGAGGGCTAACTAAGCAAAAAGCTAAACAAAAAGCTGACAGCAAACTAGAAACTGCTGTCATTAGACAATTTATATGTAACTACATGATTTTAATTACATATATACTACAGTTAACAAATGGCCACATTCATAAGAAAGTTATGCAAAAGGTGAATGCTTTATTAAGCCAAGGTTATGCTGAACAGAAAGCTGTTAAAATGGCTGTCAAACATTATCAACACAGCCTAGAGGCCTACTTAGATGAAAGTGATACTGAAAGTGAGGAAAGTGACATGGATTCTGATGACGAAAGCGGCTCAGTCAATGAAAGTAGTTCGGTAGATGAAGATGAGATGGAGGAATCCGAATAAAACTGTTTGACATTTCAACTTTTTCTCATTTCTCGTTTAGACACTCAGCTGTTAAGCCATGGCATCCTGGCAGGATTACTCAAAGAAAATATATTATGATCCAAAACACCCGGCAAGTTTTGCAGGCCCTCAGAAGATATACAAAGTGATAAAAGATGAAGGCAAATTCAACATAGGAATGTACAAAATAAGAAAGTTTTTACACAATCAAGAATCATATGGACTTCACAAACCAGTTAGAAGACGATTTAAAAGAAACCACGTGGTCAGCGCGGGCAAGGATGACCTTTGGATGGCAGACCTCATAGACATGGTGAAATTCAAAGACTGGAATGTCGGCTTCAAGTATATATTACTTGTGATCGATACATTCTCAAAATATGTATGGCTGAGACCATTGAAAAATAAATCTGGGCAAGACGTATCAGAAGCCTTTCAAGACATATTCCACAGCTATGGAAGATCACCTAAAAAACTAATCACTGACAAAGGTAGGTTGATAGCAGTTTTGGGGGGCTGGGTTTGGCTTCTGATTGCTTCAGTTCCCGATCTTTGCATACGTTTTACTTTACCTGTTGTGATACTACAATAAAATAACTTATTGAAAAAAGTTCTTTACTATTATCAACTTCGTTGTTTATTTTGACAAAACTGAACTAGTCTTATGTTGTTGTTGTTTTTTTCTAACAAGGTATATCTTTCAGCCTATCAAACTTTATTATATACAAATATTTCTATTCGGTTTGGTTCCTTTTTCAGGTCAAGAATTTAGAGCCAAAAAAGTACAAGCTATCATGAAGACAAATGGCGTCAAGTACTTTCCAACACAAAATGAAACAAAGGCCTCTACGTCTGAAAGAGCCATTTTAACGATCAAAACAAGACTTGCTCGGTACTTTACCTACGAAGATGACTACAGTTATTTACCTGTATTACAGAACATTGCTGATAGCTACAACCATACATATCACCGAACCATCGGCACAACACCAGCTGATGTTAAAAGCAGCAACGAGGAAGAGGTCCGACTTTCTACTTACTTTGCTCAAAACAAAGGCAAACATCAGTCGAAAAGACAGCAAAAAACACCATTTAAGTTTAAACTTAATCAGTATGTGAGGATCAGTCATCTGAAAGGTGCATTCACTCGCGCATATGATGAAACATATTCTGGTGAAATATTTCAAATATCAAAGAGATACTACAGGGGGACCCTGCCAGTATATAGGTTAAAAGACCTACAAGGGGAAGACATTACAGGAACATTTTATTCCAGTGAGTTATTGCCCTTGGATATTGATCCCCAAAACATACCTTATAAAATAGAAAAAGTACTAAAACGAAGGAAAAAAGGCAACAACCGTGAACTTTTCGTTAGATGGAAATATTACCCCAAGAAATTTGATTCTTGGATAAAAGCTAGTGATTTGCAGTAATGTCAGATTAGTGTACAGAATTTTCATTGTTTTACATTTTGTTTTTGTCTTGTATTATTACTCATGAATGTGTTTAGATGTATCATTGCTGTATTGTTAGAATATTGTAAATAAAATGTAATAAATATACAAAGTTTGTTTTTATTATAATTCCTTTATATAAACATGTAGGTAATACTACCATTCTTTATTGTATCATACTGTGTCATAAACGAACATGAATGCGACATGGAGTCTCAACAAAGCGTTCATAACAACTTCTTCGTTTTTTTATTTTGTGGTAGAAGTTTGCTTTGTACACTCCTACATGGTTAAACCATTTTACCTGACAACATCTGGCAATTTTCAAGGTGCAGGAAATGTACAAGCTGCTCACCTGATATATGTTGTCTCAACTAAAGGCACTGTATTTCTTCTTTCGAATTCAAATGACAAGCCTAACAATCTGAAATTAATAAGCAGGCACGACTTAATGAAATTCATTAAATTGCACAAACTAAAGGACTGTGCACGTTTTATAATCACCTGCATCCGGATACATTTACCAAATATTATGTTCAATTTTAGTCAAAGAGGAATAATCAAATTTACTTGATTTACTCATACGGCTTATAGTTGTCCGTCTTATCAGCTTTGTAGCATTGTAAAATAAATAATACACTAGCCCTTTGAATGAATGTTCATTACTTTCCTATTTCTTTTAAAGCAGGGGAAAAGAGTGAATGTTATAATAAATAACGACCGTCAGGTTTTAATCTCGACAATGAAATAGTTTCTCTGAGAAAGAAGTCTAAATGAGCCTTATTCTGTTGTTGAAATTAACACTGCAGCAAATGTCTTGAAAAAACTAGTGCACCATAAAACTTGGTAAAAACTGGCGAACTAACAGTGGCTCAAGGCCTCTTTTCTCATGACAGACAATCGTTTAAATGACTGTAAAGAAACTTAATATGGTGGTCTTTAAAGTTTAACCTTTTGTCAATAATCATAACAAGCCTTCACAATGTCCTGAGAGATATAAAGAGCGTGACATTTTTCGATAATACACTTAAAAGAGAGGTTACTGAATTGACATATAAAAGATAAATGCAATCGGGAACCAATATACTATCTGTCGTCTGCTAAATAAAAGTTTTACCTGTCTGCTCAAAAGTAGGCTGTAAAGGTAATGAGTATGTTGTTATCGCTTCGCTAGATACCTGTAAAATGACTGATAATATCGGAAAATCTGCTTTTTGCTGATTGTTATGTGAGTTGATTGGCTGATCAAGTATTGCACAACAAGCTGACATAGAATCAGTTACGGCTGAATGACTCTGATTTTTTACTCAAAAAAGTGCTCTATACTCCCGGCCTTGACTACTAGTCATATTGGCATTGACTTTGAAAGGTTTGCGACGCAAATGAGGTTGTACGTTAAAAATTGAAAACTTCAAATACATTTTATCAATAAAACAGTTCTCACAAGTTCTCTATGGCTATAGACTGTTAATATGTATAGCAATGGCAGGTATTGGATGTGTTGGTAGTCGAATAGCCTTTACTACTCGTAGGTCGCCATCAGCTTGGAAAAAATACCATATTCAGCCACCAAGCAAGTCTGTCTCTAGGGAGATACTTTGTCCGAGAAAAGAGGTAAGAGATTTTCAGTATGTTAATCTCAGTGCTCCAGATAAGAAGGGGTAACAGAGATAATTTTGGGATAATTATCCATATTTTTCCATAAAAACATACTTTGTGACCCATCATTAGAACCGTCTCGCCGAGACGGTTCTAATGAGTGGTCACAATGCATGTTTTCGTTGAGAAATAAGAAAAATTATCCTTGAATTATCCTCATAACCCCTTCTTATCTGGAGCTCTGAATCTATTTTAAGCAGTTGGCAAACCTAGTCATTGTTTAGTATACAAGTTTAATTTGTGATTCTCTCGGATGTGGGTATGTGCACATGAATATAAGATACCAGTCAATATATTTCTAGCATTGTGGGCTTCATATCTCTATTTACTTTGCTCCGAGTTATGTCTCATGATTTAAAGTACTAGATCCTTAACGCACTGGCGATGGAATAACCAGCTCTTTTGAGTCTTTAGGTGGACAGGATTACTGTCTTTCTGATAACAAGAGTTGTCAGAAGACAACAAAGCGCGCCATACAGGAGCTTGAGCCTCACAGCGCTGGTGGTATTGAAAGGCTCATGAAAACTATTTTTTTTCGTTAAAAACAGTGTCAATCACCAAAGTCAGTCAACCGTGACATATAGGTCAAGGACACATAATTGTGTGATGCAGCTGCTGCAGTCGTATGGATGTATATATGTACTAAGTATGATGACTGTAGCTACTGTAGTTTGTAAGATACAGAGTTAAACATCGAGTTAAACGCAAAAGTTAACATTGGTTAACCTTATCACGGACGCCGACGAGGACGCTGACGGAGACGCGAACGCTAACGCTAACGCTAACGGATACTCGGACTACGACGCCGGGGGTATTGCATAAGCTTTCCTTTGCATTCGCAAAGGCGCGCTAAAAATAAATCCCAATCAGTTGTCTTATTAATAAATATTAGGTAAATTCCTGTACACGACCAACAGCCAATCGGATAAGTTATTAGAGTTCTATGACCTCCTGGAGATGTTTACCCTTAAAGGTCTGGGGAAATACTGAGATTGGCCACCCTATTCTGCTTTTTATGGTCCACCTACACGGGGGTAATACCAATTTGCCTACCCGTGCTTTCGACCGAGTCAGTCTATTACCATACATGCAAAAGTGGCTGTCGACCAAGACAATAGACAGCAGTATCAGCTCGGTCGACAGCCATTAACAATAGTACCATTTACCGTTATTGTAATGCTTACGATCGTATCATTGGTCGAATGCCACTTTGTATTGTACAGACTCGGTCGAAAGCACAGATAGCCAAATTGGTATTACCCCCGTGACCTAGGGTTTTTTAATTATAAAATGGGTAAATTGGATGTATTATTTATTTTATATTTGAGCCGCGACACGACAAAACCAACAATGTGGTTGTGCGCCCAGCGCAGACTCAGATCAGCCTGGGCATCCGCCCAGTCTGATCAGAGTCTTCGCTGTCCGCATAGAGGTAGCTCAGACCCTTAGCTACCCTTTAAGCACTTAGCAAAGAATCTGGGCAGACTGGGCGGATGCGCAGGGCGCACAACCACATTGTTGGTTTTCTCGTGTCGCGATTCATTTGATGTGTTTCATAAGAGTTTCTCTGTATTTGATTTGAAAATAACTATCCCTTATTTTTGTTTTCGTTTCTCTCTATATATTTATTGTGACATTTCTTGTGTAACTTCTTATTCGTTTTTTGTAAATGAGCACCAACTGGATGACTGCAGACATGAAAACTCGTAGTGCATAAACCCCATAAACTCTCCTTTGTGTTTGATTTCATTACATCAAATAGCCGTAAGTCACACATAATCATTGGCGCAATTTTCGCCTTTAACACCCACATACTTACGTAGTTTTGTGACTTTATGTTTGGTATGATACTCCCTGGGTTTCACTTATACAGAAATCAGTGAACTGCAGAGTTTTTCGTCATTATTTCTTTTTATTTTACCCTCTTGCCAATAAAACGAGTTCAATAACACGGAACAAATTACTTTCTTGATTGCCGTCTAAGCTACTTCAATCCGTTAATGTCAGTAGATGAGTTGACAATGTTCGGGGAAATCACCACAAGAAGAAAACACTTATTGCTCTTTTATTGGATGTGAATGTTGTTTATATGTACAGGCAAAACACAGTCAGTTTGAAATCTGTCGAACTGCATGTAAGTTTAGATTTTAAAATCAGTAAAATCGTTAAATTTGCAGCAGTAGGGTAGAATAAGGTAGTAAACAAGCACACTTTTTACACTTATTTTCAGACGTATACACCATACAGCTATGTTTTATGACATTTTTCAAAGTAAAACTTTTTTTTTAGTTTCTGTTTTGTCCTGGGGCCGTATTTATAAAACGATTTAAGTCGTTGCTATGCTGTTGCTAAGGCTACATTTCTATGAAGGAGATTCCCTACAACTATGAAATTTTCTCTGGAGGAACAGCCTGAAAAAGACCGTTCCTCCAGAGCAAATTTCATATATAGTTGTAGGGAATCTCCTTATAGAAATTTAGCCTTAGCAACAGCATAGCAACAACTTAAGTCGTTTAATAAATACGGCCCCTGAATGACTTAGCTCTTCCAAATTGGATCTGCTACATCTCTTAAATCAAAACTTTCTCTTAGGGGATAATTTTCTTAAATTTTCAGAGGTAACTCTCATTGGGAAGGGTGTCTATGAAATGGCATAGTTACCTCCAATGACTGTGGATTCAAACTTAGGAAAGGCCATTAACATAATGCATTGCCCACATAAAACACCAACAGGAACAGGTAGGGTAAAATTAATGAAAAAAACTAAACTGTACATGTGGAATCAAAGACGAACTGCCATATGGGAGCCTTCTTGCAACGGTCAAAAGCAAGACTACCAAAATGTTAAACGTAGATTGCGTATACCCTTACAAAATGACGATGCAGTTCCTAGCAATTAGTTCAATTGAGGCAAATGGCTACACCTTCCTGAGAAGGAATTCTGCCATTTTCATTTTGCCGCCTTCGCCCCCCCCCCCCCCCCCCCCCCCCCCCCCCCCCCCCCCCCCCGTTCTCATTAGGTTTAGAGCTGAGAGAAAATAGTTGCTCCCATAGGTCCTGTAGTGCATTTTCCCTGATAAAGTCACAAAATTGTTCCTCTTTGTATAAAATACGGCCGCGACAGGACAAAAGCAACAAAGTGGTATGTGCGAACAACATGGAGCTAGCTTAGACCCTTATCTACCTTTTAAGCGCACAGCCAAGGCTTAGATTAGACTGGGCAGCTGCCAAGCTTGATCTGAGTATTCGACGGATGCACGTGCCACTTTGTTTGTTTTGTCGTGTAGTGTCTGAACTAAAAACTTTAGAGGTGTTTAGATTAAACCTTCGGGATTCATTTACTTTGCATGCTTCTAAAGGAACCGTCGGTTAGCCTTTCATGTTTGTCAGAAAGGAAAAAAATGAACTTATTTCTTAAATGATTATTGTTAGAATATTCAAATTGACTAAATTGAACCATTTCATTATTTCATTTTTTTTTGTTTTTCATATTGTCTTGTCTGCGATTATAACTTTTCGTCGGCGTCGTCGGCGGCGTACACTTTGCTTCGAGTTTCCTGGTAAAGCTCTTTTTAGGGACAATGCGTAGTCAGGCCAGACATTGCTTTTGGCGGCTTATTTATAAGTAAAAGCATTTCCTCCAGTTTATTTTCTCTTACGGAACAATGTGTAATTACATCAAACCAAGATCTTTCTGAACTCCTTGAAACCGTTACATAAGCCGCGACACAACAAATCAACAAAGTGGCATGTGCGCTATGCGAAGACTCAGATCAGCCTGGGCATTCGCATAGTCTGAACAGAACCTTCGCTGTCCCCATGAACGTATCTTTGTCCCTTAGTAACCCTTTAAGCGCAAGCGAAGACTCTGCTCAGACTGGGCGGATGCCAAGGTGGATCTGAGTTTTTGCTGTGGGCTCATGCCACTATGTTGGTTTTGTCGTGTCGCGGCTCCATTATTTCTACACTATCTTTAAAGATGTCGGAGTTCAGAACAATACAATTAAATACCAGAGGCTTCATCGGAAGAATTGAGATTCCTTTTATTTTACTTTCGTCTTTTGAGATCAAAGGATATATTCTGAGAAATCTGAACTTTTAGATTGGTATAGACTCTTATTCTAGATCATCGGCTTTTATATTATTTGATCCCTTTCTTATACTAGTCAGCCTTTGAATCGACTGCCCAATTAAATCAAGAAATGTCAGTATGCTTTTCTCTGGTTTCGTCACCAGATATTGTCAGGGTCACCGATGAGGCTTTATTAGCAAAAAGTACGTAGTCTTGTCCATGCTCCTTCTTCTAAATGTATTATCTGCTCTTGAAGGAACTCTTTAAGATTTAATTTTGATATGGCTTAGAGAATTTCCTAACATCTGCAACAGAAATCTGTCTACTGTTCAACAGATACTGAAAGACAGTATTCGATATAAGCCTAATCAGTGCATTTGTTCAGCTCTTGAAACTATCGGATATTGAGTCGCTATGAATGTTAATAAAACGATGGCACATGGCAAATAATAGGTTTATAATATCTCTGTCATTTTGGTTATTATTATGAAATCATGCTAATATTTGCTTCAACCACATGACAATATTAGATATTTCGATGACAATTACTCCTATTTCTGAGTTGTATGATAAAATTAGCTCCTGTATAGAGTGCATGAAATGCAAAACTCAGATAAGCCTGAGCATCTGTAGCTCAGAGGATGATTATAAAATTTGCGCAAAAACTGAGCCGCGACATAACAAAACCAACAAAATGGCATGTGCGTCCAGAAAAGACTCAGATTAGCCTGGACATCAGAGTCTTCCCTGTCAACATGAACGTTGCTCAGACCCTTAGCTACCCTTAAAGCGCACGGCAAAGACTCTGATCAGATTTGGCGGATGCCCAGGTTGATCCGAGTCCTCGCTGGGCGCACATGTTGGTTTTATCATGTCGCGGTTCAAATGGTGAATACGGTATCTGGTAACAGCGAAGCTTCAAACCAGTAGCAAGTAAGTAACACCAGAGCTAAATAGTTGAGTCTAAGGTGTTTTTCTCTGCATAAATATAAATGTGATTTTTTCGTCCATGCCTCATTATGATGTTCTCCAGGAGGCTAAAGGTAATGAATCCATTATTCTTTCCTCCTGGCATCGGGCCCGCCCGTGTCTTCTCTAATTCAAAGAACAGAGTCAAAGCGTTTACCTTAGGCCTTAAAATTGCAAAACGATGTCATTTTGGTACAGTATAAAACTGTTACCTTGCTGACGGATACTCGTGTATACATATTTTCTACGTCTTGCTGACGAATAATCGTGTATACATATTTTCTACGTCTTGCTGACGAATAAACGTGTATATATATTTTCTACGTCTTGCTGACGAATAAACGTGTATACATATTTTCTACGTCTTGCTGGCGAATAAACGTGTATACATATTTTCTACGTCTTGCTGACAAATAAACGTGTATACATATTTTCTACGTCTCTTTGTATCAGTGATGTTGTGAAAGAAGGTCAACATTGCTAAACCGCAGCAACTTATTAAAGTAAAATGATAGGCAACTAGATCCAATTTCCCGCCTTTAAACCGAATTGGAAAGACAGTATATGCATAAACTGTCAACAGTACTCGAATCAGCAGCTACCCCAATTGAAAACACCACTCACAGAACAGGTGAACGAAAGCAGCGACATGGTCGACCAGAATAAGTAACAGGGGTCGTATTCATAAAACGACGTAAGTGGTTGCTATGCTGTTGCTTAGGCTAAATTTCCTAGAAGGAGGTTCCCTACAACTATGAAATTTGCTCTGGAGGAACAGTCTTACAAAGACTGTTCTGTTCCCCCAGACCAAATTTCATTGTTGTAGGAAATCTCCTTTGTAGAAATTTAGCCTTAGCAACAGCATAGCAACCACGTAAGTCGTTTTATGAATACGACCCCAGGAGCATATCTTTTTACCTATTCTCTGTTTTAGTTTACCAAACAAAACAGAAAGCAAAGTGGGCAGCGATACTGGGGCCGAGTGCACAAAGAAGGCGTAAGCTACGCCGGCGTAGGCTACGAACGTCGGCGCAACTAAGTCAATCTTGCGACTGTGTTAAAATCCAAGTGCACGAAGCAGGCGTTAGTCAGGCGTAGTTGCGACTGGAGTACGACTAGCGTAGTGCTCTCAAATAAAATTAGCAAGTGTGTTTGATGAATGGTTTTCTTATATGATATGAGCCGCGTTAGGCATAAAGGTTGCTTAAGGCATCTGCAAACAGACAAGACTGAAACCAGTCTGTGAGTCCGTGATTTTAGATAGATCCTTTACTTTGAACCTGTAGTATCCTTAAGTTCCATGCATAGTCTTCTGACTGCGCGGATGCGCAGGCTGGTATGAGCCTGTGATATTCGCATATGGCATATGTACCTTTTTGCATGTTATGGATCAATCAAAAATCTGCACGACATATTTTAATCTTTTGTTGTTTTTTCTTTAAAACTAATGTTCATTAGAACACTTACAAACGTACATGTGCTTTTGAGTTAAACGTAAAATGTCTATCAGAAAAAAATGAAGATAATCATGATAATGAAATATTGAAATTGTTGGCGTTGTATAAGGACAATTCGGAAAGACAGAAATGGGAAGAAATACAGTCCGCAGTATAAGCAATTGGGAAGCAATGGCGTGGCAAACGAAACCGTTCATATAGCTCTGCATCATTATATGTATCCAATGGATTTGCGCTGTCCCTGATTATCCTGTCTCTCATTAAAACCCTTCTATATTGCAAATCGTGCATCCATTGTAACATTCCGGCCATGTTTAAATGAAACACTAACGGAATAACTCAAAATGAGCACCTTACGCCAGTGTTAAGTCTACTATAAAGCAGACGTGAGTTTTAGAGCGATTTTACGACTAAGTTTGCGACACGTCTCGGTTGTGCACACGGATTAAATTTCTGCGACAACTTTACGACGGTCGTACGTCGAGCGTACGCTTACGTCTGCTTTGTGCACTCGGCCCCAGGTGACCAATATTGCTAGAAAACCGCAGACAATTCGATATAAGAACACCCTGTCTGCCCTAAAACTTATATGACTAATATTCGGACAGTATTTATGTTCGGCGAAAGTTAGAATCGGCCGAGAAATTATTTCTATGTTATGAGTCAACACAAGAACTAGAGTAACTTTGAAATGTACTTTAATAAGTAACTATGGAATCTTTATAGTGCTCGCTTTCGTCTTCTGTAAAAGTGTTGACTCCTCAAATTAGTCTTATAGCAGCAATTTTACGACATTCTCTGTCTCTTTGTAGCCGTAACATGTGTTTCTCTGATGAAAGCGGGAGTAAAATAGTCTGAAATTTATGTTTCCATTTTTTTTATTGTAAACTTCGCCCACATACTTCAAGTGTCTTCTTTTCAATATCGTTAATGTAAGTCTTGTTTTTTGTGTGTTTTTTTTTAGTTTTATCTGCTTTATTGCTTTAGTGCAAATGCTTTCCAACTTGAACAGTTTGCTGGAATCCATAAATAATTCTTCAAATTTCATTTTGTTATATTAATCATTGAAGATCGGATCTTGAAAGTGTTAAGCGAAACGTAAATACCAAATGACAATTTTATAAGGTGAACCAAGAGGGTCAAGAGCACCGCAAAATAATATGAGTCGACCCGTATTTCTGAAATATGGGTCGAACCCTATCGGTGCTTTTGACGGAAATAGGAGTTGACCCGTTGCGGTGCTTTTGATCCTCTTGGTACACCATAGTTATATGTTGCCGCAAGGAAATTTGCACTAAACGTCCCAAGTTAGGGCTTCCGCTACTGGTCCTCTTAATTGTTCGTTGTGTTCGTTGTGAAATAGTAAATGATATTTAGTAAAAAAAAATCAATAGATGCTGTTTGTAATAGTAATAGACGTTCTATTGATCTGCTGAGCCATAGCGAAACCGATGGCGAAGGTTGGTTTAAACAATATTTATTCAATATAAATTACATATACAGACATGATACGAAACATAGCATGGTACAGGATCTGACGGTAAGCGAATCGCTTAAATGAAAGTCATCTCCTGAGATACGACATGAATCTACAACATAAGAATGGCTGAATTACAATACTGTAAACCGATTATTTAAGCGACGAAGGTGAAAATGAGATATACACAAATTTAACTTACAACATACATACAAAGATTTAGTAATTACAGAACAGATACAAAGGTAATAAAAGGAAAGGAAGAAAAGAAAGAAGTAAAAGAAGTAAGAAGCTGCCTCATTTTTCGAGTGTTGTTGATAATGCACGAATAATTATATCAGTTATTTATTTAATTTAACTGGGATTTTTCAAGATAAAGAATAAATGGGCAGCTTCCATGCAGAAGATAAAACAACAACAACAAAAAAAAAAAGATCAGAGTATTGTAGAACGGGGACCATGCAGTCGGAAACGAGTTGTTTTGTTATTCAGGTTGGATGTTTCAATACAGCACAAAATCCGTTCTACAGTAATAACAATAATAATAATAGATATGAACTGAAGGAAACCTATGACCGAATCCCTGTTAGAAAACAAACTCCCCTGATAAAAGCTGTGCTTATTTCCTTAAAGACATTAAATCCTATGTAATGTATAATGACAGACTAGGATGTCGCATGATGGTGGATTTACGACTGACGTTCGAACCTTCTTGACTTAATGATAAAGTCCCGCACTTTTAAGAAAAGGGATTCGTTTTCATGAACTGGCACGTTTTCTTTACCAAACAACAGATCGTGTGTCGTATAATTATGCAAATCGTTTGGTAAGTATCTATTCCTTGGTACTGAGTACTTAGGACAAGTGAAAAAGAAATGTGCAGCGCTCTCAACCCCACCGCATGAACATGAGGAACTAGAAACAATATTTTTGCGATAAAGGTGAGAATTGAGAGAGCTACATTCTGTTCTGAGTCTCGCCTGGAGTACCTGCACGTGTGCCTGCATTAAAATATGCTGGGAGACGCTTTAAGTCTTTGTTTAACAAATATTTTAAAGATGCAACAGAGGTGGCCTGTTTAATGCATTCAGGTAAATCATTCCAAGCTCGGATAGTGGATGGAAAGAATGAATTAAAGTACAAATTGGTGTTTGCATGAAGTGTCTGAGTAGCATTAGAGTTTCTAAAATTGTAGTGAGTGGTATCCTGTATTAGAGAAGGAACAAGATCACTGAGGTAGTCAGGGGTGAGTCCATTCATTATTTTATAAAATATTACTAATTTGTGTTTGCTTCGTCGACTCTGAAGGGATTCCCACCCAAGATCTGCATATAATTTGTCGACGCCACATAGTTTGGTGGCACCGGTAATAGTTCTTGCTGCTTCGATGTGTACAGCATCTAGTTGTCGTTTTGAATCAGAAGAAGCGTTATCCCATACAGAATCACAGTATTCCAGAAGGGGGCGCATAAAACATACATAAATCTGTTCAAGAGCTTTCCTACTTATTTGAAATTTCAGTCTTCTCATTAAATTTAGTCTAACCCAAGCTTTTTCGGTTATAGTTTCAATATGGCTTGACCACCTACAAGAATGGGACAAAGTAACACCTAGATGTTTATGATTTTCACTTTCATTTAACAATATATTATTCATAAATAGTGGCGGATGCTGCATCTGATGTAGTTTCCTAGATATGGTCATAGAGACAGTTTTAATAGCATTAAAATCTACAAGCCAAGTATCTGCCCAATTAGTGATAGTGTTTAGGTCGTTATTTAAGATATTAGCAGCTGCTTGTGGTGAATCAACAACAATGCACTGGCTTGTATCATCTGCAAAAAGTCGAATGGAACATCCAATGTCACTGACGATATCATTTATATACAAAAGAAATAATAATGGTCCCAGAATTGAACCCTGAGGAACGCCAGCTTGGACATAAGCCCAGTCTGACGCTTGACCATCGATTACAACACGCTGTTGGCGGTAGGAGAGGTAACTAGAAAACCACTGGAGAAGTCTGTCTGATAAACCGATACCTTATCGTTTATATAGCAGTCCTCTATGCTAGACTCTGTCAAAGGCTTTGCTGATGTCACAAAAAACTACCCATACTTCTTTACTACTGTCAACTGCTTCACGAAAAGTGTGGTAGGTATGCATTAGCTGATATGTAGTAGAATCTCCTCGAATGAATCCTGATTGGAAAGGGGTCAGAATGTGATTTTCAATGGCATAGTTATAAAGCTGTTTATGAATGCATCGTTCCATAGTTTTTCCTAAGTGACTCAATAACGATATAGGTCTGTAATTAGAGGGCTTAGTTCTGTCATCTTTCTTAAATATGGGAGAGACATTAGCATGTTTCCAAGCTGTAGGAAAGTAAGAATTTTCTAAGGAACGATTGAACACTATTCTAAGTGGGTTAGCAAGAATTTCAGCACCTTCTTTTAGAAGGCTAGGACTTTTTAGATCAGGGCCACTAGCTTTTGAAGTATTCAGGTTTTGTAGAACATCTAGGACATCCTGGCAAGGGATTTCGATTGAATGAAGAGAGTATTGCGTTGTTCTTGGGAGTTGTGGAAGGGACTTATTGTCATCATTGACAACTGCTTGTGAAATAAAATAGGAATTAAACATATTTGCTTTTTGACAACTGTTTTCTGCATATGCATTGTTTAAGGTAAGAGTAGGTATGTTATTTGAGGATTTTCCTAAAGGCGGAGTTTCAGCCTATGTTAAATTTACATAGGAATCTGCCCACGCTTAGATTTTTTTTATTTTATGTATATATGTTGCCTAAGGACTAACAGTGTTGCTTATGGATTATTTACCTCAGTTCACGCGCTCAGCATAGCACAGGATTGACTTAAGTAACTTCTACCCTGAAAATGAGGGTCCCCTTAAAATACCGTTCCTAGAACTATCAAATTTTCAGATTTTGCTATTTCATTTATAAACTGAAATCAGTGAATTAATGTGAAACATTTTAGAAATATGTATATTCATGTTTCAAGAAACGGATTATGTATAAAATGTATTTTGTTGTTTGGTATAACCCCTCAAAATCAGCTAAAAACGACATCTATATCAAAAATTAATTATCAGTTAAAGTATGATCCAGTTGTTGTCAAGATTTTATACTAAGCATAAATCATGCTGTATATCTCTAATACGTGTGCAAGAAAAAGAAATTCTGAGCCCGGTAAACTATACTTCAGGGCTGCAGAATGTGGGCTGTCAGGCACCCCAATACATTAGAAAAGCATTATCTTGTTGAACTGTATTTTTTTTCTCGATATATGTTACGTAAAAGTGACCCAGTGAACCATACTATCTCTGTATTATCCCACTTCAGTTTAAAAAGCATATTGATGAAAATGTCGCCTTGTCAAAACCAATTAAGGTGGTGATTTATGGTAAATGTAAATATCTGCATAAAATCATAAAAAAAGTAACATATCTCCCTGAAAGTAAGCAGACTTCTTATTTTCGTTGTTCTTTACAGTTTAGAATACAAAATAGACGTACATGCTGCTTAAAAAAAAGTGTTTTTATAAGGAAAGATCAAAGCGTAATTTTCTGCGAATAAATCTGAAAAAATAATATCGTTATTGAAAATTTACGTAGTGCTGAAGGTGCATTATTGCATAATGAAGAGCGTCCTAGCAATTATTTATTCCAACTCTTTCTCAAATTGTAATGCAGACCAGATGAAAACAGTAGCTTTTTCTCAATGTTCAACCATGTACAAAGTAAATGTACACTGGACGCATTTATTAAAAAAAGGGTAGGCAAGCATACCTATGTTAACACCTACAATATAAATAATACATTACTGATATGATCAGTGGTGTGTAGATGAAATTGTTCAACCTTGTTAAAATAGTATCACCTGTCTCACCTGTGTGTTTTGACAAAAAAATTTGGACAAAGACTGCATCTTTTTTCATCTGCTCAGCCTGATAATGTGTGAAAGAGTTTGAAAAAATAATTGCTAGGACGCTCTCCATTATGCAACAAGGTTCTCTAAGCACTAAGTATATTTTCTATAATGATATTATTTTTTCAGATTTATTCGCAGAAAATTACCCTTTGATCTTCTCTTATAAAAACACTTTTTAACAATAACAAATGCTGCATTTTGGGATTCTAAATTATGAGAAACAACATAAAGAAGGCATCTGCTAAGTTTTGGAAAGATCAGTGTTATTTTGAGTATTTTATGCAGATTTTTGTCTTTGTCCCAAATCAGTGATTATCACCACCTTAACTCAAGAAACTTTTCAGATCAAATCTTTTGGTGGGCTTTTTTTTTTTTTTTTTTTTTTTGAATAGTAAGTCAGTAATTATTTTACCTAGACTGACAACATATCTTATTTGGAGCCCAGGAAAACTATTTTATTTTTGAGCCCTAGCAGTTTAAGCTGACACTTTTTAGGCACTGGTTTCCTCATGGATTGTTGCTGTAGGCTCAGCTTTAGTTTTATTTGATCAAATCCAGATTCTTTTCATCACCCATTGTCTTACACCTGTACAACGTACGGATACATATGGATTAACGTAACCCAGATACCGTGAGGTTGACTTCTGGTTTTCTGAATACCTACGGTCGGGTTGCAGGCCCAGTATTAACAGTACCGAAATAGACACTTCCAATAATACTGAGGATAGTCAAGAAGTGAGTAAATTATCAGTCGCAAATAAGTTGCATCTTTTCACAACTGAAAACATATTTTGTTGTTTCTCAACATAAGTGATCTGTTTGCTGTCAGTATGTTGATATGTTAATGATGGGTTGAGTAGTCTTCCCAAGCTTGCTAAGTGTCAGCTTATCTTCCATCATAAACTGTTGTGCCCAGATGATTTGCCTTTTTCCTTGTTTTTTAGTTTGATTCTTTAGTGTACGGACACTTGATGCAGTCAGGTGTTGGAGTCTTGCCTTACGCCTGTGCATTGTACAGGTACAAGGCAAAAATGTAAACAAATTAAATTGAGGGGACTAACACTTGATGCAGTCAATAGTTAAAATAAAAATAATGCATCACCCTTTCTGTGACGTAAGCCAATACACTAGCACTTGATGCAGGCAGCAGTTAGAAACAAAAGGTGAAACGTCCTGCCTTACATTTAGAGACAGCTACAGATACTAACCTAAAGTTATCTTCAAACCCAAAAACCCAGGGCACTGATGCATGAAAAAATAGGGTAAACATTGAAATTAATTTTTTTCCGGACACCATTTATTTATCGTTCTGTACAGATGATAGAAAATATGTTGACTGTTTTGGGTGATTACACTTGTTTGCAGAAGTGTGAGGATGGGAGAGGGGGCGGGGGCACATTTGGGGGATTATCCTTGGCTTCCAAGTCTTAGCCAGTGAAGGAAATAATTGCAAACAGAATGTGTATTAATGTAGGACCTCATTAATAATTTATGTCACAGACAATTTGTCCCCGAGGATATCATCAACCCAGTTAGTCAGTGTTTCAGTATTGATTCTGGTTCTCAGGCATTGGGGTCACTACTTAAATACTGATTTAAATACTTAATTCATTTTGATATATATCTCGTAAAATCTCTAAATTATTCTAAAACAAAGACTGACTTGTCATAGCGACATGAATCTTAGCGGAGTTTGGCTTCCATTCTTTTGAGTTGTTTTGGCTTTTTGCGGGTTCTTGCTGCTTCGGACATCTCTTTCCTGATGCCCTTGTCTGTTGCCTTTCTCGAGACGCAAGGGTTGAGGTGGCTCGGTGGGGGACGCCTGCGCCCGCGGATTAATACGTAGGCGTCTCTTACCTGATGTCTGCAGCTAATGTATCCCGCGGAATGTAACAGTAAGTGTGGCTCGGAGAGGGATGCTCGTTGCCTGCCGAGACCTGCCATCATATCTTTTCTATCAAACTTTTGAGGATTAGCGACACTGAAGAAGTTAAATACAGAAACGCGCGTCTGTCGCACTAAATTAGGTATGAATACGTTAATATATAAACAAGTGCTGCAGTGAAAGATCCTACCTTTACTATGAAACTGACATTCTCCACAAACCTGACCTATCCCCGAATTTCAGTTTCAAAAACTATTTTACCGGTTTCAAAGTCTTTTGAAACTTTTTACAAAAAGAGGGGATGTATTTACCCTAATTCTGAATAAAAATAATAGCTTGACAAATACAGTAACAGATCTTAACATTTAAATTACTTTTCATGTTTAATTATTTGTAGTCGTTTTTTGACAGATTTTTCAAATTCGGTTGACCATAAAAAATATTTGTATAAGTCAACATACAAGTTTATTGTATCAGAATAATTCTCAGGGTACCTGCAATTCATTTCAGTAGGCAACGAATGCATTCAAATTATACTGTTAATTTGACAGGTTCTAACTTAGCCCTATCCATCATGTCTTATAAGGGGTTCTGCAAGGTGCGACCCTAAGCCCTGCAGTTCTTGAATTAAATTGATTAACCTATTTTATTAATTGGTTTACCCCAGGTAATCAAAATATTAAGTATGAAGGAAATCCAAGCGTGGGCCATTTTGAAACACCCCCTTTAAAACTTGTTTTGAGGTTTTCCAAAATAACTTAGCGTTTGTTGACTCAGTAGATAGCAATGTATCAAGCTTTTTAAAATAATCTTGCTTGGATTTCCGAATTTCAGATACAGTATGATTTCTTAGTGTTTTATAATTTTCCCAGAATCGAATATTAGAGGTTCTTTTAAATTTTCTGAAACTTTGTTTACGCTTTCTGATAAGATTTAATATATGGCAAGTAATCCATGGATGTTGAGCTGGTCTAATTGTAACTATCCTATTCGGAATAGACTGTTCTGCAGCCCAGGACAGAGCATCCGTAATCTCTTGGACATTAGCATCATCATTGAGATTATAGTCAGATAAGATTACGCGGTATCGATCAAAATTGGCTTATTTATAATTCCATATACGCCATTTGAAGGTTTTGTTTGTTGGTCGAAGAAATTTAAGCAGCAGTATTATTGGACAGTGATAACGAATTTGGTTCGGAATGAAAGTATCCGCTACTTCACTCATCAATACATTAGTATCATTACGTACCAAGATTAAATCTATTAAAGAAGACGAGTGCTCAGTGAAGTGGGTGGATTCATTAACTAATTGTTTCAGGCTGCATTCTTGGATTATGTCTTTCATTTTGTTATTGTTGTTGATGTACATATTGCTATTAAAATCTCCTAGAACCTAAATATCTACTATACCGGTGTTGTATGCCCTATCTATGCTTTCCTTTATAAGATCAAAGTAGGTTATATTACTATTTGGGGGTCTATAGAAACCGCCAACAGGAATCTTTCTATACTTAATTCGAATTTCGACCCATACAGCTTCAAGGCCACGCATTTCCAAATCAGGACGGCGTTTACAGGAGACAGTCTCTCGAACATAAATAACAACTCCTCCTCCAGGACGATCGCACCTGTCTGTTCTGAAGGGTGGCCAGAAATTATCTAGATATATACTATAATTTTTCACTTGGGGATTTAGCCAACTTTCAGAAAAGACCAGTACGTCGTATACGTCAGATTCACATTTAATTAAGTCTAGTTTGGGTACAATATTTTGTACATTGAGGTGCATAATACTGAGATGATTAGAAAGCATGTGTAAAGAATTAAGTGAGCTGTTTGTGTTGGAGTCAGTGCTGCCTCCGACAGAATCTGGACCAGGATTGAGCTCTACATCTCCACTTAAGAGAATAAGACAACTTTTCCAACAAACTATAACTGCAAAAAGCAATGAGTAAAAGCAGTTCCGAGTGAATATCCCATTTTTCTCCGACGCATTAGTAAGACGGCTGTAAGGGAAGTTTATATATTTGTACGTCTCATTACTTCACTGCAGAGCTAGTATCAGGCTAAAACATGAACCATTATAAGTACTCTGAAGAAGGGTAAACAGAAAAGCAGTCAGTACCAAGTGAAATCTGTTGGTTGTTATTCTTTTCCTAACACCTAGTCTTAAAGTGCAAGATACGCCAAAGAAGCCACCAAGACCATCTGATTTACAGTTACAAGGTTTCATATACTACATAATAAAAAAGACAAGAAAATCAGTAATAGTCCTGCCGGCTTTTCTGGGGTATCGTAGCAAAACGCGTTTCTTGGAAACACTACGCTAGGAGATTTAAGTGTAGTTTGTTTGACGTGGGAACATGGGGACAGGGACTCGGTCATAGAAATGTAAGAAGGAAAATAAAAAGTCAGAAAAAACATATAAAAATACAAATACATTCTTAACAGTAAACCGAAAAGTAATTTGGTGACGATAAGTTCCAATTTTATTACCCACTCGGCACAAAACGCCGGAGACATTGATCGACACTGATTCAACGTCGTGATCTCGAATCAGCGTTGATCTCATGCCGATTCAACACTTTGCTTCAGCAGGGTAGATTAGGAAAGGTGTTGGAACAATATAAATACATTTCTAATTAGGATTTAATGTATTAAATGGGCTGAGATATGGACGTCCATACACGACTTCCATAAGAAGTCGTATGTGGAATTCCATGGCGGGAAGTTTGTAGATGTAATATTTAACTACCTGTGTCTGCGACATTTTGGAGGTATGCTCATTTACGTTCTGTATTTCTGGCAGGGAAAGAAACCGTTAATCTGGCAACTGGATTATTTCACTTCATCATTTCGATAAATATCCTGCCAACGTTAGCACCGAAAATAAATGTGAGTGCTTACATCAAGCGTTAGGCGGTAACACGCCCACTTTGATGAAGAGAAGCGTTTAAATACACTAATCGTAGATGCAAGTTACAATCAGAAGATTCTGCACGATTGAATGTTCGTGTGCTAGAAGATAATGAAAGTTGAGCCTATTCTATCAGCCCCATATCGCAGTTAGCTGCCCCTATAGCTGTGCCGACCGACCACCTAGTGCTCGAGCAACCGAATTCTAACTTGCATCTAACTATCTAAATACTACTGTGTTCAAATACTGACTAAATGTATCCTACTTGGGTAGGCTAAACAGCAGTTGCACTCGTACTAGTATAAACTCCACCGGTCACGCTACGTTGATCCACATTGTATCGACGTTGAATCATCGTCGTGACGTTGAATCAACGTCAATTCGATGCGGGCCAAAACGTGCCGCACGAAATATATGGTTCTTATCCTAGAAGGATAAGAACTCGATAAGCTTTAGCTTCCGTTCTGATCCTTTAAATGTTCTCATGTTATGTAAATACATGTGGTATTGTGATGTTATGAAATAAAATATGTTTAAACTAAATATATGGTTATGTATTACAAAGTAGCAAAATAAATGGATGGTGTTTTTCAACCTTTCAACAGTATTACAGTAATGTCAGGACGAATGGGGAGTGATTATGAAGGGTTGTGTGCAAATAGGCGCCGTTTGGGTTCGGATAAAATCTCGCCTCCGGCGGGACTTGAACCAGCGACCCGATGATCCACATTCGGGAGTGCTAACCATTATTTTACACCTACGCTTCAGCAAGAATAAGACAATCGTGTAGGCGACTACTCTAGACACGATGCACTGGCATAAACTGCATCATTTTTTTTTTTTGGACATAGTTCTGTTCCACAGTTGACATGCATAGTACAGTCAAGCTTGCTTTAAGCAAGCTCCCGAAGGAAAGGCCTATAAAAACTTGCTCAATACAGGTCAATTTATACCAAAATTACTGATCAGGGAATATGAGATTTTGGCATCTTAAGACAGGTTTTTACCAGTAGTGGCCCTACGACAGCTTTGACTGTATTTGCAAGCATGTTATACCAATGAAACATCTAGTTGCTTCCACAAACAGTTTCAGATTTCAGGCGTACAGGCAGAGATACACCAGCACACATGCAGGGCACACGTACGTTGACGTCACCATGCATTGTAACCACGTAGACACACATGCATGCACACACACAGATACACTCCCTTCCATGTGCGTGTGAACACAAGTATGCACACGTACAAGCAAATGGATAAATCATATGTACAAGCTGCGTGCAAATGCATGTGCATGATGGTTGCTCAGAATATTTCACACAGAATCATTTAACTGATTAACTGCTTGACCGAGACTCCAAACAAAAGTAGGCATCTAGGGTAATCCTTGGATTATCCATGGGAACAACAATCTATCACCTCCATGGAATCGCCTCATCGGGGCTGCACCAGGGAGGTGTCACCGTGGCTACCCATGACATTCAAAGAGAGGTAACTACTTATTACGTATTTGATGATTGTATAACCGTAGTTAGGTCCCTTGCAAGAGCTATATATTGCAACCTAACGCAGGTTTAGATTAATGCAGTTAGTCTTATATCATGTATCAAACAACTGAGTAAAGAACAATCCAACAAAAGCAAGTAAGTTACGGATTCCATCAGTAAAAATATAAATTCTGGAGAAAACTTCTGTACCTGAAGGTCATTCGTTATACCACAGCTAATCTGCCCATGATAAAGAGAGACTGCTATTTGAATGGGAGCTGACTCAATGCGCAGTCTGACAAACAGTTCCTAACTATTCCAAACATCAGTAACACTAAATAGTAATTGTTTATAATGCTTGTATACAGCTTAAATCGTACCCTTACAGTTTTTTTTCCTTACATGTAATTGGTGAAGAGTCGACATACTGGCGGAGGTTGTTGTATCCTATCCTTAACATACATGGCGAAGGTTGTTGTATCCTATCCTTAACTGACTAAGGGCCCGACGAAAATGACCTTTTCGGGCAGATTAGCCTTCTTTTTGACATTTTATAAAAGCTTCATCGGGTAGCCAACATTGTAGAATTTTGCATTAATGTAAGAGTTGTGCAGTAAAAAGGTATTTTATTGCGATATTGTCTATAGGCTGCATTTTACCGACTTTTTAAAGAAAGGTAAGTAAAATTTGGGGTCAACCAAAGTTACCATTTTCTTTTTGTCGTTTGATTGTGTTTATAACTAAGGGAAAAGTAAACCAAACTATAATAATCTATTGGAATCGTATTTTTCGTTAAAGTAAAACAACTACGGAGTTGTAACAAAACCCTTGAAAATGGCATAACCGAAATTTTGATTTGGCGACTTTCAGGCGTTTTGGGACAACTCTACCAGTTTGTCGTTTATTACATAAATGAAAATCTGAGTGAAACAGCATTCATTATGACATTCTGGTGATCCATTTGCGGAAGCTTGATTTTCTTTTAAATTTCGAGTACACAACGGATAACTGCAACAAAAGAATCGCGTCAGAACCAGCTGTAATATGCAGGGCTTTGTAAACATTTTATTTGGAGAAGAACATGCAAGACAAAGGGCATTTACTAAGGGCGAGGAATTGTTTGCTTCGAACGCTAGAGTTTTTTTAACTCCAAGTCGGTGACAGACAACGGTTTACTGTAGCAGAAGAACCGCTTTGGAACCAAATGTAATGTGCAGGGTTTAGTAAGCATTTCATCGGGAGAAAAGTTGCATGAAAAAGTACCTTTCACAGGCGTTTTGCGTCGGATAGAGAATGCTCTCCTCGATGCAAGCCTTGTAACCGCTGAAACAGATACTATATAATTAGTTTCCAGACACATGTATACCCGTATATGGCAGAGGTAGACAATTAAGCAATAAAGCAGATTGGACATACATGTCTACGATGCATAATTAATGACCTGTTTCTAATCAAACGGATTATAAAAGCGATACGCACACTTTTGTAACAAAACAAAAGGTTCCATCTGATAAATTTGTTTTATTGTTGACTTTATCGACTTGCAACTTTTATCAATGGATTCCGTGGAATGATGGGACAGACATGATGAGATAACAGTCACTAGCAATTGACATCACATTTATTATTGATATTAGCGGCAATCAATGCCGTTATTAATCTACGTATAGGGGCACCTTGCCCAATTAGAGTAATTATCCGTAAATTTGAATAAGTTGATGTAGCGTCTGGATCTGCAATTCCTTGCAAAAAAGCAAACTATGTAGCTCCTGATCAAACCACTCTTGAGTGGTTTGATCTGGATCTACATGGTTTTGCTGAGATAATTCTTTCCCAGCAGTGTACGTTCATTGCATTTGCAAACATATTCCCAATGATGTGTTATGGGACTAACAGGTACACGTGTGTTTCTTGCAATTTAATTTAGTCTAATTGAACACAAGCATGAGAAAATGTACAATGTGGCAACAAATTCCAAAACTATAGATCGGTTATAAGCAAAGTAACAAAGCAAGGAAAACAGATCAGGGCAATCAAAGCGATTTCATTGACTTCACTGCTCGAAAAATTTCTTTTGAAGTTAAAAGCAATTCAGATGAAAAAACAACAACAAAAAACTTTTATTACAGTCAGAGACTAAATCCACTTGAAGACTGTTGACTGTTTATACTATTTCATGTACGGTTGCAAAACGCAGAAATAGGGCGAGATCCAAAGCAAAACGTTTGTTTAAGGATATATACAAGTTCTCGTTCCTAAGCCTGCCAATGTACGTGCAGAACAAAAAACAACATGTACACCTTAAAAGCAAATTCAAAAGGCGAGATTGGTACAGACATGCGTAGGTCACTAGTGCCCGAAGGAACATTTTCTTTTGCCACAATTACAATGTCATGTTGTGCTGTGCAGTGACACAACAATTGTTTATCAGATGTTGGGCCACACTTACCTAGGGATCTGAACAACATCATTGAATATAGAAACACTGCAGCTGTTCTCGTATATGGCTTGGAGACAAGCTTATGAAAAGTGAAGTGACGCTTTCTTAGTCGTAACATATTCATTTGCTCATGGATATGTTGTAGACAAGTTTTGTGTACCTGTCTAGTCATAGCTACCTTTATACAGTGAGATAAAGTTTATCTTGGAATTGAATTTATATTTCAATAGTTCATCGTTTCACTAAAGAGTGATTAGACACACGATGGCCACTTTGGGTGGTGTTGGAAGTCGAATCGGATTGACTAGGTCTCCATCCTCGCGGCGGAAAAAGTACCGTCAGTCACCAGCAAAGTCAGTTTCGAAAGAATATCTTTGCCAAAGCTCTGAGGTAGGTCGTCACTGTACAGTCTGTAAATGAGACTGGGTGGATTTTAGATTTCACGTCTTTCCAACAGTATTTCAGTCATATCAGGGACGATAATAATGGAAGTTTGTGTGGAATGGTACCTCCTTTACGGTTAAAGACTTCTGCCTCCAGTAGGATTCGAGACCAGTTTAAGTTGCAGGCCAGCGCCTAACTCACTGAGCTATGTAGCTCCCTATTGTAAATGAGAATACTTGCTCGAAAGCTTTTCACAAGTTTCAGAAAAATACTCCCGTACCTTTAAATTATTATTTTCTAAATGGTGTTTCTGCTTGAGAAAGGCCATAGGGTCAAGTCAGGTAAATTCGGACAGCAGGCAAATTGGGGCAATGACATTGTTTCCTTTATATATCAGTTGTTTGATATTAAAACAAAAATAACTGGATAAACAGTGAAAATCCTGCCGTCTCATCTGGATTTTCACTGTTTGCACTGGTATGTCCGAATTCACCCGCTGTCCGAATTTACCGGACTCGGCCCGAATTATTACGCAATAGTTTGCCGTTAAGATGTATGGCTACATCTCGATGTTTTCGCCATTTTTTGCAAAAGGGGAATAAATTTTGCGACTTTCTGTTCGCTTACTCTTCTTCAATGGCTTCATTGGCTTCTACTCCCAGAGGAGGAAATTGTTCCTTTAGAGCCTGACCCTACTGAGAAGGGAAACAAAAGAAAATAACATAGTTTCTTCTTAGGAATGTGTATTCATTCACCGTTCGTTTCATAAAAAGACATTTACTCATGTTTGCCGACTTACGATAGGTGCGCAGTGAGAAATTCTTGTTGTATGGAAGGCAGCAACCCCATGTGTGCAGCAGTACCTGCACTGCATGGGTTGTTTGCCCTGAAAACGATTTTGGAACGGGAACGTTGCACATCCTTATCTACGGAACCCCTGAAGGGACATTTTTTCCGATATTTATCAGAATACACATGAAACAAGAAAATAAGAACGGAAATCAAAAAACAAATATGTTGTTTAAACGACTTATTATATCGTTTAAACGACATATTATGTCGTTTGAACGATATAAAATAGAATAGAAATTAAGACAAGAAAACCAGTGGAAATTATATCAAGAAAAACAGAAAAGAAATTGAAACAAAAAATATGTCGTTTAAACGACTTGTTAACAGCTTTCCTTTCCGATATTTCTAAGAATAGAAATTGAAAAAAAAAAGAACGGAAATAAAAACAACAGATATCTCGTTTAACGACTTGTTATATCGTTTAAACGACATATGAAATTAGAACGGAAATAAAAACAACAAATATACTCGTTTGAACGACTTATTATATCGTTTAAACGACATATCAAGGCGTTTAAACGATATATTAAGTTGTTTAAACGAGATACTTGTTGTCTTGATTTCCGTTCTAATATTCTTGTTTCTATTTCTTTTCTCATATTTATCGGATTGGAAAGTAGATAATAAGTCGTTTAAATGTCGTATTTTTGTTTCAATTTCTTTTCTGTTTCTGTTGAGTTAATCTCATTTCTGGTTTTCTTGTTTTAATTTCCATTCTATTTTATATCGTTTAAACGACATATTGTGTCGTTTAAACGATATAATACGTCGTTTAAACGAGATATTTGTTGTTTTGATTTCCGTTCTAATTCTCTTGTTTCAATTTCTTTTCTGATAAATATCGAAAAGGAAATGTCCCTTCCGGGGATCCATACTTATCTGATAAGACTGCACGTTTGCATTGGCTTCTTTGATCATGTATAAGTCTTGTGCACTTTTAAAGATATGCTTGAATTGTGAACTGTGTTTTGCACTTTCAGTTTTGTGTGTTGTCTTGCTTTCATTATATCACAGTTCACAGACACAGTTCATATAACCAGATGTTGCTGTCCACTTAATGGTATTGACGCAACAATGTCTGATGCTCAGAAATAATGATAAAGTTTGTTCTTTCTAGGAGTCTTTGTTTTATCCAGATAGGATATTTGACTATTTGAATGGTTGCAATGTAAATAAATGGAAAATGTCAAGTACAAGATAGTTATGATATTAATATTAACCATTCGTTGACAAATTCAGAAAAAGTACTGTTAACTGGAAACTCTGTTCCATCCGGGGTTTTTTCTGAATCACAGTGAAGCGTAGTCTGGCTCCAATCGAATCTGTATAGTACTCTCGTGATCAGATTTCTCTATGTTCCTTCGCAGGGGGATATATTGAACATAGGGTCTGTAGCAAGACTAAGTGAGGCGTAATAAGTATGCTTTAGGGGAAGCAACTTTGCTTTTTTCAGATTTGTCTCCCTTCAAAATCGAGTCAATTCTTTAAAAAAGAGGTCATTCAACTAGGAAATTATTTTCCTTTAAGCGAACAACCAATCTTGGAACGCCGACTTTACCCAGGAAGCAATAACTTGGTTCCTTCGTAAAAAGGTGGGAAAACATGGAGGTGCATCTATTTAACTAGCACTTTGTGTAAGTCTTTTGGTTTTGGAAAATTTGCGTTTCCGAACTTTTCGGAAAATTAAATGTTTTGCGTAGTTTCTTGCAACGAGAATTAAGTATAAAAAGAGTACATTTTTTCAATGTTTATTTGTTTGAAATAGGAAAACCTCAGAATTTGATTCCTTCCGTGCTGCTACAATTAAGCTAATTGTGGTGCTTTTATCTCAGGAATATCACGGATTTACAGTGTGTCCTGTTATGCCAGTGACATTAAATTTAGGTGCAATAACTGTGAAAATCTAGCCAGATTATCACAGCATATAGCGATCTGTTTTCTGATCCATTACCTGTTACAGAACGTTTTGACAGCGATAATTGGAAGAAATGCTAGATAAAATGCTATAGACCATTAATTAAAGTGTTAAACTAGTTCTAAATGGGAGGGGGTGTAGCGACGTGTGTGTGTGTAGGATGGGGGATAAATTTCTGATTTTCTAATTATTTGTAAATCAAATTTGAACCAATAGCCTTATGTCTTGTCCTGCTGTAACATGGTCAGGTGTCTTCAATGTTATTTGTAATGTGAAAATAACTCTGTGTGTGTGTGTGTGTGTGTGTGTGTGTGTGTGTGTGTGTGTGTGAGCACATAATTGATATGAAGGGTATGTTCTTTAAGGAATGCATTTGCAATAATTGCAGACAGTAGATTGACGTTCCGAGACGCATATCAGTATTTCTTTCATCAGCTAGAAGACTTTAGTGATGTACCCCGGTATAACCTGAATTCTGAAAGAAACGTTTACTAAAAGCGACTCTGACAGTATCAATACATTTTGCCTATTTTTCAACAAGTTTTTTATTCGCAGCTTCCTCGGGCTGCAAAGGTTGAAAATTTGGCATTAGTTTTTAAACATAACCATGTAAAGAAATTTTAACTGGCATTTTGGAAGGTGATTTTGCCTCAAGACGTACTTGAACCGATTTTATAAAGAGGGGAAGCTGAAAAGTTCGGTCTTTAAAATTAGCCCAAGTTTTGGTTTTATATATTTTTTTTTAAATTTTGTTTGACAAATATGCTTACGTTGATGTAGACACTTCAATGGCAAAATTTAAGCATTATCTGAATAATAACTTTAGCCTAATGCTTAGATATAAACGGTGTAATTATCCAACCCGCATTTCAGTTTTTCAGCTGTAGCCTATCTTCCCTCCTGCGTCTCAGCAAGCCACATATTCTCAAAAGCAAAAATAACGCATATTTTTCGTTTTGTTTTTTATGTCAAAATAAATATCTGCTGAAATTGGCAAAACAGGGAAGATATTATCAATACATGAAGTACACTTCGTCGCAAACTTGTTGAAATTTTGTCAGTTTATTCATGCATAACGAAAGCGTAAACAACCAAGGGGTCAATCTAAAAATTCAAAAATACTGGTCAGTTAACTCAGTGTCTTGAACAGAGTTGTACCTGGCTCCAAAATAGATGTCCTCTTTTTCTAGGACGCTACATGTCTCAGAAATATCAAGAATTTTCAGCATTGGTTACTCGTTACAAACAAAGTTATGCCCCTTTATGCAAATCCCGTAAAGTAAGCAAGTTTTGCGATAGCAAAAGAAACTTTTGTGGATTTTTCAGCAAACCGAATTGGAAATGGACTCCAATTCAGGCTGAATAAAAGGGTAAGTGGTCAAAGTCAAATGGAGTATGCTAACAAAGGGTAGTAACTCTGCACGTCTTTCCAATAATGATACCACAGATTGAACTTTTGGGTGCTGGATCCTTGAAACCACTGGGCAAAACTGAATGAAAATCATACTGCATCCTTATAATAAAGGGCAGTCTACGATAAGCGAAGCGGTAGACAAGATTTTTTTCCAGGAAACAATGTAATCGGCTTTTAAAATTCGAAACTCAAACCGGAAGTGAGCTAAATACGTGCTCATTTCTAACCAAAATTTGTTTTGAACGTGTCTTTTGCCCATAGCCTTACTCATTTTGAGTTCCAAATAACCAGTTTTTTTTCTATTAAATTGATGATTCGGACGATTTTTAAAAACTTAGAAAACCTTTGGAAAAAGCAGATTTTTGTATGTGCGATTTAACTATATAAGAATCAATATTTCAAAACTTTTATACCATTTTCCAATTGGTTAAACCATGCTGCACTCGAATGCAGCAAAATTGTATTGATAATTCATTTTATTGCCACTGTGAGCCAAAACTTTGTGATTTTTGCATTTTAGATAAAAATCTTCATAAGTTTGTTTTCGAAGAACTGCACTGTGACAAGAAAATGCTGCAAAATTACGTCCACGTAGGGGAAATCCCAATACTAAGTCAAAAGTAAAATATCATTACATTTCAAGAGGTAAAACAAGACACTAAAATATATGCGTTTCTTTTGCTGTTGAGTATATAATACGTAGTTCGATACTACACAAGCACACATGCAAAGTGTGAGACTGGGGGCCGCTTTTTCGAAACAACCGTTCCTGTTTCATTATATTTAATTATAAAATGGGCTTTTCCACCAAATAATCAATTCTGTATTCTAAAAAGTCAGAAAATGAATTCAAAGCCATGTGGGGGTAAGTAAGTTGAGGGCAACACTTTTCAAGGCAAATTCCTGGGTTTATCATCAAAAGACTGTTTTTGATCAATTTTATAGGTAAATTTACATTACAACTGTCAGCGGTCCATTCCTCCTGAACATAACTGTTTTGCATAAGCATATATATACTAGTAATGGATGTAATTCATTTCTGCAATCTTGTGACACGGTCATGCAAAGTAATAACCATGGTCTTAAATTAATAATGCTTGGTAGTCTTTCGTTTTACACCGTTAGAGAAAAAAACAAAAACAAACAAAAAAACACACGTGGTACATTATGAACAACGTTAAGTTCTGACAGGTGTAAAACTTTAAAGCAACAAACAGTCTAATCATTGTTTGGCCACTAGGGCACTATCACTGGCCCTAGGTTTTTGCCAAGCTCAGTCTAAGGTCCAATTTCACGTCGCTTTAAAATCTCGGTTTATCACTGAATAAGAATTATTTTGAATTGTAGTCTATTGAATAATTGGTTTAAACTGAAGATGATGCTTTGAATACGACGTAAAATTGGACCTTGGAAGCAGAAAATAGAAAGCAGATAAAGTTGTATTTGAGCCGCGACGTGACAAAACCAACAATGTGGTCGTGCGTCCAGCGCAGACTCAGATCAGCCTGGGCATCCGCCCAGTCTGAGCAGAGTCTTCGCTTTCCGCATGAAGGTAGCTTAGTCCCTCAGCTACCCTTTAAGCGCTTAGCAAAGAGTCTGATCAGACTGGGGAATGCACAGGCTGATCTGAGTCTGCGCTGGGCGGACGACCACATTGTTGGTTTTCTCGCGTCGCGGCTCATATATTGTACAAGGGTACACTTCCATGCTTTCTTTCTGCCAACTTAGAAGTGGGCTAAAGTAGAGTTATGGTTTGTAAATAAGGTATTTTCTGTAAAGTTCTTCCATCAATGTGTCAAATATAAGCCAAATCCTTTGAACAAGTCTTGATTTATCTTTTTAATGAATATAATAAAAGTGAAAGGAGGAGACAATTGAATGTGCTTGAGAATTATAATGCCCAAATCATAAGCTTGCTACTAAAGGTGTCAAACTTTAGCAGGTCTAAGTCTACAAGGCATCGCAGGCGATACAAATCCCCTCACACAAGACTACTTGCTCGAGATATTGTCATACCCTACATTTGTGTGAAGTTATTTTAAAATCCATGGAGAAATGTAGGCGCTAGAGCGATGACAAAGTTTTTCTAAAAATAGCTACAGTGACCTTGACCTTTTAAGCGCAGCACCCTGAAAGTCGAACTTGCTCGAGATATTGTCATGCCCTACATTTGCGTGAAGTTATTTCAAAATCCATTGAGAAATATAGGCACTAGAGCGCTGACAAAGTTTTTCTAAACATAGCAACAGTGACCTTGACCTTGGGCGCAGAACCCTGGAAGTCAAACTTGCTCGAGATATTGTCTTGCCCTAAATTTGTGTGAAGTTATTTTAAAATCCGTTGAGAAATGTAGGCGCTAGAGCGATGACAATGTTTTTCTAAAAATAGCCACAGTGACCTTGACCTTGGGCGCAGCACCCTTAAAGTCCAACTTGCTCGAGATATTGTCATGCCCTACATTTTTGTGAAGTTACTTCAAAATCCGTTGAGAATAAAAATAGCCACAGTGACCTAGACCTTGGGCGCAGCACAAAAGTCGAACTTGCTCAAGATATTGTCATGCCCTACATTTGTGTGAAGTTATTTCGAAATCCGTTGAGAAATGAAGGCGCTAGAGCGATGATAAAGTTTTTCTAAAAATAGCCACAGTGACCTTGACCTTGGGCGCAGCACCCTAAAAGTCAAACTTGCTCGAGATATTGTCATGCCCTACGTTTGTGTGAAGTTATTTCAAAATCCGTTGAGAAATGTAGGCGCTAGAGTGATGACAATGTTTTTCTAAAAATAGCCACAAGGACCTTGACCTTGGGCGCAGCACCCTTAAAGTCGAACTTGCTCGAGATATTGTCATGCCCTACGTTTGTGTGAAGCTATTTCAAAATTCGTTGAGAAATGTAGGCGCTAGAGCGATGACAAAGTTTTTCTAAAAAATAGCCACAGTGACCTTGACCTTAGGCGCAGCACCCTTAAAGTCGAACTTGCTCGAGATAATGTCATGCCCTACATTTGTGTGAAGTTATTTTGAAATCCGTTGAGAAATGTAGGCGCTAGAGCGCTGACAAAGTTTTTTCTAAAAATAGCCACAGTGACCTTGACCTTGGGCGCAACACCATGAAAGTCAAACTTGTTCGAGATATTGTCATGCCCTACACTTGTGTGAAGTTATTTTAAAATCCGTTGAGAAATGTAGGCGCTAGAGTGATGACAAAGTTTTTCTAAAAATAGCCACAGTGACCTTGACCTTGAGCGCAGCACCTTGAAAGTCGTTTTTGCTCAAGATATTGTCATGCCCTACATTGGAGTGAAGTTATTTTAAAATCCGTTGAGAAATGTAGGCGCTAGAGTGATGACAAAGTTTTTCTAAAAATAGCCACAGTGACCTTGACCTTGGGCGCAGCACCCTGAAAGTCGAACTTGCTCGAGATATTGTCATGCCCTACGTTTGTCTGGAGTTATTTTAAAATCCGTTGAGAAATGTAAGCGCTAGAGTGCTGACAAAGTTTTTCTAAAAATAGCCACAGTGACCTTGACCTTGGGTGCAACACCCTGAAAGTCGAACTTGCCCGAGATATTGTCATGCCCTACACTTGTGTGAAGTTATTTCAAAATCCGTTGAGAAATGTAAGTGCTAGAGCGATGACAAAAGGTGAACATACGTACGTACGTACGTACGTACTTACGTACGGGACAAAACCTATATCCCCTCACCACTTCGTGGTGTGAGGGGATAAAAAAGGAGTACAGTTCTGTTAATTTCTATTATTCAAGAGCCAAACTGCTGCATAAGTATTGACTATAAGGGGAATTTACTCCATTTTATTAATGTATGCATTAAGATGTACCAAAACAAAATGTACATCAAGAACTATTAGGATAGTAAATGCTTCCTAGGTCAAGCAGTTCAGAAGTTTGGAAAATGCAAAATTCAAATGAGGGGACAACACAGCCATTATTTAACGGAATTTGCCCGAAAGTAAATTTACCCTTGCATATCTCATCCCGAACCTGTATATCAACTATCTTTATCCTAGTTCAAATATTTCCTTCCGACAAGGAGGAGGTATCTCTAAAAGTGCATGTTTGACTGAGAAAAAAATATCACGTGTCAGTTTTCATTTCCAGTTCATGTATGAATTTTCAAACCTCTACTCCCAGTGGTTCTTGGGCCCAGTAGGTACATAAGTATAAACTGTTAGTGAAAATAACTCTGAAATTAATGAGTGCTGAGTTACCTCCCCTTTACCAAAGTATTTCATACACTTATCTCTACTAACATTAGGGGAGAGTCGGGTAACTTCGGACATGGGGGTAAATTCCGACGGTGACATTGTCTCCTTTATATGTCGGTTGTTTGGAATTTAAACAAAAATATCTGGCCAAATAGTAAAAATCCTGATGAGACGGCTCATTATGAGCCGTCTCATCTGGAATTTCACTGTTTGCAATCGTATGTCCGAATTCCTCCATGTCCGAAGTTACCCGACTCGCCCCTAATGTAAACGTTAAGACCCAGCTGTCGTGCTGTGCTATCCTCGTAAAATAGATTTTAAATTAATCCCTCATAATGACTATTGACAGTCTATTGACACATCATTATTTCTTAAGATAAAAGACATAATGAAAACTGCTTACCAGAAACTTACAGTTATTGGGACATGATTTGCGAGCATAAATTTGAGACCCAATCAGGCTGCTAAAGACAGTCTGCTCAGAATCAGCACTATTTGCCATTTATCCGAAAGTTTGTAAAATATTTCTGGCTGGGAAAATTGAGTTCTTGACATTCAAAACGTGGAAATGAAGTGGAGCAACTACTCTGGTGTCCCGGTGTGCTTTGTTTCTGTGGTAATGACTAGGCAGACAAATCCAGATGATTTTTTTACACTATGCTTTCGTCCATCATTCACTTCATTGTCCCCCGGCTTTTCGAAGAAAAGCGAGGGGATATGGTATTCGGCTTTCCGTGGTTCCGTCCCACCCCCACCCAGCCCCCTAACACTAGGTAACTTGTGTGCGTAACTCCTCCCTAGAGTTTTTCATGATTCATTCTGAAACTTTGCAAGCATCTTTTTCATGGTATGTAGATATGCATGTGCCTTCGGACGTATCGTCAAACTTTGTCATTTTTCAGCATCAGAAGACCTATTGACAGTACATACTTTGTGTGCGCAACTCCTCCTACAGTTTTTCGGGGGTGGTCGGGTGGTGCGATGGTGCTGTATGTAACTTCCAGTGCCGGGGCGTCCTACTGATTTGGAACATTGTAGGGCAAGGGCCTACTGTGCTTGCAGTAGGTGCGGGTTGGGGTTGTTTGGACATTTTTCTCTCTTCTATCATTCTCCTCTTTCTCCCTCTCTGGGAGACGGCCCGATATAGACTGAAATACTGTCTCAAAGGGCCGTTAAACCCAAAACAATCAATCAATCAATCAATCAATAAAACCTACAGTTTTTCACAATTTTTTTTTTTGGCTTTTTTTTATCATGGTCTGTAGATGTGCGTGTGACTTAGGGGTCATGGTCGGATAAGATTTTACTACTTTTTTTGCCTTAACACAGTCATTTTGCCACATCAGAAAACCTATTGACAATACATACCTTGTGTGCACAACTTCTACAGTTTATCTTAAAGCATCTTGAAACTTTGCAGGCTTCTTCTTCATTGTCTTTACATGCGCATATGACTTTAAGATTACAGTCTGATAATTTTGTCACTTTTTTGGTATTTTGAACTTAGTCCAGATACTAACAAAATATATAGACAGTGGATACCTTGTGTGTGAGGCTCCTCAAATCATTTTAAAATTGTGCAGGCGTTTTAAACATGGTCTCAGAGGTTGCATGTGGTTTTTGTAGAATCTCCTGATGAATTTTTCTTACTTTTCATGCATTTCAAACGTAGCCATTTCTCTAGCTCAAATACTATCAAATTGCATTGACAGTGAGCACCTCGTGTGTGTGTGTCCTCATATTGTTTTGGACATTGTACATTTTGGAATTGTGCATCCTCCCTACTTTTCCAAAGGGGGTGACATAAATTCTTCGAATTTGCTTGTTTATCTTGCAGTTTCCTTTATTTCTTGCCATGGACGTATGCGGGGCTACCCTAGGAGCAGGCGAGAACTGATCCTATCGTGGTTCTGTCAACATTCGAGTGTGTGGGGTGTTCATGTACTATTTCTGCATTATTAAATTTTGTATGAAATCGGACAGTTTGTAGAAAGTTTGTATTAATTTGTATCTACGTTCTTTATTCGACGTATATATC
The DNA here is from genome assembly GCA_963989385.1 of Ctena decussata. Lineage (NCBI taxonomy): Eukaryota > Metazoa > Mollusca > Bivalvia > Lucinida > Lucinidae > Ctena > Ctena decussata. The sequence continues at coordinate 11,319,046 of OZ022506.1, forward strand.
CACGCTGGTCTGGCATTCAACACAGGCAACGAGGCAACGTACTTTAAAACACGAAAATTTCGCATACTTCTTACATTAATTTCAAACTATGATTCTTACGGACCCGGCAGTTTGTTAGAACTCTTAGTCAGACCAGATTTTCGAAGAAATTCCGTCTAGTATAAATGCAGTGCTTGAATAAGGTTTTTCACCAATTCGTTGGCTGGTCGTTGTAGCCCAAAAATTGTTTTCAAGCATTTCTTGAATATGCATATCAATTCAGTAAAACTTTTGAGTCCTATTTCAAGAGTAGGGGGTCGGATGGTCCGTGAGACTATACTTCTGAAACAAACTTATCCTGATGAGCAGAACCAGCAGATTCCTTGTACGTTGTCTTCGTTGCCTGTGTTGAATGCCAGACCAGTGTGATATCAGCGGTAGTGGTAAATTAGGGGAGGTAATTACGGTATCGGCATATGTGGAAGTCTGAAGGTTATGTCTTCTGCTTGTGTATTTGCCTATATTGTGATTATATCTTACCAGTCTGCTCCCCATAGGCTTGAACATAATGCCGAATTAGCACTGCCGTCGTTTTATTTTGCTTTAACTGTTACTCCCTATTCCTTTATCTCTATTTTCAGTCTCTTCCTCGTCATATTTCCTATTATATTATCCCAGTGAGTACCAAGGGTTGAAACGACGTTGAACCAGCGTTGATTCGGCGTCATGACGCAGAATCAGCGTCGGTTGAAGGTTGTTTCTTAGATGTGTGCTCGATGGGTTAATATTGGCTGAACCACCTCTGTATTATTTTAATAGTTACCTCATATGTCATGTTTATATGACCTGAGAGAAATAAAAGTTTCTGTCGGTCTGTCTGAAGAGCAGCAAATCTGCCATTTTCATATTTTGCGTCCCTATTAAATTTGCGGTCGACTCTTAAAGGAAGAAATTTGCTCCTGTAGGAGCATGAGTAGACTTTTTTTTACAAAGGCATTTTCGATCACTCAAGAATCTTGAAAGTTGTTCACCATTGTGGAAATGACGGAAAACATAATGCTGTATCCGTTCGCCTAAAAAGAGAACTATTTCAAAAACATATTTAAATGCGTATTATTCAAGTAGACACATAAAACCAGAGATGAACCGATTAAAAACGCACTTTCATCTGTTTCCAGGACTCATTAGCAGTAAAAGTTTAAGTCCTCGGCTTTCATGACATAACAAAGACATTCCGGTGGGGTTTGAAGATAATAAGGTTTCTGTTTACCTAAAAGAAGTTTTATTGTCTGTCGCAGACATATTTTCTGTTTCTCAGTTAGACCGTAGAACGGTATTGGAAAATACAGAGTGACGCACAAGTGTCTTGAACAGAAGGTAATATAAGATATCGAAAAGGCCATCTGGTAATATATTGTGACATTTGGAATGTGGATATGAAAGTCATTACAATGTATATAGTATACTCTCGTTACCTCAAACACTGATATCTCAATGTACCTATGAAAGAATATAGTTCGGACACACTTCCATTTTCTTTACATTTCAAACTACTATTACCTCAAAGTAAATTTTCTGGGACCAGAAAATTTACTCAGAGATATCAGTAGTTTGAGATAAACTACGACTTTGTGATATCGAGAGTCGATTGTATTTGTGTTGGCTACTGCAAATACGTAAAGTACTTTTACTGAGCGATGCAGTGGTGGAAAATGTGAATAAAGTTTAAGACAGGAAAAGTGATATATAATTTCATATATCCAATGAATAAATAAAAGTGTGAAAAATGACATCAGCAGTCACTGCTCACAGTTGACGTTTGTCCGTGACATCGGTAAGCCGTTACTATAGACACAAAAAAGGAATCCAACAAATGGCGGGACTCGGTGGCGTCGGTAGCCGTATCGGGCTCTCTCGACTTGGTTCAACAAAAAGGAAGTCACGTGCTCAAGTTAAAGACATATCAAGGTCGAAAGAGAGGTTATATCATAGTGTAGAAGTAAGTTTTTTTTTAATCTCCTTAATGTTATCTACCTTAAATACCCTAAATATGGGACAGGGTGCCTGAGCAGACCTTGTAAAACCAAATCAGTCTGCTCCTGTACACCAGAGGAGCCACCAGATCGAGGTCTGCACTGGTTGCGATTCCAACTCTACCGCACTCTTAAATATAACACATATCCGATCGCATGATGTCGGAATTTGCGACAGTATATCCTATGATGCAATGTCGGAAAACCAACATCATTATGAAACATCGTTGGCTGACGTCTGATTTTACGTAGTAGTGCATTCAAAAAGTTGAAAATAATATGAAAAAGACACAGTGGAAAAAAATCACTTGGAGAGGTAAATCGCAATTTGCGACCATAAAACTGACGACTTAAATCCCTAATATAAAATCTTAAAGTAATTGTGACGCAGTCATTGATCAAGTTGCAAATATAATTTAGGGTACTAACGATGATAATGTGATTTATTGTTTTAAAGTAAATAGCCATACATTGTAGTATTCATACTGCCGATGGTCCTAACTGATATCGCATGACATTTAAAGGTGTTTAGATACATTATGAATTTACTTAATACACAGCCGGGACGCGTAGTGCAGTCGGTAGCTCGTCTGACTCAAGAGCCAGAGGTCCGGCCACTGACTTTCGTTTCTCCTTCCGCTGATTCAAGAAGGGCAGTTGTCAGTTACTTGCAATGTATGTGCACTTAGTACTGGTTAACCGCTTAGGAGGTCTCAGCCTGCCCAGGAATAGTGTGGTCAGATTAACTGACGGACCCGACATGACAATAGCTGTTTCTATTTTCTATTCTATCCCATAACCTTACAAGGTCGTTGAGGCACCACAGATAACTTCGAAACAATCCCTGTCCACCTTGTCATTATATCAGTTGCCCTAGTTGAGTTAGCAAAGTCCATTCCTGTCCACTCTTTAATATTGTCTTCCCACCTCTTCTTCTGTCTACATCTTCCTCCTTTTTCTTTCACTGTGCCCTGTGAATTTGGTTTTTGCTAAAGCAAAAGACCTCTAGACGTGGCCAAACCACCTAAGTTTCCATTTATTGACCAGGGTCAGGAGCTCATCATATTCTCCAATGGCTGCTTGGATCTTACTGCGAACTTCCTCATTAGTTATACGGTCTTCGTACGGAATGTTCAGTAACTTCGTTAGCATCTCCTCTCAAAGGCCTGCGTTTTTTTTCACTAACTCTGTTGTTAAGTTCCACAATCACAAGCATACAGAAATATGGAAATGATAAGGGCGCGCATTAGTTTCATCTTTTATCCAAGAGGTATGTTGTTATCTGTCCAAGTTGGTTTCAGCATTGTAAGAGCTTTGTAAGAACTGAAATGGTTTCTGCAATCATTGAAAGAACCTCCTTCTTTGAACCATGATCTGAGACAAAAGCTCCAAGGTATGTGAAGCTTATTACGGTACCCAGCTTCTGCCCTTTTACCTTGATCCCCCTCTGGATGCCATTTGCACTTTTTGTCATCAGTTTGGTCTTGTCAGAACTGATCGCCATCCTATACCTTGTGTTGATTTTGTCGAGACTTTCAACTAGGGCTTCTAGTTCCTGCTCCTCCTCAGCTAGAGGTATGTTATCGGAAAACCGCAGACTGGAAATTTTTCTGCCGCCTATACTTACCTTTCCGTCATGTTCTTCCAGAGCATCAGTCATGATCCGTTCGAAAAAATGTTGAAGAGGATGGGTGACAAGAGATATCCTTGCCTTTCTCCCATATTGTTCTGAACCAGTCTCCTGTGCTGCCATTCATCAGGACTGCAATTGTAGCCTTGGCGTATAGCTGCTAAATGGTTCGATCTAGATTTGCACTGATATTGTACCTACGGCGTTTGAATAAATATCCTTCTACAACTTGAATTCTTCCAAAATAGAACTAGAACCAATACAACAGATCGTCACTTCTGATTTTGAAGAAGTGCTCCAAGAAGCAAACATAAGTTAAGGTTTTATGTTTAAAGGCGAGGATCTGCTGTATCTGGCAGGTGGGAGTTCAAGATGTTGTTATTGTACTGTGTTCTTTACTATTCAATCAGCAGAAGGAAGTGTAGCCAGTCTTATTGATTGGTTATCACTTTCGATTTAAATAAAGTTGACGATAAGATTCTGCTTTAACTTGAATTCTTCTACCGAAGGGTTCAAGTTGTTTCAAATTGCAGATGCTGTACACTGCAAGCGATGCTCGCTATCATTTCGTCGTGTTTCTTAGACGAATTAATTAAACGGTATTTTTTTCGCTCAGATAATACCTGGAATTTAGAAACACATGTTTCTGGAAATTAGATTCGACAGGATATAACTCAGACGTATTCCGTGACAATTATGGCCATCCAATTTATAAATGTAACCTTCCTCCGAAGAATACCGTGCATACAGTATTCATTCGGTTAAAAGATGGAGGTCTACTTTCAAAATTACCGCTGATACGTAAACCAGTCTCATGTAATTCAGCTGTAAAGAGGTGCTCTCTCTCTCTCTCTCTCTCTGAACAATCCCAAAAATCTAGATCCGTCTTATAAGACGGATTTAGATTTTGGGATTGTTCTTGAAGAGAAAATACCTGTCTTAAAACCGAAGAAATACGACAAGCGACTTAACTTGACAGTCCGAGAAAAGGGTATAGACCCGATTCAGTCTGCTTATAACGCCTTTGCTGTTTGTTAACATTATAATAAAAACTTCCCTTAAATGACTTACAGCGTAGTGAACGAATCGTTACAGCGTTGACTGCGGTACTAAACATCTCTGGTGACATATGATATTGACGCTTGGACTTTTTTCTGCAGCAAAGCGGAAATTAACGTGCTTTCTGTCTTTCTATAATGGTCTCAACGACAGGATTATGTCTCGAACAACGGAGATTGGAGTAATTTGTATGTATTCATTTAAGAGGAGACAAAATTCACAACAAGTAATGAAATGTAATTTAGGCATATAGCCAATCAATACCTAGCTGCCATAAAATGACATAGAAGGCAAACAGTGCAGACCCAGATCAGATGCCGCAAAATGCGACATCCTATCAGGATCTTCACTGTTTGCATAAACAAAATCTAAAATGTAAAATACAAATAAATAAAATAAACAAGGCACCCCTTAGATGATAATTGTACTCAGCCAGTTTTAAATAGGTACTGAGTAGAAGAATTCATTGGGCATACTTGTGCTAAAAGTCGGTCTCAGTAGTCGAGAAGCCCTGTGGTGATAGCAGGCAGGGCAAGACCGGAACAAATATACGTAATGCAACTGTCAGTCTTTGCTCATATTGGTGGGAAGTTTAGGATTAATATGTATCTGGAATACCGACTAGACTGATTTCATTCACTTTCGCACGTGTCGTCCACTGTACCCACTCATTGCCATAATCGGCGTCTGCATCTTTGTACTCTTATTAAATTCTCCGTATTCACAGCCTCATTCGGCTTCCACATTTCGGCAGTCTGAGTTTATCGTCAACATTCACTCAATGACTCAGCAGTAACACTCACTGCCTCATTCGGTGTCCGCAAATTGTCTAGACTGCAAATATTCACTACCCATTGGTCGACGTCCACAAATCCGCAGTCTGATTGGATCGTCAACACTCACTGCCTCATTCGACGTCAGTCTCCGCAGTCAGGTTGGTTTGTTAACACTCACTGGCTCACTAGCGAGATTGTCAATACTTGCTGGTTTAACCGCAGTGTGACTGTTTTTTCTACACTCACTGCCTCACTCGTGGCCCACAACTCGCAGTCTAATTGGATTGTCGACCTGCCTCACTCGCCGCCCACAATCCGCAGAGTGATCGTATTGCCAACACTCACTGACCCCCTCACCGTCCACATCTCGCAGTCTTAATGGATTGTCAACCTGCCTCACTCGCCGCCCACAATCCGCAGAGTGATCGTATTGCCAACACTCACTGACCCCCTCACCGTCCACATCTCGCAGTCTTAATGGATTGTCAACCTGCCTCACTCGCCGCCCACAATCCGCAGAGTGATCGTATTGCCAACACTCACTGACCCCCTCACCGTCCACATCTCGCAGTCTTAATGGATTGTTAACCTGCCTCACTCGCAGTTCACAGTCCGCAGTGTGATCGCATTGTCAACACTCACGTCCACAATCCGGTCTAATTGGATGGTTCGCATTCTCTTTCTCACTCGATGTTTGCATCTGATCAAATTTTTAACATCCACTCTCACTCTCTCTCTCTCTCTCTCTCTCTCTCGGTGTCGTCAATTTTTAGCTTTTATGGTTTATATTTCTATGTGTAAAAATCTCTTTATCAATATTACATACTTAAAACCCATTTTATCATGGTGCTGGAAGTAGCAAACAAAATCTTTGAGCGAATCCGAAACAAGCCTGCACATCTATTGCGTCTGAATTTCCGTCTTGACTGATACTCAAGGTCTAAATACCTTAAAACATAGGATGCAGCTTTAAAAGGTTTCTTATGTGCAGTTGTAGCTATTCAATAACCTGTTAGCACATGCTCAAAGCCGACAGTTTTCGGTAAACCACCATGTGTGTCCTATATTTTTTCCAAGAAACATAAAAAAATCTATTGTTTTCTCGACAAAACATAACGGCTCGATATAGATTAAAAGACTGTCTCAAAGGACCGTTAAACCCAAAACATCCACCCAAATCGTGAAAACATAAAATTTGTCGTTTCCTGTTTTCTTCTGTGACAAAGTCCTTCGAAAATGGGGAGTAATTCTTTAAGAAAATAAGAACTTGCTCTCAAGGGATCCAGTTACATGTATTTGCTTTAAGACTTAGCAGGCAAAACTGTTAACGACCGGGGGTCGTATTTATAAAACAACTTAAGTCGTTGCTATGCTGTTGCTAAGGCTAAATTTCTGTAAGCAAGATTACCTACAACAATGAAATTTGCTCTGGAGGAACAGTCTTTTCAGACTGTTCCTCCATAGCAAATTTTATAGTTGTAGGGAATCGCCTTCAAAGAAATTTAGCCTTAGCAACAGCATAGCAACGACTTAAGTCGTTCTATGAATACGACCCCAGATTTCCTGTCCTGAGAGTGTATCAGCTGACCTAAAAAGTAAAGGCAAATGGATATATTGAAAGATATGCCACACGATACTCGCCTATAATGAGTTTCTGGGTACATTTACATGCTATTCTGGGATAAGATTACAGGAAACACAGAAGTTTGACATATGTAGCTGGGCATTAATAACAAGACATTTCAATTGTGGTTTACATATTCCAGCTGCGTCCTTCTCTAACTAACTGTTATGGGTATTTTTAAAAGGTATTTCGGCCTACACAAAGCGTATATGATAGCTGAAAAGATATTTTGATCTGACCAAACTTGGCACATCTGCACAAAATCAACCACTGCAGGCTGGCTACGTGGAAAAAAGCTTTGCTGCTTTGTGAACTCGTAAATTGTACCATGCGGCATCCATGTTTTGACAGTTCAAAGTGTCATTAATTATACGGGAAATAAAGTAAGATTTAGCCGTATGAGACAGTTTCTTACGTAGCCAGTCTGCAGGGGTCTAGAACGTTGATTGAAAGTTGATCTGATTACTAAGCATTATGTATTGCATCCATATCGATAAGCCCGTTCGAACATGTTTGTAGTTCTAAGAAGTATCTAGCAGTTTAAACAAAAATTAAGCAGTATTTCTACTGAAATTCGATGAATCCAATGCTGTGGTTTCCCAGACTCTAGAATTTGATATCAACTCCAAAGGGCGTAGCTACCGATACTCAAATACGCAGATGTGTATTGAAATTTTGTCAATATGACAAAATTCCAACACACACCTGCGTATTTTCATGCTGAAATGTTGTTTATTGGGCATGATTTTAATACTAACTGCCAAAAACACGAAAATTTGAAATATCTTAGCGGCTTAACCCCCTGTTATTGCCCTTAATGAGTATAAAACATGATTGTGCATACTGTGTAATTGCCTCTAGCTACGCCCCTGAAGTCTCCTTTACGACACACAAATGGAAAGTTGTAACTCTTACGTGGATTTTCTGTTTCCAACAACAAGGAGTGCTCTGCTCCATAATCTGCAACGTTTCACATACTAGTACGTCTCTGCAGTATCTACTAATTGGTTCAGTCACGCCCTTGAATATTGGATCTGATAAATATGTTACTATTATTTTTTAAAATGTGATATAATTATCTTAAAACTAACCCCTAATAGCCAAAGAAAAAAATCTTTATCTCAAACTACTGGTATCTCAAAGTAAATTTCCTGCGACAAGACAATTTACTTTGAGATATCAGTAGTTTGGGATGAACGTCAACTTGGAGATATCGAAAGTGCACTGAATAAACTGTCTACAACCTATTTACATAAGATTACCAGTGGGAACAAATCATGCATGACGGCTGCACTTTTATTAATTTATCTAGCATCTCAAAATACATCACAATAGGATTCTACGTAGGCATCAGTTACAGCAGCTTATCAGCCATCTATGTAAAAAAAAAATCATGCTGAAAAGGTCATCAGAATTTGAATGTGTAGGCTGTTCCAAGAAGCATATCTGGCCCCAAGGCTATAAAAAAATTTTCGTGCTCAACTCAGCTGAGCATGTAATTTTCTCTGCTGATAAATATAAAAATGCCAACAAATGTTGGATTTCTCATATTCATAAGCTGAGACAATTTCATACTCAGCTAGACTGAGCATGACAACAACTATACTTATCAGTAATTTGCTATTTATTAGCATGTAAAATTTCATTCTCAGCTGAGTTGAGCATGAAATAACTTTTATAACCTCGGGGCCTTGTAGATACACGGTAAAAACAGTTAAAATCACATGGATATGTTATCGCCTTCAAATGACCAGTTTTATAGCCTTGTTTGTTGTCTGTATGCTAATCCAAGATGAAAAAAGCCTGATGCGATTTGTAGAAGAACCCTAAGACGATACATTCAGAAGCTTATCATATGGTAATCTGAATCATATGAGCCGCGACACGAGAAAACCAACAATGTGGTTGTGCGCCCAGCGCCGACCTAGATCAGCCTGGGCAGCCACCCAGTTTGATCAGACTATTTCTGAAGTGCTCTAACGGTAGCTAAGGGTCTAAGTTACCTTCATGCGGACAGTGAAGACTCTGATCAGACTGGGCGGATGCCCAGGCTGATCTGAGTCTGCGCTGGGCGCACAACCACATTGTTGGTTTTTTCACGTCGCGACTCATATTTGCATTTTCGAGATTACAATAAGAATAAACATGCCCAGCCTAATTCATACAATAATGGATACACCCAACATACAAGATATTGCCGTAGGAACCTTGAAACGCAAACAAAAAAATGTTTCTAGAGTATGCGAACAGCAAAGGTTTTAGATCAGCCAGTGCTTCCGCGAAATCCGATTACAACCTTTGCTGTTCGCCCGCAATATGTTTGATCCCTGAGGAGCTACAGGCTCAGAAATAGCGAAGCAGTTGAACTGATTCACAGGCTGATTCGAGTCTTTGTTGTTATCAGAGACGTAAGGTGACACGTCTGATATGTAAGCCGTGACACGAAAAAATTCACTTCACGCATGCGCGAAGCTGGATCAACATACGCATTCGCACAGATTGTTCAGTCAAAACTCTGCAGACTGATGACGCTAACAGATATATAATGCGTAGTGCGATGCCGTAGAATTACACTACCTTACTCATTGTGCTTGTATACGTCACAAGGCACCCGTTTTTAAAGAAGCACCCCATTCTTCGATAAAATGACTGTCTTTATAAGTCTTTTTTTTATTCAGCTAACTTTTTCGTTATAGCATGATTTTCTCTTTAAAACCACTGATAATTGACCTGACGCGAAAATTGACTGACAATTGTGACTGACCAGTGAAAATGACATAACGCTAACACATACCTTGGACAAACAAACACACGTGCATTGGATCCTGTACGAAATGCATCAAACACGTGTGTTTGTTTGTCCTGGATTTTTGGAGGGGCGGAGCGATAGTGCATTTCGCGTAAGGTCAATTCAGTGGCATTTCAGGCGTTCTTTGTTGAATCATATGTATGCTTTTGATGGAGATACTTTTTTGAGAATTCATCCTTTAGCTAAATATATACTGAAATTTCGTCAGACTGGCATACTTCCTTCTAAGGTAAATGGTATATTTTTAGGGGAAGCAAGTCTGTAGTTTTGAATTCGCCCCATACTTAATGAAAGATCGACTCTTAAAGGAAAGAATTTGCTCCACTAGGAGCAAAGTCTTGCCTGTAAGAGTAGATCTTATTTAAAAGGGCTTCATCCTACTGAGAAACAAGTACGAAATTACAAAATGTGTTTCCCTGTATAAAATGTCTTAAAACTCAGGAGGCATTTCCACACACCTTCATGCTATGCCCCTGCAATAAGCTACTATAACACCGAGCCACAAATGCCTGGCAGTGACATAATTATTAGCTCACCTGTCAAGGTGAGCTTATAGTATAGCCATGGTCCGTCGTCCGTCGTCGTCGGCGTCGGCGGCGTCGTCGGCGTTCACACTTTTAAACACCTTCTCCTCAGAAACTACTGAGCCGATTTAAGCCAAATTTCATATGGAGCCTTAACAGGATGGGGGAACGAAAGTTTATATATTTGACCCAGGTCACATGACCAAGATGGCCGCCATGCCCATATATGGTAAAAACGCTTCAAAAATTTTCTTCTCCAAAACCAAAAGGCCTATGACCTTGAAACTTGGTGTGTAGCATCGGGCATGCCGGCCCATCATAATTTATACAAATCATGACCTTGCGTTGACCTTGACCTAATTTACGGCATGGTCAACTTTAGTACGTTAGGCTTTTATATGGGAAAACGCTTAAACAGTGGATTTCTCAGAAACTATTTAAGTATTAGGTACAATACTTGGTATACATGGTCGACTAAATGAGCAGATGAAGATATTATGTCACTAAAGGTCAAGGTCATTCCGTGGGACCATCCGTCGTCAAGATTTTCAAACATCTCCTCTGAAACCACTGGGCCGATTGAAGCCAAATTTCATATGGAGTCTCAGTGGGCTGGGGGAACGTAAGTTTATACCCGGGGTCTGGGTCACATGACCAAGATGGCCACCATGCCCATATATGGATCTAGTTATCTTGGCTAAAGGTCGTTTGTCTGTAATGTGTCAACATTTTTAAAGGACTTCTCCTCTGATAAACTGGGCAGATTTCAATTTAATTTCAAATGCAGCCTTCAGGCAAAGCGGGAAACAAAGTTTATATATTCGGTCCACTGACATGACCAAGATGGCCACCATGCCCATATAATGGAAAAAACCTTGAAAAATCTTCTTCTCCAGAACCACTGGGCCAATTGCCTTGAAACTTGGTATCTAGCAACTGGGACTGTAGTACTACCAATTTTATATAAATTGAGCATATACTGAAAGGTGAGCGATCGTTGCCCTTGGGCGACTTGTTTTTTTTTTTTTTTTTTTTTACAAACAGTTAACTGAAGCCATATTTACTTTGTAAATAAAATTTGTTTGCTGAAATAATTTGAATCGATTGCATGATCAGCTTAGTTAATAGAAATCAGTGGTGTACATTCGATTTAATGAGGTCAGCAAGTATAAGTTTTAACTAGATTCCATTTTGTACATTTTAGCATTGTCTTTCAGACTAGCTGTAGCTAATTTGACTTAAACTTAAGAGGCGTCCTCATTGTACCCAACATGATTTTCTTGGAACATTCTTGACACGTGACATAGCGTCGCGTTGCAGATCTGATGTATCTTTCATAAGTAGTTAATGTATGTCTAATTGTATTTACCAATTTGTGCCTTGGTGAGTTATGTAATATCTTCCACAGTACCCTAGCGCACTGAGGTATGTAACAAATGCACTATGAACTTTTGTAAAGAGCCTTTCACATGCCAAATCAGGACGTCATATACAAGCGATGACAACATACGTGTATCTCCAGCCACTTTAAAACTATACACTTGAATAAAGTTCTTAATTTCACTCGGACATTTATTAAATACTTAACCAGCACTCTGGTCAGATGTGATGCGGATCCTCTTAGTTTGTTATCCGTGCATTTTGGCCTATTTCTAGGAAGCTGCCCGTATTACTTTCAGTTTGTGCTTCGTGTGAGGTGATTACTTGTAACAATACTAACACTGTTACATATATCATCTGATTCTTAGCAGCTCCCAATTTTCCATCTCAATCTGACTGTATTTATATAGAAATGACCCGGGAGAAAATGTTGAGGTTTTGTAATGTTCTAGCATGTTAAAGGTGAATAGGTAAAATAGGGGAAGCAACCCCCTGTTATTTGGATTTTTGCATCCCTCCACAAAGAAGTGTACTCTCAGGCCCAATTTCACGCTGAACTTGGTACATAGAGTAGCATTCGGAACACCAACATTTTACATTGCGCCCTACGGTAAAAAGACCAGGGACTTCTTAATCTGAGTTATAACTGTGACGTGAAAACGAGCCTTAGAGAAAAGCATTTAATCGCATAGGTACGGAACCCCGGAAAGGACATTGTCTTTTTAAACATTTATCAGAATAGAAATTATAACAAGAAAAAAAAGAACGGAAATCAAAACAACAACTTTCTCTTTGAAATGACCAATTATATTGTTTAAATATTTTAGTATATAAAGGGAAACAAAAATATTAGAACGAAAATCCAAACAACAGATATCTCGTTTAAATGACATATGTATCGCTTAAACGTTATAATAATTCGTTTAAACGAGATATTTGTTGTTTTGATTTCTGTTCTAATTTTATTGTTTCAATATCCATAATTCTGATAAATATTGGAAAGAAAAATAGATAATATTTCGTTTAAGCGACATATTTATTGTTTCAATTTCTTTTCTGTTATTCTTGATTTAATTTCTTTTCTGGTTTTCTTCTTTTAATTTCACTTCTATTTTATATCATTTAAACGGCATATTAAGTCGTTTAAACGATATAATACGTCGTTTTAAAGAGATGTTTGTTGTTTTGATTTCCGTTCTAATTTTCTCGTTTCAATCTCTAATCTGATAAATATTGGAAAGGAATTGTCCCTTCCGAGGTTCTGTACATACGAGCAATTTCTTTCCGTTACATGAAGACCCTTTTTAGAAAAAAAAAACTTCTTCATGCAAGCAAACAAACAGAAAGTTAGGTAACGAACGACAGAAAGACGAGGAGGTGTACCCTTACTCTTAAACTCATCAATACTCCTACTCTTTGGCGTAATGGAATTGGGATGTACAATGCGATTGCGACCTTTTCTGACTATAGTCAACTGTCGATATCTAAAAGTCAAAGGTCATCTTAAACTACTAATATCTCAAAGTAAATTTTCTGGTAACAGAATTTTTTTTTCTTTGAGAAATCCGAGTACTTTCAGAAAATATGAGTTGAAATGTAAAGAAAAATAGGATATAGGTCCAAACTATATTCTTTGATGTAATAGGGTGTTCAGAGATGTCGTTGTTTGAGATTACGACAATCCTTCTTACCAGCAGACCAATCAGTATTTATACATATCTTCTTAATCTGTGGTAGTTGGAAAACTAAGTGTGAGTGTCCTTGTGTAAATGCTAGAGACGTAGTGTTAGCGGTCCTCAGAATTAATTGGATCACATCTAATGAGGCTAAAGCCAAGTGCAAATTTAGACATGTTTACATTGCCAAAGGTCGACCAAGTGACAAGGTAACTTAATTATCTGGTGGCTAGCGGGAGGACTTGGATTCGAGTCCTGAATGGGCCACAATTTCCCTATCCCCAGTTATATTTGGTGGCCAGTGCTGCGGTCCATGACCGCGAGTATCAGTATGGACATGTTTCATTGCTTCCTCCCTGGTTTCGAGCAGATACAGGGACAAACATTATTCAGGGAAATATATTCTTAAACATGCATTCTGCATCAACCCAGTCGCATATGTTGGCGAAATTCAGAAAGTCCAAAACATATTTAAAACCGAATCAAAGGCCACTTTCATTGGGAAAATACCTGACCTAACTGTGAGATAAAGGAGTTTGCATAACGAAGCTTAAATTGTTCATTGTCCTACCAGCGGTAAAAATGTCTAAACACAAATTTTATTAAAAAGTGGTTCAACCTGTAAGATTGGTGATAAAATGTGGGCTGATAGCCATAAACTGAGTCAAATAAATGACAAAAACGAGAGATACTCAGACTATTTTATGAAAATTCTCAAACTGCTCCGCAAAAAACAGTTTTAATTCCCGATTCCCCGTCGAGCAAAGCACTGAAAACTAAGTGCAACAATGAATGGGGTACCAGGCCTGTGCATTTGCGACAGGTTAATGATATCGAAAATAGGTCATTGTTGTTGCCGTTTAAGTGACTCAAACCGGTTTTTTAAAACTCTTTTTTATGTGAAACTCGATGCTGTTTTATATGCTCAATGACGAAACTGCAGTGAGACGTTTGTAGCAAAACGTTAAGATAAAATAGTTCATGATTGGTTTTCACGACGACAGAGAATGAGTCCTTTAATGATACTTTTAAGAATTCACGAAGTCAATGATGTTGAGACAAACACAATAAAGGCAAACTTTCAGGGTCCGAGATTATAAATCTTGAGTATAATCTCAAACTGAAAATAAAGCAAAACGATCGGCTGCTTCCGAGCACATGCTCGGAAGCAGCCTATCGGTATGCTTTATTTTGAGTTTGAGAATGTACTCAAGTTTTATAACCTCCGGGCCAGATTATCATTCCTCGAGAGGATCACACTGGTCCAACTAATACATGAAAAGCAAACCCTCACTGTATCATATACTATGGGGATCAGATTAATGCGATGTATGGATGAACATTCAAAACCTTTAATCGATGGTGTTTGTTTAAACTTATGATGAATCTATACATTTTTACGGGTGTAAACTGTAAAATTCAAACAGTGTGACTTCAATTCTTAAGTGTCTCTACACTAACTCTTTCAGCTTTGAATATGGAAGACCCAGCTTTCAATGTTGATATACATTTTGTTTTACCCACTGAATAAAGAATGATCTCAAATATTCTAGATCCAAATTAGAACACGACGACTTGGTACAAGATCCGAAGTAGTCCGCGATTGACTTGTCCAGATCCGCAACTTTTAGAACGTTTCTTATGTGATTAATTATATTAAAAGGTTCAAAAATCACATGTTCATATACGATAGCCACTCATAACCAATTATGATAACTCATAATCACTAGGTAACACCTCTGATGGTTGTGACAGTTTATTAGCTGGCCAATAATCGCTACGCTGAGCCTTCTTAGAAGGACAAGATTCCTAGCAAACAGGCTAGTTCCAAATTAGAAACGTCGCACTCTAATCAAGTTGACACTAATATCCGAACTGCTTGGACATTATATGGATGAATGAGTACATCTCCATGCTTTTACGCTATTTTTTGTAAAGAGAAACAACATCCTTGACTTCCTGTTTGCTTCCCTGGACGAAAGAGCCACTTCCAAATTATGGTCTACTCTTAGAATAAAGCTTTTGTTTCCTAGAGATCATAAGTTCCAACAGCAACTTAACCTGTTCAAAGCTTAGGATCAAGGCAATAATTACCGTATTTATTGGCTATAAGGCGGGATCTTCTATCTTCGAAAGAATTCCGAATGTGAAAATCAGTTGTGCGTGTAATTCGGCTATTGTATAGGCCTTTTCGCTGCAAGAACTATCCCAGATATCTAGGTCCGTCTGATAAGACAATCTAGATTTTTGGATTGTTTTCGAAGGTAAAACCCCAACGACTTACGATAGAAGAAATTTGATAGATAGAGCCGTCCCAGTAGAAACGGTAAGCAGCTCTCTGGTATTTAAAGGCTTAAGTCAAGGAACTCAGGAAGCTCAGCAAGTGCTTTTATAAATGACAAACATAAACAACACCTGGTGCTTGGCCCCGAGACTTCATAACATGTTGCAGGCTAAAAATATCATAAATGTAGCTTTATGTGAAGTTAAAATAATGTACTCACAGCTGGAGTTTTTATTCCTTACTGATTGAATAATAATAATAATAATAATAATACAAACTTAAAACATGACTTCTAAAAAACGACCGATACTCAAGAAATAAAAATAAACAAGACTGCACCGTACAGCCTGCAATAGAACAGGCCCACACGCATTCATTTTTAGCTTTTGTACATCCTTATGGCAAGCCTTATACATGAACAAACCTGCACATCCGCATATACGCGTGCAAACCAGCATTTACGGGTCAGATTCTCACTATCTACATGATAAATCTATCGACCCTAGATAATTATTAAAGAAAAATATCTGAAATCAGATCAGCTTGCGCTTATATAGATGCTAGTAAATTTTATCGTTCACGCATAGCGTTAATTTTGTCGTGACACGGTCGATGAAAAGGATCCCAGAAGGAATATGTCAGGAAGAAACATGATAATTTGTATGTTCTGCAGTCCTCTGAGGAAAAATTGGCTCTATAAAAGCTGAAAAAATGAATGAACTTTGCAACACATGTAGTCACAGTTACGCTCATAGTCGAATTCAGTGACTCACTGGTCACCGCACATGATTGAGAACAAACACTTGTGCGCAAAAACAAATTTGTCTCGTCACACTGCGCGATTCGCAGCCTAGAAGTCTGAATCCTATACAGTATGAACTAAGGCAGCATTGTATGTCTTCCGTTCCAACACTGGTTCTTTAAGTGCTTAAACATTGATTTATTTAAAGCTATCACGCTTTCACAATTAAACATAGTTTCATTTTTTCCCGAGAGCATATGCATCCAATTCTTGCAAATGATAGGTAAACAGAAGTGCAAATAGTTTCTGTTTAAATTTACAACTGAAAGTCATTGAATAGTTAGATATTTTTTGTAAATATTTCAAAGGGAAAAAAGACCCCGGTACTTACAGTTACTGAGCTAGCGGTCTGGGATCAAATATTGCTGGAGGCGGAATTCTTTTTCAAAGCAAAGTTATCAGAGAGTTTTCTTTTTGTGGTGAACGTTAAAGGCAGGAGTGAACTATATAAGGAGGATTACCTTCCCAGTGTCATTCTGTTGGACGGACACACGGCGCCAAGTGCGTGCAACTATGGTTACGTACCGCTCAGTCACTTGGGGATTCTGGTCCACTGATTAGTCAAATAAGTTTTCACACCTTTACCTGTACAGGTAAGATATGCTATTGCTGGGAACATCACCCCGTCACAGAAATCCTGCCTTTAACATGACAACCTTACGCAGAATCTCTGCAACTATTTATGCGTCAATGTTCAAACTTGGTAGAAACAAAGTGTAATGACTGGTTTAAATGGGTGATTGAAAATCAGGAGCCTGGCATATATTTTCTACCATTGCTTCACTATTTTTTAAGAACTGTCTTCTTGCTTTACTATCCCTCAATTTCAAATGACAATATATGACTAAAGCAGCACAGTAGGGCTATAGGCAGATCCTCTAACAGCTCTTGTTAAGTTGGGGTTTAATCGTCTAACAACTTGGAATTGCTGTAAGCCATGGGCAATTAAAGATTGTAATGTCGATTAAAAGGTAACGATGACATTAAGTCAGGTGAATCATAATGCAGCTGTTATTTTACCGATATGCATTCCCATTGATCAATTCCTGATGCATTTGATCAAATAAAGACAAATCAAATGCAACAGTAGTAATTATTCTAATCACCGCTGCAAAGACAATAATATGCAATGGAAAGAAATCACATGTAATCTGATAAAAAGCCAAAATCCATTCCAATCTTGTGCTGAAATAACGTTCCATTAGCAAACGGTTAAGAAGATAGGAATCAAGAACATAAAACTGTTTATGTTGGCTCTACTGTCGCAAAACAGGATCAAGCAGTAATGCAAAATTCCAGACAGCCGGAAGAACATCATTCGCTTTCCAACAAGACACCAGGAGATTTGGCTATATATAGCAAGTTTGATACAGTCAGCCCAATTTAAAACAGCACTGATTGCAACAGCAAATTCTTTACAACGTCATTTTGATATGCACGAAATGACTTTATTGTTCAAAAGATGTATTCTTTATAACAGCAAATTCAGTTTAACGTCAAACTGTTTGGGAACAAATGGCGTCGTTGTAAAGAGGGTCTACTGAAATATAAAATGCATAGATTGTAACATTGTAGTACCATATATCATGCTTCTTTGAGGTGAATAAGTTACGGAGGAAGCAACTTTGCTATATTCATTTTTGCCTTGCTTCTCGATGAGGCTCAACTCTTCCAAGAATCAATTTTTGATTTGTAATAAAATTGATATATAATCCACCGGAGGTATCGCAAACAAATAAGAAGACAGAATATAGAGAGAGATAAAGAGCTATGGAGCTCAGTATTCTCTGAGTCCAAAATGGTATTCCAAAATGGTAAGAAAGAATCTGATCTCCAAGGAATCATTTATTTCCTGTAAGAATATGCTCCCCTTTGAAGATTTTTCTCTTTAACAACTGGACCCATTTACCACCTTTGATGCCAGGTTATTACAGGGTCCCTGATGAGGCTTCATTTTCCTGAACTACGTATTTTTTTTTCTTTTGAATGTTTTCATTGCTCTTAAAGGGACTCATTTATGATATGAGCCGCGACAAGTGAAAACCAACATTGTGGTTGTGCGCCCTGCGCAGACTCAGATCAGCATCGGCATCTGCCTAGTCTGCGCAGAGTCTTTCCTAAGCGCTTAAAGGGTAGCTAAGGGTCTCAGCTACCCTCATGCGGACAGCGAAGACTCTGATCAGACTGGGCGGATGCCCAGGCTGATCTGAGCCTGCGCTGGGCGCACAACCACTTTGTTGGTTTTGTCCTGTCGCGGCTAATTTTTATTCAACCGAAACAAACAAGGCCCACTAGTCCAAAACTAAAGAAATCGTTAGTTAACGAGACGTTAAATTTTCACATATATTATACGTAAAATTTCTACCATTTTGTGCCGAAAAAATGAGAAGAGATTTTCACAATTTTGCAAAACTATTACCATAGTAATTAAGTGAGTACTGTAAAACTTAACGAAGCCTCGTCTAACGGAATTCACATAAGCTAAACCTTACAATTACAAGCATCGGCCGTGAAACCAAGTTGAGGACAGAGTGACATTCACAAGACCGTTTATAGGAAGAAATTCATGTTTTAGGCTAGGAAAGGCACTCCTGTTGCAAATTTTTGTCTTGTTTATCATTTCCTTTAAAATATGGCAATGCAACCGGCATATAGACCGTTTTGCAAAAGCATCATTCGACTGTAATTTTAACGACATTTGGAAACTCCTGCCAACCACTTTTTGGAACCTTTCCTGACCACTTAATGTCGTTTTTATACAGTCAACTCTCGATATCTGACATCAGTGTCCATTCCAATCTATTGATATCTCAAAGTAAATTTTCTGGTACCCAGAAAATTTACTTTTAGATATCAGTAGCATGGGTAAACAGGAGTTGAAAAAAACAAATAAAATAAGTAATGTGCCCCAACTATAGTATGCATGAAAGTGTAATTTGAGATATCAGTGTTCGGTTTGTCGAGAAATGGCTGTAACCCAGTTCAGGCAGTACATATGAGCCGCGACACGAGAAAACCAACAATGTGGTTGTGCGCCCAGCGCAGACTCAGATCAGCCTGGGCATCCGCCCAGTCTGATCAGAGTCTTCGCTGTCCGCATGGAGGTAACTTAGACCCTTAGCTATCCATTAAGCGCTTAGCGAAGAGTCTGATCAGACTGGGTGGATGCCCAGGTTGATCTGAGTCTGCGCTGGGCGCACAACCACATTGTTGGTTTTCTCACGTCGCGGCTCATCTGTTCATTGGGTGTTCAGTTTATCTTGCGCGAGTTGAGTTTCCTGTAGCAGCCAAATGTTTGCTCGACAGCTAAATCCCATTATTGACCACCATGTAAGGTCATTGCCTATTTACACTGCTTTTTTATTAAATGTATGTGTTCATGAAGTCTATATAAACAATTTGTCAACAATTCAGACGGGCGAGGAAATATGGCTAATGCATTTGCACCTCTGCAACATTCAATGCACATTTAGTAATTATATCCTTTAACGCTTCTTGAAATTTTCATCGTTAATGGGTGTCTTGGGATTCTGTTGTTAAGATAATTAAAACTTATGACTACACTCAGGAGATTCTTTGCATGTGCTGTAGAGGAAGTTATAAGCAAAGTATGAAAAGGTAAACTCTGAATAGCCAGAGTCTCTGGTTGACTGTTAGGTCGTTTGCTCCTAACTCCGCTTTAGTAGGCACTTCCATTTTCAAAGTTGCTAGACTTGGCTCAATGATACCAAACAAAATAACATGAGCAGAGACACGTCAATGGCAACACAGTTGCCTGTGCATCAGCGAAAAATCAGATCAGCCTGAGCATTTCCCTAGTCTGTTTAGAGTCTTTGCGGTTTATTTTAAGGATCTAAGCTACCTCCATGTGGGCAGCGAAGACTCGGCTCAGACTGGGAAGATTCTCAGGCTGGTGTGTTCCTTAGCTGTCCGCACTTGCCATTTTGTTAGTTTTGTATTGTCGCGACTAAATATAAAAACTGTGATATCATGGTTGATCGGTCGTATTCGCGAATAAATCTGTTTCACATCTTTTCCCTTATTTTTGTATGGTACTTTGTCCTATAGACAGGCCCGACCAGTACGCGGACACTTTTAAGGGTTGTTTACCTAATGTTTATGACTCCAACGCGTTCCAGACTACCAGATGGCCATGCAATTTAGGAAAATCCTTGTGCTAAATATTGACAAAAGGAACACGTGAAAAAATTCATCTGCGCATGCGCAACGCAACGCTGTTGAGGTCATGCTATTTGCTGTATCAAATGGCTTTATCATACCAGTACGCGGACACCTTAGAATCTGAGTAAACTGAGAAGACACTTATACGCTGCAATACTAATTAAATTATTGATACATGTAGTTACCAAAAACGTATTAACATCGTAAAGGGTTGTTCTTATTTCATATTGACACATGGCTGTTTGCTTTGCCTGTTTGCGTGTTTGGCGCAGTCAAACTGAATCATCGACCGTGATACCGGTCTGTATCAGCCCTGCAAATTCGTAACTGTATTGTGTAAGTGTAAAAGTGAATGACAAAAAGATAAAGAAATGGCCCCTTGAAAAAATGTCACAAAGTCAGCTGAATCTAAAAAGTATCTTAGAGTTTATTTGACGCCAAGCACAAAAGTGTCCGCGTACTGGTAGTGTCCGCGTACTGGTCGGGTCTGTCTAGGCATTGTGATCACCTCTGGCGAAAGCCTGGACAAGCAATCAAATAGTATAACATCATGTTGCTGAGTTCTCAGTTCATGCCCAAGTGCAAATTAGTTTTTTCCCCATATATCTATCGTTGAGCCACCATTAAATCGTTGTATAGTATATAAAATGAACTATACTGGAAAACAGAATGAATCTACAAAGCATGCACTTTTATATCCTGAAAGAAAATACTAAGCCGCGATTAAAAGTTGTATATAAAGCGAAATAAAACTGTATTTTTTGTCATTCAGCATGTTTGGCGTACAGACTTTTCGGTGTTTAATCTTGAGTCTGTTAAACCGATGAATTGACACCATGTCTTTTTCTGTACAAGTCACCAATAACAACAAGTTGCAAACTTTAAAGTCAGAGTTGATCAGGTCATCTGCTTTTTCGATTAAATCCTCTTTGGCTATGCAGTAAGGATAATTACGGATGTGTATCAGGAAAAATAGATGCTGAATTTAACAAGTTAAACCATGTCACTGCAGTTTAATGTCATGAGAAATTCGATTTATACGACCATCAGTTTAAATTGTGTTAGGCAATTACTTCCAATAAAGAACTATTACAGGGAATCAAACAATAATGTCATGGAAAAGATGACAATATCGATGATAAGGCCTCAGCATTTTTATTTTTATTCCTAAGTATCTCAGAGGCAGGCGCGTGGTTGACTGGTCAGAGGCCCTAAGCTGTAGAGCAGAGATAACAACATTTGTCTTGATTGAGGAATTCGATAAAATTACCTCTGAATTATCGCTGGAGCTCTGTTAAGATCATAAGCCACTCTTACATTCACTTTGAGAGCGTCTGTTTACGAGGATATGCTGTTCTGTTTAATTGTTTGTCTTTCGTCTTCTTCTTTTTGCTTCTTGTATGAGTTGTTCTATGTGACTGCAGCCGTTACATAATACATCTTCATTTACATAGATGTGGAATTTCACTATACATCAAGTCTGATCCATGTCAATCCCAGAAACAACATAGTCTGTCGACTTAGTGTTTATATCATATCAATGTGAATAGTTCTTTACAATCCTCATACTTATTTCATCATCAGTATGCAAAGGTCTTGACATTCTTTTTTATTTTTTATTTTGCTTCATAATTGAACATATTTCTTAACAAAATTGTTTTTATTCCGTCATTAGTGTGCACAGTTCTAAACCATCATATTGTGTTTATTGCATCATCATCGTGCATAGTACTGGTCTTTACAATCATTGTCATCAAACTATCATCAGTGTGCATAGTTCTTTACAATCATTGTGTTTATTCCATCAGCAGTGTGCATGGTTCTAATTGCATCGCAAAATACAGTTTTGATTTCCACACCTCCGTGGAGCAAGGCACTGAAAACAAAAGTGGGACAATGAATGGGGTATGCCTGTGTATTTGCGTCAGGTTTATGATATCGAAAGTAGATCATTGTAGTTGACATTTAATATGACCCAAATCAGTTTTCAAAACCGTTTTATGTAAAACTCGATGATATTATTTGTTTACAGTTGGCTAATCGCGGTTATTTGCCATACAGAAATGGTAATGAGAAGTTTGGAGCGATAACTTTTGACAAAATATTTCATGATGTTTTTACCACGATAGGGAATGGGAAAGTAATGAGCTTTTTAAGGATTCATGAAGTCATTGATGTTGAAACCAGCACATTAAAGGCAAACTTTCAGGTCATCATTTCTCGAGAGGATAACACTGGTCCAACTTACACATTTAAAGCAAACCGTCACTGTCTTATATGCCATGGGGATCAGAAAGATGTGATATTTTGATCTTTAATCGATGATTTTTCCAAGTTCTGATGATACTATACATTTTGTCACATGTAAATTCTAACATTTAGACCGTATTACTTTACTTCAGAAGTGTTTCTAAGCTAAATCTTTCAGCTTTCAATATGGAAGATCGAACTTTTAATTTCAATACCTTTTTAATTAATGAATAAATAACGGTTAAAAAGTGTATGGCAAATTAGTCCAAGATCAAAATAAGTCGACGACCTTGAACTGACTTTTCCAGATCTGCCATTTTTAAACGTATCTTATCTGGTTTATTACATGAAAAAAATAAAAAAATCACGTGTTCATATACATACACTCGTAACCACTGGGAAACGCTTCTCATGGTTGTTGGAGTTTATAAGCAGGCCAATAACTGCTGTGCTGAGCCTACTTAATGGGAAAGAGGCTGGTCCCAGATAAGAAGGATCGCAGTCTTATCATGTTGCAACTAATCTCGAAACTGCTTGGAGGTTCTATGGGTGAATCGGAATACCTTTTTGTTTCTTCCGCCGATTTTTATAAAGAGAAACAACGTTCTTGACTTCCTGTTCGCTTTTTTGTACAAAACAGTTCCTCGAAATTGTGGTCTTCCCCCAAAAATAAACCTGTGTTTCTCAGAGATCATAAAGTTTCAACAGCAACTTAACCTGTTCAAAGCTTAGGATCACAGCAATAATTATCGTATTTACTGGCTATAAGGCGGGATCTTCTATCTTCGAAAGTATCCCAAATTTGAAATTCAGTTGTGTGTGTAATTCGGATATTGTATAGGTCTTTTGGCTGCAAGAACTATCCGAGAAATCTAGGTCCGTCTTATAAGACAAATCAAGATTTTTGGATTGTTTTCGAAGGCAAAAAACCCCCGACTTACAATCGAAGGAATTTGATAGATAGAGCTGTCCCAGTAGTGATAGTAAGCTGTTCTCTGGCATTTAAAGGCTTCAGTCAATCAACTCAGGAAGCTCAGCAAGTGCTTTTATAAATGACAAACATAAACAACACCTGGTGTTTGGCCCCGCGACTTCATAACATGTTGCAGGCTAAAAAAATCATAAATGTAGCTTTATGTGATTTTAAAATAAGGTACTCACAGCTGGAGATTTTATTCCTTGCCGATTAAAAAAAACAACATAATAATGATAATAATAATAATAATAATGATAATAATAATAATAAAAAACTTAAAACATGATCTCTAAAAAACGACAGATACTCAAGAGAGAAACGGAAGCGAGACTGCACCGTACAGCATGTAATAGTACACGCCCACACGCATTCATTTTTAGGTTTTGTCCATCCTTATGGCAAGCCTTATACATCAACAAGCCTGCGAATCCGCATATAGGCGTGCTAACCAGCATTTACTAGTAAGAGTGTCACTATTTGCATGATAAGTCTATCGACCCTAGATAACTAGTAAAGAGAATATCGGAAATCAGATCAGCTTGGCTTATATAGATGCTAGTACGATTTATCGTTCACACATAACGTAAATTTTGTCGTGACAGGGTCGATGAGAAGGATCCCAGAAGGAATATGTCAGGAAGAAACATGCTTATTTGTATGTTTTGCAGTCCTCTGAGGAAAGGGTAACGACATTAGCTCTGTAAAAGCTAAAAAAAAAACAGATAAATGAACTTTGCAACTCATGTAGTCACAGTTGCGTAGTCGAATCCAGTGATCCACTTGTCACCGCTCATGCTTTTTTATAACAAACACTTGTGCGCAAATACAAAAAAGTCTAGTCACACTGCGCGATTCGCATCCTAGAAGGCTGAATATTATGCTGCATGTTTACAGTATGGTCTAAGGCAGCATGTTATGTCTTCAGTTCCAATTTAAAGAGTAACTACACTTCAGGAACTGACTAAATCAGATCCCAAACCCTATTCCCAACACTGGTTTCTTTAAGTGCTTAAACATTGATTTATTTAAAGCTACCACGCTTTCACAATTAAACATAGTTTCAATTTTTCCCGAGAGCATATGCATCCAATTCTTGCAAATGATAGTTTAACAGAAGTGCAAATAGTTTTTGTTTAAACTTACAACTGAACATCATTGAATAGTTAAATATTTTTGTCAATATTTCAAAGGGAAAAAGGAGCCCCGGTAATTACTGAGCTAGCGGTCTGGGATCGAATATTACTGGAGGCGGAATTCTTTTTCAAAGCAAGGTTATTAGAAACTTGTTTTTTGTGGTGAACGTTAACATGACAATCTTACACAGAACCTCTGCAAATATTTATGCTTCAATGTTCAAACTTGGTAGAAACAGGAGTAATGACTGGTTTAAATGGGTGATTGAAAATCAGGAACCTCGCATATATTCTTCCCTTGCTTCACCATTTTTTTTTTCAATAAGTGTCTTCTGGCTTTATTATCTCTCAATTTCAAATGACAATGCATGACTTAAGCAGCACAGCGGGCTAAAGGCGGATCCTCTAACAGTTCTTGTTCAATTGGGGTTTAATTGTGTAACAACCTTGGAATTGTTGTAAGCCATGGGCAATTAAAGATAGTAATGTCGATTAAAACGTAATGATGACATTAAGTCAGTTAAATCTTAATGCAGCTCTTGTTTCACCGATATGCATTCCCATTGTTCAATTGAGCCGCGACACGACAAAACCAACATAGTGGTTGTGCGCCCAGCACGGACTCAGATCAGCCTGGGCATCCTTTCAGTCCGTTCAGACTCGTTGCTTAGCGCTCCAAGGGTAGCTGAGGGTCTAAGCGACCTCCATGCGGACAGCGAAGACTCTGATCAGATTGGGCGGATGCCCAGGCTGATCTGAGTCTGCGCTGGGCGCACAATTAAATTCTTAGTTTTGTCGTGTCGCGGCTCAAATAGTTTCTGTTTAAACTTAGAACTGTGCATCATTGAATAGTTCAATATTTTTGTCAATATTTCAAAGGGAATAATGAGCCCCGGTTATTACTGAGCTAGCGGTCTGGGATCGAATATTACTGGAGGCGAAATTCTTTTTCAAAGCAAGGTTACTAGAGAGTTGTCTTTTTGTGGTGAACGTTAACATGACACTCTTACACAGAATCTTTGCATCTATTTATGCTTCAATGTTCAAACTTGGTAGAAATAGGAGTAATGACTGGTTTAAATGGGTGATTGAAAATCAGGAACCTCGCATATATTCTTCCCTTGCTTCACCACTTTTTTTCAAGAAGTGTCTTCTGGCTCTACTATCTCTCAGTTTCAAATGACAATGCATGACTAAAGCAGCACAGCGGGGCTATAGGCAGATCCTCTAACAGTTCTTACTAAATTGGGGTTTAATCGTGTAACAACCTTGATATTGTTGTAAGCCATGGGCAATTAAAGATTGTAATGTCGATTAAAACGTAATGATGACATTAAGTCAGTTAAATCATGATGCAGCTCTTGTTTCAACGATTTGCATTCCCATTGATCTATTGAGCCGCGACACGACAAAACCAACAATGTGGTTGTGCGCCCTGCACGGACTCCAGACCAGCCTGGGACTCCTTTCAGTCCGTTCAGACTCTTTGCTTAGCGCTCAAAGGGTAGCTAAAGGTCTAAGCTACCTCCATGCGGACAGCAAAGACTCTGATCAGACTGGGCGGATGCCCAGGCTGATCTAAGTCTTCGCTGGGCGCACAACCATTCTGTTGGTTTTCTCGCATCGCGGCTCAATTTCTGGTGCATTTGATCAAATGAAGACAAATCAAATGCAAAAGTAGTAATTATTCTAATCACCGCTGCAAAGACAATCAAATGCAATGGAAAGAAATCACATGTAATCTGATAAAAAGCCAAAATCCATTCCAATCTTTTGTTGAAATAATGTTCCATTAGCAAACGGATAAGAAGATAGGAATCAAGAACATAAAACTGTTTATGTTGGCTCAACTGTCGCAAAACTGGATCAAGCAGTAATGCAAAATTCCAGACAGCCGGAAGAACATCATTCGCATTCCAACAAGACACCAGGAGGTTTGGCTATATATAGCAAGTTTGATACATGTAATATAAAACGCATAGATTGTAACATTGTAGAACCATATATCGTGCTTCTTTCAGGTGAACAAGTTACGGAGGAAATAACTTTGCTTTATTCAATTTACATTTTTTCTCGATGAGGCTCAACTATTCAAAGAAAGAACCAAGTCTCCAAGGAATCAATTATTTCCGGTAAAAATTTGCTCCCCTAGGAAGAATTTTCTGTTTAACAATAAGACCCATTTACCAGTCTTTAAAACGACTGCATGTTTGAAATATTCGATTTACAGTATGTTTTCTTCTGACCTTCGATGTCAGGCCACAGAGTCACTGATGAGGCTTCATATTTCAAAACTACATATACTGACCATTCTTTTTTTTTTAATGTTATCATTGCTCCAAAAGGGGCTCATTTCTGATTTTCTTACAACCGAAACAAACAAGGCCCACTAGACCTAAACTAAAAAATTTGTTAGTTAACGAAACGTTAACTTTTCCAAGGTATTAAACGTATACTTTCTGCAATTTTGTGTCGAAAAAATAACATGAGCTTTTCAAAATTCTTCAGCAAAACTATTACCAGAGAACGAACCCTCGGCTCATGGCTTCGTTAAGCCAACGATGCTTTGAACAAACGGAACCAGGAATTCACAAAAGCCGCCCATTACAATCACAAAAAGCGACATCGAAACCAAGTTGAGGACAGGATGACATTCTGAAGACCGTCGGCGAATAAAATGTCTGTGCTAGGCTTTGAAAAGCACTCCTATTGCAATTTTTGTCTTGTTTCTAAGTTCCGTTAAAATATGACAATGCAATATTTATTTGATTATTTGTAATCTTAGTTGTTTCCAAATATGGTTTGAGGGCTGGATTTGGATTTTGATTGTTTCAGTTCCTGGTCTTTGCATGCTTTTTACTTTTACATAGACCATTTTGCAAACGCATCATTAGGCTATAAGTTTTAATGACTTTTGTAAATCCCTGCCAACCACATTACAGAGTCTTTCCTAACCACTTAATGTCGTGTTTTATTTTACACTCAACTCTCGATATCTGAAACACGAGGTTCATCCCAAACTACTGATATCTGAGAGTAAATTCTCTGGTCCAATAAAATTTACTGTGAGATATCAGTTACAGTGGTATGGATTAACATGAGTTGAAATATAAATAAAAATAGGATATGTGTCCCAACTATATTCTGTATATATTTACACTTTCCACTGATTTCCTATAGGTAAACCTTATGAAGCAACTGGCTTCATACACCGATGAACAACACTTGATCATATGACGTTGCCGTCAAGGCATGTCTAAGGTTAAAAAACGTTTTGATTGGCCCGCGTAACGTTCGATTGACGCCAGGTTATGGCGACGGCAGTTTAACGTAATGACCGAAAACGTCGTTTCTGTCTTTTTTTGACGCATATTTTGCATGTTCTACATTAAATAACAACGAAAACTGCACATGAAGGATCTAAAAAGATAAACTGTAAATAAAGCAATAAAAAAATCATTTATCAGGGCTCATCATGTGAACAAGCCAGTGGTCATCGCTAAAAGTCTACGAGAAGCGCTTTGCGCTTCATGGAATTTTAGCTCCGCCAACTGGCTTCATCACACCATGAACGCTGAAAAATTAAAGTTCAATTCTTAAATAAGAAGGTACATTGAGATATCAGTGTTTGAGATATCGAGAAACGACTGTAATGACTGCAGTGCATTTCTCTTAAATGGGAAATCAGGGTTCGAGGTTATAAAATTTGAGAATGTAAAAATAAAGCACACTGATTGGCTAGCCCCGAGCATGTGCTCGTAAGCAGCCAATCAGTGTCCTTTATTTTGAGTTTCATGCTCGGAAGAAGCCAATCAGTGTGCTTTTTTCAGTTTGAGAATGTACTCAAGTTTTAAGACCTCTTGGCCAGTTTATCTTGTGCTATTTGAGTTTCCTTTTGCAGCAGAAACTGCTCTTGACAGCTGAATCCCATTAGTGACCACTACGTGAGGTCATCACCCATGTACATTTCTTTTGGTTCTCGTTCATAAACATATGAGTTCACGAAGTGTATCTTAACAATTTGTCAACAATTCAGATGGTCTAGGAAATGTGGCTAATGCATTTGCACCTCTGCAAAATTCTATGTAAAATTAGCAATTATGTCCATTTAGGTTTTCTGAAATATTCACCGTTAATGAATGCCTTGGAATTCAGTTGTTAAGATAATTAAAACGTATGACTTCACTCAGGAAAATCTATGCATTTGATCTAGAGGTACTTATAAACAAAGTATAAAAAGTTTGACTTGGAAAAACCAGAGTCTCTGTTTGGTTGACTCTAATGTCAACCTGTAAATGTTTTCCAGTCGGAAAAGAAATAAACAATGTCAAATTTCACTCCCTTTAGATGTTATGACCAAATGCTTTCTTAAGTAAGACGGAACTTCAGAGGATATGTTCTGAGAAATCAGAGGGTATATTCTGAGAAATCAAATTTTTTTAATTGGCTTAGACTCAAATTCTAGATCAATCTGAATCATTTGAAGCCTTTCGACACTCATCAGTTTTTGAATCGACTGCTTTATTAGAAAAGTAAAAAGATAGGCAATGATCAGGAACTATTACATTCAAATCCCACGTCCGCTCTCAAAATCAATAGGGAAAGAAGCACACACACACGGAAAAATTGACACCAGTTCACGCAAGACACGCAAAACGAATGAGCAGATCTTTCACAAACAGGTGGTCATTGAGCTATCCCTTATCAAAAACAGCAACAACATCTATTTTATCTATTTTATTTTTAATTTGCCAAAAAAAGAAAGAAAAATAGGCAGATTGGGTAGCAAAATAGGTGACCAAAAGACAAAGAACATAAACAAGCGGACATACCACAATGTAACATCAAGGAACAACAACAGAAATTACAGTATTGATGTGGCTTGAATAGCCAAAACGTCGAAGTATGGCCCATGTTCCTTCTTTTGAATGTTTTCTCTGCTCCTGAAGGAGCACTTTTATTAGATTTTAATTTGACATCACTGCAGCTGGTGTTGTGCCGTGTGGCGGCCGTAAAACGTCGCCACGTACATCATCCATAGTGCAGATTATATCTTATTTTTGTCCTTTCAGAGTAGAGGATATATATTCTGATTCTTATCTATGGTCTCTAGCTATATGGTCACCTGAAAGCTACCCATTCCGCTTTCTGTTTTGTTTTGTTTTGTACTTTAAAATAAAAAATAAGCAAAATGGATGTTGCTGCTGTTTTCAGTTAGAGTAGCTGGAAGGCCACTTGTTTGGGAAAGAGCTTTTCATTGGACAACCAAGCTTGTCTTCCGTGAACTTTTTACAATTTGTATGTGTGCTTCTTTCCCTTCTGGTTTTGAGAATTGGGTGTGGGATTTGAAAGTATTAATTCCTGATCATTGCCTATCTTTTTCTTTATCACATCAATTGCTGTTTCGATTGAATCCTCTTTGGAATTGCAATAAGAATAATTACGGATGTGTATCAGGAAAAACAGATGCTGAATTTAACAAGCTTTATCATGTCAATGCAGTTTAATGTCATTAGAAAACCGATCCATACGCCCATCCGTTTCAATTATGTTAGGCAATTACTTCCCATAGAGAATTGTTACAGAGAATCAAAAAAGTAATAATATTTCTTGAAAAGATGACACTTTCGATGATAAGGCCTCGGATGTTTTTTTTTTTTTTTTTTATTCCTAAGTATCTCAGAGAGGCTGACGCATGGTCGAGCAGTTAGAGGCGATTAGCTATAGAGCAGGGACAACAACATCTGTCTTGATTGAATAATTACATAAAATTACCTCTGAATTATATCTGTTATCCCTTCTTACTTGGAGCTCTGTTAAAATCATAAGCAACCCATCCATCCTCGTTGAGAGTGTCTGTTTCCGAGGATACGCTGTTCTGTTTTATTGTTCGTGTTTCGTCCTCTTCTTTTGGCTTCTTGCATGGGTTGTACTATGTGACTGCAGCCTTTACTAGATACGCTCGTATCTTCATTTATATAGATGTTGAATTTCAGCTTTACGTCGTCTGATCCGATGTCAATCCTGGAAACAACATAGTCTGGAAATCAACAATTCTATTGTTTATATGATTATCAATGTGCGTAGGTGCGCTTATTTTATCATCAGTGTATACACAGTTCTTTACTAACTTTGTCTTTTTGTTGCATTATCACTCTGCATAGTTCTTTACATTTATTGTTTTATTTATTTATTTAATACACTATTTCAAGAGGATTACACTTTTAGCTGAAGCAGCCAGTCTACCAAGTGGTCCTCTATAACAAAGAAATAAAATACATACACACATACAAATGTTTACAAATATGTATAAACGGTAAAACCAGTAATATGCTAAAATGTATCCTTCGGATGCCATAAAACGTGCAGCATGTAAAATCTGTACTACGACTTACATAAAACCTAGGATGGATAATTTGTAAAATTTTAAAATTCTAGATGAGAATAAGCATATATAGTTACGTGCTGCATCGTCTGATCTCGTATCACATATGATCAATAAAACATCTAAAACAATCACAAATGCAATTATATTGCTCTCAGACAAAAAGTCACCAACACAGTGCCTATAATAGTACAGGTCGTTACAGAAAGACACATTACGATATCATATGTTTGCTTAGGCATTTTTAAAACCATTTATGGAGTTCTGTGTTCTTAAGGACTGCGGTAGTGAATTCCATAGTTTTGAAGCAGAGCGCGAGAAGGAACGATCGAATCCAGTCGCAGTCGCAGTTCGCGAACCAGGTATAGACAAAAGGCCATTTTCACTTGATCTCAAAGATAGAGAATGTATTTCTGACATTGGTTTTAACAAGTTGGAAATATATGTGGGTGTAAGATTATTCAATGCTTTAAAGGTAAAACCCGCTTTATTATATGTTAGTCGTTAAGGTATAGATAACCATCCCAGTTGTTCAACCATGTATCATATCAGCTTGCAGAATGAAAATGTGCTGCTCTTTTTTGTAATTTAGAAAGTCGCTCGATATTTGCACTTGACGCAGTTCCCCAAGTATTACAACCGTCATCTAGTAGAGGCACAACATAACTTTTATAGAAGAGCTTCTGAACGTCTGGTGGAACATATGACGATGTGTTTATTCAATCATCACTGCGCATAGTTCTTTACGAAAATTTTGTCAATTCCATCATCATTGAGGATACGGTGGTCGGGCGATGGTGCTGGTTATAACTTCCAGTGCCGGGGCGTCCTACTTATTTGGATATGAGTAGGCCAAGGGCCCATTATTGTGCTTGCAGTAAGTACGGGGGTTGTATGGATGTTTTTCTCTGGTCTATCATGTTTTTTTTTCTCCTCTCTCTCTGGTACCCGGCCCGATATATACTGAAATACTGTCTCGAAGGGCCGTTTAACCTAGAACCACCAACAAAAACAATCATTGTGTTTATTCCATCATCCGTGTGCATAGCTCAATCGTTGTCTTTATTATATCATCATTGTGCATAGTTCTTTAAAATCATTGTGTTTATTTCATCATCAGTGTGTACAGTTCTTTACTAACTTTGTGTTTATTGCATCATCACTCTGCATAGTTCTTTACAATTAATATGTTTTTCCATCATCAATGTGCTTAGTTCTTTACCAACATTTAGTTTATTCCAGCATCAGTGTTCATAGATCTTATCCAGCATTATCTTATCATAATTTTGCATTGTTTTTGAAAACCCTTTAAATGTTTTGTACAGTTCTTGACATAGCAATTTTTTAAATCGCGGTATTTATGCTGTTTTTCTGGTTGTAGGCAAAGAGTTACAAATGTTCCGTCATTACCATATTAAAGTGGAACATGAGCTTGTAGACTATTGCTATTAGTTATTGATTATTGCATATGCTTTTACTTTGATTTCACTGGCATAATCATAAGCGCAAACTGCAGTGGGCTGTTGGACTGTTTATTTGTCGTAGACATATCAGAGCATGCATGACCTGCATCCGGGTTTTTATTGTATGGGGGATAATAAACACAACCTACCATTTGTGAAAAGAAACAGGTTTAAAATGACGTTTTATGAATATAAACTTTATTTTGGCTTCGTTTCCTTTTTAATTTAATCGCCGTTATTTGCGGATAGACGTGTTTTATTCAATAATAACGAATGACGAAAAGTGTATTTGCAAATTTCATGACCCGTTTGAGCAGCCGTAGATCAGGCGCATTCGAGTTTTCCAATCGTGTATTTAAAGGTCTAGTATGAAAGCCATAACAGCACCGCGCTTCCGATCTGCCGCGCCAGAAATCAGTCTTCTTTAACAACTGATGTATTTCTAACTAAAATTACAAAGAAACAAACAGTGCTTCCACTAGTGGAAGTCTGGGGGTCTGTGACTTCTAAAACTGAATGCCAGGAAGTCAGTGACTTCCAATTTTTATCAGAACCTACCATTTATAAAGTGAAAATTGACTTAAATAATGAGTTAAATTTGTTGTAATAATGGTATTTCACCCATTAATGAAGGCGAAAGCAATATAAATATGGACATTCTGGAAGAAACCAAGTCTATCCTTCAGCATGACTTCCAAATGACAAACCTTGGAGGTCATATGAATTCCTGATTTTGATGGTTAGTGCTAGCACTGAACAAAATACAATGAGAACAAAAAACTACTTTTTCGAAGCTGAACAAAAAAATCAGACATACCCCTTATCTTTTTGAATTTGTATACGAAGTCATCATAAAATTCTGGTTCCGATAGGCCTTCATGTGAAAGTGGTTTTAACCTGACATTGAGTTTTGAAACCAATTCGTTGCATCGGCGATAAAATTTTCTAGATAAGGAATTATTTCGATGCAGGCTTATCTTGATACTCATTCGCTCAATTGCACACACGCTCGCTCACTCACAAACTCACGAATTCACTCCCTTAGCAATTGGGCCAAACGAAGTCAGGGAAAATCATGAAAATATGAGGCAGAAAAAGCTAAGAAATAGACTTTTAATAAGTGTTCCCCCGGTTACAGCTAGCTCCTGGTGAGGTATCGGTATTTTTGGCTTGCGGCCCAAAGGCCGCAAGCCATATAGATCGAAAAGCTCGTTCCGGTTTGAGACTGTTTTTTTCCATGTTTATCTTCACATATACGAAAATTAAATCACAACAAACAGAAAACTCGTCTGATTTGTCTATTTTAATCTATGTCCGGTTTACTTCTTAACCTAACAACTCTTAAAAATACCAGATGGGAATTCTGTTCTATTTTTGGTAGTAGTTTTATAAATAGGCTGACCCACTTCGTTTTGACGTTTGCGTTCGAAAGAACAATTTTCTTTTACAATTACGTCGGCCCGCCCACATTTGTTACTATGAAATGATTTTTGTATCTTCGAACCTGTCTGAATTAACTTTGCTCAGCTATCGTTTTTGAATTAAACAAAGTAAACACTTTTTATCAAGCACCATTGTTTCGGTTAATAACTATGCTAAATTTAGCCTGAGCGCAGTCGGCATAAAATTGTACTCATATATTTGAGCATATGCAGAGCGATTTTGTCCGAATGCTATTTGTCATCCAGGTAACGCAGATAAATGGTCAGCACATGTTAATGGTTGGTGCTAGTACTAGTATAAAAGTAAAAAGTATGCAAAGACCAGGAACTGAAACAATCAAAATCCAAATCCAGCCCTCAAACCATAGTTGGAAACAACTAAGATTACAAATAATCAAGATACAGAGAACATAAGTTTTGATTTCAGACTATCACGGCTTACTCGGCTCTGATAGGAGCGCAAACTGAAGTCAGTTTGTTTACGCTATTCGAGTAATTGGGTGACTACATGGATTTAACCCCTGTTCACATAAACACATATGCCGAACGTGACCGGTTTTCATGCAACAAGTTAAGATTAGAAAAAAACATAAAGAACAACAGAATACCATTTAATTGTGCTTTGTAAAGTAAATTATTTTATTTGCCGATAAATTGGTCATTGTTTTAACTGTAGGAGTGAATTATTGTGTCTAGTAGCGGCTGGAAGCTTCTTTTTAAAGGCGAGAAACAATGTTTACCACGAACGCTTAGCACACAACAACAAGCTTTTCAAACAAGCTTTTTGTCTTTATCATTCAGCGGCGTCGCGACAAATGCCTTAGGGCATCGCGTAATTTAACTACTCAGAGCAGCCTGCACACTTGAGCTGGTGCATCAGTACAGGCTGATCAGAGTCTTTCGTTTTCGGTATACGTATTTCCAATGATCCCAAAATCGTAAATGCTAATTGTGGGTGTATTGACAGGACAGCGCGTTTTAATGGGCTCATCTGTGTATCCATAAAAACCCTGTAAAAATAAGAAAAAATCAAGTTCAAATTTATTGTCTAAATGCAGCAAGCAGGTGCCTTTGAGGAACTATTTTTCCTCATCAGTCATCAGATTTACCAAATGAATGTATCCCTTCTATCTGTGTGGCTAATACGCACAGCTGAACATGTTATTTCTATATGTGACAGTGTCTGACATTTTGAACCTTGTGGAGGTGCGACGTTTACGTCACGAAACGTCAGATGATAATTACGTCATAAATCACATAAACTTAATTGGGTTTCCGCGCACTGACTAATAGCGTCAAAGAGTCAACCTGAAAAGAGTGATTCAACATTTCTAACGGCGTCTTTAATTTCCTTCATCTACGCTCTTTTAAGATTGTTCGCATTTTAGATCTTTGAAAAGTGATGCCATGAGCCCGAGTTATAACAGTTTATCCAGCTTGTATGTAAATTGTATCCTATCAGTGAAATGAAAACAATAAATCAAGTTTGTGCGAATTTTGTTCGCTTTTGCAGTAATCCTTTGCGCGATTTCTTTGTGTTTCTCGAAATATATTCTGGAAGGACAAATAAATATGAAAATGTTAACTTAAAACAAAAATTTCCGATGGCTCTGAATGTCAGAGCCTGTCACAAATATGGTAACGCCAGTGAAAATTAATGCACTCGCATTGTAGCAGTAATGGCAGGAAACGGTGAAATGGACATAATTCAGCATAAAAAGCATTTCCTAATGACTATCGACACATCCATGAAGTGCCCTGGAAACCTTTTATAGAGATGCAGGTATTAAAAGAGAAGAGTGGACAATTTTAGAATCGTTAAAATTTGAAACTCTTTGAGGCTGACTCTAAGGAACTCATTTACAGCTTTGTGACAGTGGATGAGCGACTGGTCTGTCTCTCTCAGCCAGAACCGAACCAGCACTTGAAGCAATAGAAACGTGCCACAACGTCCTTTCCTGTCTGCAAGGAAGGTATAGTCTATGCCATCAGCATATAATGTGATCGTTTCAGTCCTATGGGGATTCATAAAATGTGTTTAGGGGCAAACGAAAACTAAGGGACTAATGATCAGTCTAGCATCTAACAGAAAGTCAAGATCCATCGCTAAGGCAAACCTGCCAAAAGCGTGCTGTCGCACCTTGACAGTACACCTGCTCACATAATTACGATGGCTATGACTGCGCTGCATGGCTGTTGATTACTTGCACCTTTATCGACGAGTTAGAGGGTTATCATGCGAACCGAACAACCAACTAAATGTTTTGTACCACTTCAGAAACTGAGGGTGAGGTTGGGCCTGTAAAATCGATTGAAGCCACTGACCGTTCCAAGGCGGTAGTTCTGTTGTGGTTCTCTGTTGCCTGTTTTTGGTGTCAGAGTTTCTGTGAAGTTTTACCTTATGTATGTTCTTATTATTTTTGGTTCGGTTTGGG
This sequence comes from Ctena decussata, assembly GCA_963989385.1. Taxonomy (NCBI): domain Eukaryota; kingdom Metazoa; phylum Mollusca; class Bivalvia; order Lucinida; family Lucinidae; genus Ctena; species Ctena decussata. The sequence goes on from OZ022506.1 coordinate 11,355,888, forward strand.
TTGCTGAGTGGCCACCTTTCGGGAACAAGCTGCTCACTCGGTTGGCCATATGTTCTCTGTATCTTGATTATTTGTAATCTTAGTTGTTTCCAACTATGGTTTGAGGGCTGGATTTGGATTTGGATTGTTTCAGTTCCTGGTCTTTGCATACTTTTTACTTTTATCTGATAAAAGAAATTATGCCAGTGGTTATGACGTCATTTCGATTGCAGAGGGTTTTTTTGACATGCAAGAAGAATCTTTGTATGCAGCTGGGATCTAGTCACTGCAGCATCGCTGGCCTGCGATGCTGTAATGTTGGGAAATAAATGTAACAAGCAGTGTACGATAACAACTTCATATTTAGGCCAAGAGCTTTCCATTAAGTTCCCATAGTTCTCCTTTCTGATGTCTATAGCCGGCGTAGCGCAATCAATAGAACACCTGACTCATAAGTCAGAGGTCCTGGGTTCAATACCCGGTTTGGCCACATACTTTCGTTTCCCTTTCCGCTGATTCAAGAAGGGCAGTTGTCAGTTACTGGCGAAAGTATGTGCACTTAGTACTGTTAACCGCTTAGGAGGTCTAAGCCTGCCCAGGAATAGTGTGGTTAGGTTAACTGACCGCCCCGACATGACCATAGCTGTTTACCGTGGAGGTTAAGCAACAAATTATTCAATCAATCTGTTGTCTTTAACACCCTGTAAAAACGTGGCAAGCCTTTCCTTTTAAAAGGAAACTTTATTGCAGTTCAGTCATGCCATTAAATCTTACTTGTGGCAAATAAACTAGGATATCGAAGTTGTATGAAAATGAGTAAGGAAAACATCAGTTTTGGCCATGGTGCCGCATGGTTATATATCAATGCGCCAGTCATTTGTATCCACACACCCCACCTACAGAAACGGAATTTTTACATTTCAGAGACCTGTGATGATTAGCTGATGGTTACAACCTTGCTCTTATTTCGACCCTATACTACAGAAAATCTCACAGGGTAAAGGACCCCATCTTAAAACTCCGGCACTATGAAAACAATTAAAATATAATTGCCCTGCATCTAGGTCCGGCTATCCCAGCGCCATTGTATTATTGTAGGCCCGGAACGTCCCGTTACCATAGTCTAGCTGCAGTTTCAGTTATCCGTTGAGGGATTATTGGGTTGCCCTGTATATTATTTCATGTTTTGTCCACCATTTTGAAGGACTTCTTATTGAATCAACAACCCAACAAACTCTATTCGTTTATTGTGTTTCCGTTCATTCCTGACGCAGCCCATCTTCGTAGGTTGGGGCGAGGATGCAAATGACAGCAGGCCGAATTGACCCGGACGAGTTGAATGGCGGCCGAGTTGACACAGGAGCCGTAAAGACCCCAGGCTTACAGAAAGCAAGCCGAGTTGACTATACTCGCCAGACAATAGTTGTAATCGAACTCGACCAAGGCTGATTACGATAATCCTCACTCGGGAATTCAAGTTTTGTCCTTGAACAAGACACATTTACTTTACAAAAGTACTGATAATACCCAGGAAGCGGTGGATCCGTCCTGACATGACTAAAAAGTTGTTCTTTAAAAACGAATTTCATCTTCGACAATTATCTTTTCTAAAGATGTTTCTTGTTTCTTAATTCAAGATGCTCTACCTTCCGGAAATTATTTAACTTTACCACAAGGGATGTTACTTTCCACGCGGCGGCCGTAAAAAATTCGTTCATTCTTTAATATTTACACTTGCCACTGACTTCCCATAGGTGAACGCTTTAGAGCAACTGGCTTCATACACCGATGAAGGCCAATTGATCATGTGACGTTGTCGTCAAGCGACGTCTTATGTAAACAAACGTCTTGATTGGTTCGACTGACGCCACGTCAGGGCGACGGCTGTTTAACGTCATGGCCGAACAGGTCGTTACTAACTTTTCTTCGATCCATATTTTGCCTATTCTACACTAAATTACCAGGAAAGCGGCACAGAGAGGTTCACAAATAAAGTGTAAATATAAGAATAAAAATTTGATTTTTCAGCGTTCATCGTGTGAAGAAGCCAGTGGTCGTCACTAAAATTCTACAAGAAGCGCTTCGCGCTTCATGGAATTTTAGCTCCGCCCACTGGCTTCATCACACGATGAACGCTGAAAAATCAAATTTCAATTCTTAATCATAGTTTATACCGGTATGATTTAGTATTTAGGGATCAGTGAGTTCGTTTCAAATCAATTTGCACATCGACTTCTGCTTAATCCAATGCAAGGCGGTCAGGTGTTTTTCATTACTGGTCATTAACAGAATCAGACCCTGTCTGCTATGTTCGTTTCTTTGGTATATGTCTTGTTGCCAAAATATCTGTATTTTCAGAACTTATTATTTTACTTGTATCAGAAAATGATACATTCATCATAACGGCATATAAGATGTCGTCGATGTAGCTGAGTAATGAATCACTGTTTGGGGGTCAGTTGTGAAGTAAATCATATCACGAGTGAGAAGTGCGAGTGATAGATCTACTTTCAACGGACTGATTGACAATGATTTGTTACTCAACATACCACTGTTTAAACTGAATAGTTTTCGATTCTAACACTTAAAATAGCAGTGTTTTTTTTTTTGTTGTTTTTTTTCGTTTTCTACAAGTTCTCCGCCGTGGTCGAGTGATTAGACTGAGTAGGTTATGGTGCAAAAAGTCGCCGGAAGGTCGTGAGATCGGACCCAGGTTTCGCCATCCGACGACTGGAAAACTCTGTCTGTCAACCCAGCAATAAAAGGGTATATTTTTCGAATCAGGGAAGAATAAGGCAGCGAAAGGAGAGGGATGGACTCCACCTTTCATCTGTTGTGCCAAAAATACACTGGGTCTCTAACCCCCACTGCCCCTACGGCTATAAGGTTATGGGAAACCTTTACCTTTACCTTTTAAGCTCTCCCAACAGTACTGCTGTGCGAATAATCCCGCCAACAATATAAAATAGTGAAAAGACGCCGCACCGGCAAACGTTAAGGAAACGCTGCTTGACGTCATCTTTTTTGATGACGACGTTAGAAATTAGCACACGAGCCATGCAATAGTGAATTTTGCAAAATAATTCATTGCAGTTTTCGATTACTTCTATAGGCGCGCTCTGTTAGACTACATGATATTTCCTGTAACACTGCAATATTAGGATATCCTTGAATAGGTTAAATCATTGGCCATAAATTATATGACGCATACTTCTTCTATATTTAGTTTATGATTCGTGTTATCCGTAAAATGAAAAGTTGTTGTATCTGGTGATTTCTGTCATAGTTGTCACCTATTTAAACTATACAAGGAGAACAGTAATGAGGCATTTCAGCACTAGTGGTTTGTGTTTTCAATATTTAGATGGTGAGGAAAAAAGCCTTTTATCATCTGATGAGTTATGTAAATGTCACAAGCACGTTATTATTAATAAAGTGATGTAGGTGCACATGCTCACCGAAGAAAATTAATTTATGTTACCAGTTTTTGCCATACTATTGCACTCGGGTTTATAAAAACGAGAAGCAAGTTTCAAGAATTTAATTGCAGATATATTAAAATCCCTTCACTTCTTTACAAATTGAAACACTTTTTGCCAACATTGCTGGCCTACTAAACTGAATTTTTATTTCACCAGGGGCCGTACCTTTGAACACGAGTACAGGGGCCGTATTCATAAAACGACTTTAGTGGTTGCTATGCTGTTGCTAAGGCTAAATTTCTTTGATGGAGATTACCTACAACTATGAAATTTGCTCTGGAGGAACAGTCTTAATCAGTCTTATAAAGACTGTTCCTCCAGACCAAATTTCATAGTTGTAGGGAATCTCCTTTATAGATATTTAGCCTTAGCAACCGTATAGCAACGACTTAAGTCGTTTTATGAATACGGCCCCTGTACTCATGTTCAAAGGTACGCGTGTACTAGTAGCGCCTCTGTTTCTCAGGGATATCATGTCTGCGTCCACGTAGTTTATTCGTAACATATGGAAAAGATAATAGTCACATCGGAATTGGCACATGACGTCGTACTGACGTCGATATGACGTCATTACGTCGCACAGACCTCACTGTGGCGTCATTTCGACGTCATGTGTCATTTTGGATACGGCTGGACCAGAGTGGTAGGGTGATACGATTTCTGATTCCGAGAATTAGAAATCGAATTTTTTCCGCATCACCTTATAACGCCGGTATATAAAGAGGCAGTCGGGGCGGGAAAGCGGGGTTCATTTCTTGCATAGTATCCTGGACAAGAAGCTGTGTAAACCATTGCAGCATTCTGATGTAAAATAAACCCAAACCTGACATACTCAGGGGGGCTTGTCGCTAATGGCTCCTTAGAGCCAATAGTGAATTACATTTGATTCTGCTCCCTTTCGATAGTAGTTTTGTCAATTACGATGCGGCTGAAGACTATTTTTCCAGGATGGCAAATAGTAATAACAACAACAACAACTTCCATAATAAATAATGTTAATGATAATAATAAATTCAATCATTCCCGGGTTTTTAAAACAAGGAAAATCTTTAAAAGAAGATAATCGGCGCAAATTAAATGGAAGTGTGTTTTGTAATATGTCTCATGTGAGCTATGCCGGTAGGCACCCACAACCGTAATTTTGACACTGAGCAGGGACAATGATCTATCTCAAGAATGAGTTGTCCAATTAGGAAATTGAAGTGGACCGCGGTCGATCTTGAGATTGAACTGATTCCAAAACAGTTACAAAAATGATGCAATGTTTGTTCTGGGTATTAAATGGAAAGTAGAAATCGAAAGTAGATAACACTGAAAAAAAGTGTTTGAATATCTGCGTCTGTTTTCGATAAAATTTCCATCGTAAATTTATGAACAAGAGACTTTTTAAATTAACATCTGACAGATTGCTAGTATTCACGCAGTGGAGTACAACGGGGAAAAAGCGAAGATTAAATATTCATTGACCTTTGATATTATCGGCTTAATTTTGACATACGCATTATTTGACCAATGCAATCTTGTAAAATGTGGAACAATAGTGAAATTATACTCGGATGTGCAGAGAAAAAAACATACCTTTCCTGGCGATGGAGCCGTGCTTCCAAACGAAGCTTAATTGCTTGCTTTCAGGTTAAAAAAAAATAGAACTATGTTTCATCTGCACAATAATGCCCCGAGGTTATAAAACTTGAGTACAGTCTCAAACCCAAAATAAAGCAAACTGATTGGCTGCTTCCGAGCATGTGCTCGGACGTAGCCAATTGGTGTGCTTTATTTTGAGTTTCAGATTATACTAAAGTTTTATACCTCGGACAAAGGTTATAATAGACAGCCATGACCTGTTGCCATTTTGACCTTCTCACTGGTGCTGGCTTGGAAGGGGATGAGAATAAAATTTTATCTCACCTCTACTACTGTACTTTGTTTACTGATAATGTTATTTTTGTGACCCTTCTTCGAACCTGAAGTTTCGTTTGGAAGCATGCATTATAGACAGATGAAGACAGTTGCTCCAAATAGCCGGACCGCTTAAGGAAAAACACCTGGAAGTGTCAATATAATGTCATAACGTTGTTTGCAAATAAGCCAGTTCCTAATCCTTTCATGCATTCATTTGCGCTACATGCTTTTAAGATAGAACGTGTTTTTTCGTCCCCCGCCTTTTCGAAGAAAAGCGGAGGGACATAGTTTTCGGCATTCCGTTCTTCCGTCCGTCCGTCCTTCCGTCCGTCCGTCCTTCCGTCCATCCGTCCTTCCGTCTTTCCGTCTTTATTTCCGTCCTTCCGTCCCCCTAAAGGAGTAGGTACCTTGTGTGCGCAACTCCTCCTACAGTTTTATGCCGATTCTTTCGAAACTTTACAGCTGTTTTTGTCATGGTCTGAAGATACGCATGTGGTTTGGATATAATCCTGAGATTATTTTTTGTCACTTTTTCCACAAGTTGAACTTAGTCATTTTATAGGCGTTTTTACTATCAAAGTGACTAGATAGTGGGTACCTTGTGTGCGCAACTCCTCCAACAGTTTTATGCCGATGCCTTTGAAACTTCACTGGTGTTTTGGTCATGGTCTGAAGATATGCATGTGATTTGGATATAATCCTCACATTATTTTTTGTCACTTTTTCCACAAGTTGAACTTAGTCATTTTATAGGGATTTTTACTATCAAAGTGACTAGATAGTGGGTACCTTGTGTGCGCAACTCCTCCAACAGTTTTATGCCGATGCCTTTGAAACTTCACAGGTGTTTTGGTCATGGTCTGAAGATATGCATGTAGTTTGGATATAATCCTCACATTATTTTTTGTTACTTTTTCCACAAGTTGAACTCAGTCATTTTTAGGCGTTTTTACTTTCATAGTGACCAGATGGTGGGTACCTTGTGTGCCAAACTCCTCATAGAGTTTTATGCCGATGCCTTTGAAACTTCACAGGTATTTTGGTCATGGTCTGAAGATATGCATGTGGTTGGGATATAATCTTCACATTTTTTATCACTTTTTTCGCAAATTGAACTTAGCCATTTTTCATACATTTTTACTATCAAAGTGAATAGATAGTGGGTACCTTGTGTGCGCAACTCCTCCTACAGGTTTATGCCGATTCCTTTGAAACTTCACAGGTGTTTTGATCATGGTCTGAAGATATGCATGTTGTTTGGATATAATCCTCACATTATTTCTTTTTATTACTTTTTTCACATTTTTAATTTAGCCGCTTTTCCAGCTCAAACACTAAGTGTATATACAGTGGAGACCTAGTTTCCAAGGCGGGGGACATAAATTCCTCGAATTTGCTTGATTTCCGCTTGCAATCAAATAAATTATCAAAAATGCTAATTACATCCCGTATTCAGATGGCCGTGTTAGCAAACAAGGTTTTGCAAGTAGTGTTATATGATAAAGTAAGGCAAATAGTATTTTAGTTCGGCAAATATTGTCATCTGATACACAAAAACATGAAACAGCATGATTATTATCACTGACATAGTTGCTGATTGAAGACAGGTACCAGTGATTTTGGCTTTACGGCACATAAACACAAACATCTATTTCGCACTGAATTCTTTTATGTGGACTTAAGGGTCTATTGTCTATAATGAACATTTGCGTTTAAATGCAGGAACAGCAATCACAATTTTAGTCTGTTGTTGCGCCAATACAAGACAGAACTGCACACAATAAAGTTGAATAATCTAGCCGCGACACGACAAAACCAACAAAGTGGCGTGTACGCCCAGCGAAAACTCACATCAGCCTGGGCATCCGCCCAGCCTGAACAGATTCTTCGATGTCAGAATGGAGGTAGCTTAGACCATTAGCTACCCTTAAAGCGCACAACAAGACTCTGATCAGACTGGGTGGATGCCCTGGCTGACCTGAGTATTTGTTTTGGTGCACATGCCACTTTGTTCAATTGTTGTGTCGCGGCTTATATCAACAGAGACAAATTCCCCCTGGAGAAAATTAGTCTGTCGACAAATTAGTCTGATGCATTGTAGTATGCAGTATCTTTTAAGCCTATTAAAGCTGAAATAGAAGCAGATAGAGAGTGTCAGTCAATCCTTTGGCTCAATGATATACACTCGTTTGTCATAACTTCGTGGAAAAAATGTGAAATACAAGTACAGCATGCAATATTATGTTGATCCTTAACTGGAATTAACAAAAATTCAACCGGATTGATTGCATTCTGAGAAATAAAACAATCTGAAAAGGCTAAATATTTAAAGAGTTCCTCTTCTAATGATCATCACAGCCCAAATTTCCTTTTATTCTGAATTTATATTTCACACTCTCTAAGGAGAAACAAGAGGACCATTGGTCCTGTAGCTCACCTGGGTCCATTTAGCCTCAGTACTCTAGGGTAAGTTACTCTAAGGCCATCGGTCCATTGGTTTTGTTGAAAAAGATTTTTAAAGGTTTTAACCATATATGGGCATGGAGGACATGTTGGTCATGTGACCTGGACGTTTGAACTTTCATTCCCTTAACCCCCTGGAGGCTCTATATGAAATTTGGTTTCAAAATTAGCACAAGGGCTTTTGAGTAGATGGTTTGATATTGTCAAAATGACTTAGTTTTGGCTTAAAAGTCAAAGAATGACCTTGACCTCTTGTACTCATGAATCTTCATGTACTCATTAAAGGTAGGTTCCTGGACTAGCGATAACAATTATGTCCACAAAATAATTTCGTCTTTTTCTGAGCAGTATTGAATTCTCTTATTTTTCTGAATTTGTTGCTACTGAGAAACTCGTCAGATGTTGAAGAAAATAGTCGTTTTCCCTTTTGGTTTATTTTCTTTAGTTGGAATTCCAGTTCTAAAAATAACTATGTTTATTATGCCTATAAGTGCGCGATTTCTGAAGCCATTCTCCAAAGGTCAATTTTCCCTTGCCTTGAGCTCTCCTAGAGGTCCTGGCATGGCGGATGGGTTAAAACTATCCCAAAATGCAATGCAGCATGACGTCAGCTGCGTTATCTATTTTTGGCGCGTACTAAAAATAGCGCTAACTGGTGTGCGAAGCAGAGTTAGGAAATCCCTTGCAAAGCAACTGTTCTAATAATTTTTTGATTTACACTTTTTAGTGAAACTTATTCATTCCCTTTTATAAGCGTTTTCCAACAACTTGGATGAAAGATCATCAAAATTATGATGCATTCCAAAGTACAGGAACCTACCTTTAAGATGACTGTAGATACCAATTTTTAGACATAAATCTTCAAAACTTTCCATGAAATCTTATGTTCTAGCATTTTCCCACATTTGACCTTGCAATAAAATAGTCAAGGTCAACCCAAGGTCATTATTTTGAACAATCTTGATAGTACTGGAATTCCCAATACTACATACCAAGCTTCAAGGCCATCGGTCAATTGGTTATGGAGAAGAAGATTTTTAAAGGTTTTTACCATATATGGTCCTGGCGGCCATGTCGGTCATGTGACCTGGACTGTTTGAACAAATTTTCATTCCCTCAATCCCTGGAGGCTCTATATGAAGTTTCGTTACAATTGGCCCAGTTTTTTATGGGATTGTTTGATATTGTCAAAATATGAGAGTTCTGGATCAAAGGTCAAAGAATGACCTTGACCTCTTGTACTCACAAATCTTCATGTACTCATTAAGATAACTGTATATACCAATTCGTAGGCATATCTCTTCAAAACTTTCCATGAAATCTTATGTTCTAGCATTTTCCAATATTAATAATTTGAACAATCGTGACAGTACTTAAGTACCCAAAGCTACATACCAAGTTTCAAGACAATCGGTCAATTGGATCTTGAGAAGAAGATTTTTTAAAGTTTTTACCATATATGGGCGTGGCGGCCATGTTGGTCATGTGACCTGGATCGTATGAATAAGGTTTTATTCCCTCAACTGCTGGAGGCTCTATATGAAATTTGGTTTTAATTGGCCCTGGGGCTTTTGAGGAGATTGTTTGGAATTGTCAAAATATGAGAGTTCTAGGTCAAAGGTCAAAGAATGACCTTGACCTTTTGTACTCATACATCTTCATGTACTCATTAAGATAACTGTAGATACCAATTTTTAGCCCAAAATCTTCAACAGTTTCCAAGATATCTTATGTTCTAGCATTTTGCCATATAAAAGCACAAGGAAGCAAATTTGACCTTACCGTAAAAAAGGTCAAGGTCAACCCAAGGTCATAATTTGACCAATCTTGGTAGTACTCCCGTACCCAATGCTACATACCAAGTTTCAAGGCCAAGGGCCTACTGGTTCTGGAGAAGAAGTTTTTTTAGGTTTTTACCATATATGGGCATGGCGGCCATGTTGGTCATGTGACCAGGACCGTTTGAAAAACTTTTTGTTCCTAAGGTCCCAGAAGGATCCATATGGAATTTGGTTACAATCGACCCAGCGGTTTCAGAGGAGAAGTCGTTTGAAATTGTGGACGGACGATGGACGGACGGACGACGGACGACGACGGACGACGGAGCCTGACCATACTATAAGCTCCCCCGGAGCCTCTGGCTCAGGTGAGCTAAAAAGCAACAACAACAACAAAAAAAACAATTGTGAGCTTGTGAGTCGTTTTAAACATGTTTCTTCTTACTATCACACTCAGAAAGAGACCATGAAAAGACCATAAAATACAGTCGCTCTGATTAATAGCAAACAGCGTGCTTGTTTTTCCTTGCTTGTTCTTCTTTGGGTGATTGTAATTGTATACAGAGGAAAATAAAGTTTCCTTTTAAAAGGAAATGCTTGCCGAGTTTTTACTGACGTCGTTCTGCGATGTAAGCACGTCGCATCGACCTCATTTTGACGTTATGTGCCCACTGGGTTATTACCAACGGAACGGGAATTACGAGAACTAGCGTATGAGGACTAAACGAAAGGAATTTAGCCTAATTATGATGCTATTGTTGTACACTTCTCGTTACAATTTATTTTTTAACTAAATCCCCTCTTAGGCCAGCGATTCTGCAGTGTTTGGATTCCAGTTGCATAAAAAGTTTCTTCTTGCATGTCAAGAAATTCATCTACAACCAAAATGACGTCATAATCACTTGCAAACTGCTTCCCAGCCAATTCTTGAAAACGATGAAGTAATCAACAGAAACGCATGGACAACGCGCCTTTGATAACTTTTCTCGGCGATGGATCTTGATTTTCTGTCTCAGCTGCTTCAGTAACTGACCTCGCATATCCCACTATGTACCTGTCCCTAAACAGGTGGTTAACACTTTATAAATCCTGAATGACTGAAGCGATCACTTTGTCAGCTGAAGGCATAGTCATTGCCTTCTTTGGAGACATGGCGAGACGTTGTGGCATGTTTCCATAGTTTCGAGTGTTGGTTCGGTATTGGCTGAGAGAGATAGACCAGTGCCTCATCCATTGTCTCAAAACTGTCAAAGAGATTAAAATCTCAACGTTTCTAAAACTGTCCACTCTTTTCGTTACCAGTATCCCTACAAGAGGTTTCCAGGACAGACTATTCATGAATGGTCAAACGGTATTGTATTAGATGTTGAATTGTGTACATTACATCGCTGCTTGCCATCAAAATGGCCTTTACAATGAATACACGTTACTTATACACCGGCGTTACCGTATTTTGCATATATTAACACGGTCACTGTGCATATTAGCCACACACACACAGATAGATGGGATACTTTATTTTGTAAAATGTGATGAGTGATGAGGAAAAATCTTCAGAAGCGCCTGGTAGTTGAATTTAAACATAAATTTGAACATTGATTTTTTTCTGCTTTGACAGGGTTTCCAGTTAAATCTCCACACGCATCAGCGCAGTTTGATCAATCCACCCTCAGCATGACATATATTCCTGGATCATGGAGAATATAAATACAGTAAAGGAAAGACCCTGATCAGTCTGCACGGATGCATCAGATCGAGCGTGGTGTTTGCTCCACGTAGTTACATTACACAATACCCTTAGGCATTTTTTCGCCCAAACGCCGCCGTATGCTAGAAACAGCAAGCTTTTTTGGAAAAGCTTATACTTGTTTGATAAGCGTCATGTGTCGGAAAGTGCCGACCGTTGGCGACAATGCGACCAAAAATAGAATAGAATTCCAGCTGTTATTTTTATTAGATGCGGTAAACCAGATATGGATATAAATAGACAAAGTCGGACGAGTTCTCCGCTTGTTGCGATGAAACGTTCGTATTTGTGAAGAAAAACATGAACAAATGCAGTCTCAAACCGGAACGAGCTTTCCAATCTATATGGCTTTGGGCCGCAAGCCAATAACCCAATGAAATGCGCAAGTGCAAAGATAGTTGAAATTTTGATAGGTGTTATAGAGTGTTACAGATTATTCCCTATATTCACAAATTTGAGATTAACATGGCAAACAAGTACATTGTATACAATAAGTCCAAGTGTTTCCTATAAATAGGCTATGCTCGTTTCCCTTTTCCGTACATAGTCGTTGCCATAACAATTCAAGAATTTATGATATTGTAAAGAACTTACGATATAATAAATTCTTGAATTGTTATGGCAACGACTATGAAACAAGATGTAATGCAGCAATTTATAGATTTTTTACATAACAAAAACAAAAATACCGTTGTTGTTATTTCTAGAACAAAAATATAAAAGAAAAAGAAAAAAATGATAAAAGGGACCTTGAACTGCACACAGGAAAAGTTATTTTCAATGACAGATTCTATCTGTCATTTCTAGCTATCGTAGGCCGAATATTGGAACTGGCTTTCACCGCCTATAAGTCCGCAATGAAATATAGTATGGGATGAATTACATATTACATATGTGTCTATCGCTACGTCAGTCACGTATGATACTGAATGCCGTGTATACTACCCTGTGCATCACAGGCCCGGATCCAGACCACCACCTACTGGTGGGGCTCTGGATTACTGGTGGGGCTGGGAGGTTCCGAGATGTACATGTATGTGTGTGTGTGGAGGGTGGGGGGGAGGGATTGGGGGCGGAGGCGGTGAGTGGGGCTTGAAGTAGGAATCAATTTGATGAGAATTTTAGATTGTCCTTTTTGCCTTGAAATATATGTTGTAATATCTTATTAGAATCGCCTCGCCGAGGCGATTCTAATGAGATATCGCAACATATATTTGAATCTAACCAGGCTCAGGTGGCGGGGCTGAAGCCCCAAAGCCCACCCCCTGGATCCGGGGCTGGCATCACTATGCATTCAATATACGCCAAAGAAACATTCAACAGAGGAAAGTGTCAGTATTATAACTATAATTATTTCAATAACAAGCGTTTACATTTCATAAAATCTAATTTAGGAGATGACTTTCATAAAAGCGTTTCGCTTACCGTCAGATCCTGTACCATATTGTATATTGTATTGTTTTGTAACCATGTAGTGTGTAGTAAATAAAATATTGTTTATTTGTATCTCGACTGCCTTTCAAACTTATCCTTCAAAATCTACACTTATATATTGCCAAGGCAATGTAAAAATGCAAACTTGCTCAGAGCTGAGATTGCATTGGCTGTTCCAGTAGTTTGGGTTGGGTCGTTATTGCAACTGCCCAGGTATGTAATAGGCTAAAAGCACGTACCCGTTTATGCCTATCGTCTTGACCAAAACGTGTATACCAATATCAGACGCCGCAGAACACAGCCTCTAATGAAGCTTTAAATTATAGATGATTTTGAAGAAAAATACAAATCAAATCAAACAATTCTTACATTGGAATTGGACTTGTCCAAACACGGTGGGGAAGCATTCTACTTTGCAATTATTCATTAATCTTATATATTCTCACTAAAAACGAATTGAGAAATACATCTTTATTGTTCCGGAATTAGAATTGCACCATTATCTAACTACATAAACACAGTTTCTGGCCTTTGGCCGGTTTTGTGATATTAAGCGTAATATAATCGGCTTTTGACTGGTCCAAACATCGCGTAATGGCAAAACAGTATAGGGTAGTTCGCCCTTGAGTCGAACACTTTTTGTATTGCCTTGCTCCTATAGCCCCTGGCTATTGACCCACACCGTGTTTGAATGATGCAGTAGCTAAAGCAGCTTTTCCAGCACCAAATAACTGCGACCACTTATACCCCGACGTCTGATTTACCCTACCTTGCACCCCCCCCCCCCCCCGAACAATTTCTTATGGGTGCCAAATTGTTCATTCGGACCTCCTGAATGCGAAACAAAGTTGTCCTCAAAACTTATTTGGTATGGGCTATGTGAAAATGCATGGTGTCTATGGCAACCGATAATGCATTTCTCAAGAATAGGCGTGTTCCTACAAAAGTACTCATATCTCAGCTGCTAATTATCCTAGACAACTAAACTTGGTACCAAATTAAAGCTTAGGAATATGCTTTTCACCCCGTTATAGTATATGCAAATTAGCTAATTTGCATATTCATGAATATTCATGAAAATTTTAAAAAATGAGGGAAAATCGAGGAAAAAATGTGTATGTGATCTTATTTCAAACAAAAACATTTGTTGTTGGTCGTAATTTGACATCGATCCAAGTTCTTATGCTTGTTTCGATTGTAACTTTTTTGCAGTTTTATAGCAAATACGATTCTGTCTGTTTTTCAGACCTGCATGTATATGCATGTGGTATTATCACCTCTGACTAATCGCCAATATCATCGACTTCCGAATCACTGTCTTCTTCTTCGCCTTCTTCATCACTATCGGCATCAATGGTGTCCTGGAGAATATCAGCCAGTCTTTGTGAAAGCACCTGTTCTTCAATCCATAATGGCTCCAAAGCACCATTTACTCTAGTCCAGCCATGCCTTTCTGACGGTACAGGAATGTTTGGTTGGGCTATGTGAAAGTTCTTCCAAATTGATATTTGGTAGTTTACTCGTCCTATATGCTGAATTAAGCATTTCCTGCATGGTGGTAGGGTACTCATGTCCATGTTGAGCATGGCAGTTGTTGGCGTCCCTTCACATTTCTCCTTTGATTTAAACAATCGAAGCTCATCCACAGAGGAGAATCTAGAATTACCATACATCGCACAGGTGTATTCCTCAACCTCTCCTAAAAGATCTTCTGTTTCCCAAGCGTTTCCTAGACGAGCAAGTGGTCTGGTAAATCTTGGCAGTTTGTCCAAGGTTTTAATTGGAAGAACATGCCCTCTTCCTTTGAAGCCGCTTGTAGTGTCGCATCCACACAATGCATGCAATGCAAGGAGTGCTGCGCGATACTCAGGTGTGTATGCTTCTCCTACCTCTGTCATATTGATCAGTCTTCTGTGTTTCCCCGTACTTGTGTCCAAAAGGACAGTCAATCCTGCAAGCCTATCAGTATACTGTAACAGAATGAAGAAAATGTCACTGTGGTTCTAACATAGACAATCTTATAGCCCTGATCTTGATCATATAAACAATACAAAATAATCCTTGTGTCCGTTTCTTCCTGTGTTGACTTCAGCACATTCAGGGATATTCTTTCTGTCTTTATTCCATCATCAGATGTATAGCAAAATGCATCGCCCTCACAGATCAGAACATTTTTTCCTGCAGCTTCTTTGCATATGCATCATTGTCCCATGCCTTAAGCAAGACTTGAACGAGTTGCTTTTTGTTGTCTTCACTCGTCAAGAAGTTTTACTTAAAAGTATATCTCCTTTGATATCGGCGGGTACATTGAGATATCAGTGTTTGAGACAACAGGAGTCAACTAATGGCCTTGAAAATGTCAAAACAAGCAGGTAAATGTGTGTGAAATAAGACAAATAAGACACAGTACAAGCCTGAAATATTCATAGTTCACACTTACTGAGACGGATCTTGGGATCTGTTACAGAAATGTAATCAATTTCATTCGTTCGAGAGTTAAAACGTCCATCACTGTAGCAGACAATCAATCAAATGGACTTCTACCATACTGTAAATTAAATTACCGTAATAGATACTAGGACATACGTTCTTGTACAGACTGTGTGAACTTTGATCAGACTACTCCAAAAGAGTAGAAATTCTTTAGCAAATAGATACTAGAACATAGGTTCATGTCCAAATTGTGTGAACTTTGATCAGACTGCTCCTAAAGAGTAGAAATTCTCTTGTATGCAGACTTTGGTAAGCAATATAATCAAGATATACACTATTTACTACATGTATTTAGAAAATTTGCCAATTTTGTCAAGTTTGACGACACATCTAAAAGAAAATTGTGTTCGCTAAATATTGTAAAATTATTCCAGGAATTTGTGAACATGCCGTGACATATACACTTGCATATTGCCATACTAGAACAAATATCAGACGGGCACTACAACAATAGTATCGCCTTGGAAATTTTCAGAAATAAAATTGAGCCGCGACACGAGAAAAACCAACAAAGTGGTTGTGCGCCCAGCGTATACTCAGATCAGCCTGGGCATCCGTTCAGTCTGATCAGAGTCTTTGCTAAACGCTTTAAGGATAGCTAAGAGTCTAAGCTACCTCCATGCGGACAGCGAAGACGCTGATCAGACTGGGCGGATGCCCAGGCTGATCTGAGTCTACGCTGGGCGCACAACCACTTTGTTGGTTTTCTCAAATTACTGAAGCCGTGCTATATCGAGATGATGCAGCATAATAAAGCTCATTATCAACACGAGGCGGCTTTTAAGCTAATAATGGCAACCCTCATCAGAATGTGGTAGCTTTATATCAAAACGGCAAACGGTAAATAAAATGGGGATGCTCTTTATGGCAAACGGTAAGTAAATAAGAGTCGGCTTATAATGAGACACGGTGCATCTTAATTAGGCTGCTAATTATGGTAAACTTATGATACGAAGATGAAAGGCTCAAAAATTGCAAGCGATATATGTAAACGAAGGGCCTCCTTACGGTAATATGCCTATTTCGGATAAGAAACCCCAATGTAACAAAAATTGGCCTCTTAACTTTAATGAAACTTGTTAACAATGCTTCCCTGCTTAGACGGAACCAACTCTTAAAGGCAAGAAATTGCTTCTCCAGGATATGTGTTTGCTTAAATTATAAGATAATTCCAGGAGCTAATTCTTGCCTTTATGAGCAGACTCAGTTTTGGAAGGGTTTCATCGCTCAGGGAAGCAAGCAGGAAATCAGACAGGTTGTCTCCCTTTGAAAGAAAAATGGGCAAAACATGGAGGTTTACCCAGACACCTGGGGCCGTATTCATAAAACGACTTAAGTGGTTGCTATGCTGTTGCTAAGGCTAAATTTCTTTGAAGGAGATTACCTACAACTATGAAATTAGCTCTGGAGGAACAGTCTTACAAAGACTGTTCCTCCAGACAAAATTTCATAGTTGTAGGGAATCTCCTTTATAGATATTTAGCCTTAGCAACCGCATAGCAACAACTTAAGTGGCTTTATGAATACAGCCCCAGAACTCACTATTCTACCTGTTCCAAACTGTAAACAAGCTGATTCTACTACCTTATTTATTTAAGAAATAGATCCTTGCCTAGAGTGATTTGTTGCCCAATACATCACTAGCTGGAGGTCAGTGAGTATATCACGAGCGCGAAGCGCGAGTAATATATATTCACTGCCGACTGACCGACAACCAGAGAAATATTTAGCAACAAATCACTAAGCAAGAATATATTTCGATTCTAACATGCAAGAAACGACGAAAACGCGAGTGTTTCCTTCAGATTTATCCAGTTTTCCGCCATGATTACACGAAGAGATCCTGCCAGCAACTTTGACTGTAACAGACACGTTAACATGTATTTCGTAAGTTTTTGATGCAAGAAAACGACGTTAATTGAGCCGTCTATCCTCGTGGAAATGAAAATTGACGTCACCGAACGAATCAAAATGTCGTCCGAATGACGCTAAATACGGCCACGTAGGCCGCCTAGTGATTTGCCACGCAATATATCACTAGTATTTACCACTGGCTATATAGGCGACCAGTGTTAGAAATAGAGGATCTAACACTCGCCCTCAATTCATATGAAATCTATGAAACGAGCCTTCGGCTAGTTTCATAAATTTCATATGAAATGACCACGAGTGTAAAATTCTGCTTATCATATGACCCTTTAAAATGGAATTTCATCGCCTTTCAAATTAAAGTTATTTCAATAAGAAAACGCAGCATTGATATGGACGTTGTCAGTGACGTTACGTGTACGCGCCAAAGCGTTATTACACGTGTGGTCATATGATTTTTATGACACGACGTTATCCACTTAATAACGACGTCATATGATAATCGGTTTTTAGGCAGGAGTTTACCCGTTAAAAATACCGAAAATACGTAAATCAATATTGTGAAATGCTATGAGACTTGGGGTTTTCCTTCCTAAATAATCTCAAACCTAAGATCCGTAAAACAATTCCAAAAATTTAGATCCGTCTTATAAAACGGATTTAGATTCTTGGGATTGCTTACAATAAAAACATCTAGATCCATAAAACAACTAAAAAGGGTCTAGGATTTTTTTCATTACTTTGGAAGGGGAAATCCGTCTTTTAATATCAGCTAGTGTGTCAGTATACTCTTGCGGAATGGTAGCAAGTGCAACTCTGAACAGGCTGAACCGAAAGGCAATCTTATGTGGGTCTACACTCGTTGATATGGGCGGTACATATGTCTCAATATTTAGGGTCAAACTGGGAGAAGAATCTGAAAATAACTGCGCCCACATCGTATTGATATAGCTTTTTTGTGGCATTAATACCAAAGTTTAGTTTAATGGCTTATAAAAAGTATAATAGCAAAAATACACGTGGTCGAATAGACATTGATATTTGAATCGGAATAGTGTACTGCATCAGGCATTTATTCATCAGGTGCGTACAGCGCGTGGGGTTGAGGTGAGGGGGGGGGGGGGGGGGGGGTGGGGGGGGGGGGGGTTAAGAAGATAGTTGGGAATGATGTCTGAGATAGAGAGTAAGAAATCAAATTATTTGGTCTTAACAAAGCGGTACATGAGAGAGATACTGCACAAATTTGGCGCAAAAAATTAATAAGACTATTTTTGTAAGCTATACACATATGGTTACATGGGTACAAAATAACACACGTGCCAATCATTAGAGTATTCAATTGACAAGTACAAGCAATATAGTTCCTACTGTAGACAGTAAATAAGTAAAAAAAATATGAAAATAGAAACGGCCACCTTTTGTTAAGTTAATGTACATTGTCTACAACCTAACTACATTAAGGTTACAGGTCGGCACAATCACGCACATGATGATTATATACTGCGTACAAAGTGAAAATAGAAGAGGGTATGTTTTGAAAAGGCTATATACATTTAATACAGCCTATCTACAAAAGGGTACAAAGTGGCACATGCCTTACTTGATGTCTTCTGCTAATATTCTATATTGTGCATCTCCGAAAACCTGGGTACACTGCGTACATTGCTTACAAGTGAAAATAGAAAAGGCCACCTTTTGTAAAGTCTATGTACATTGTCTACAACCTATCTTCATAGAGGTAACAGGTCGGCACAATCGCATACTTGATGATTATAGATAATATTCTGGTCCAATACCTCGAAATATATGCTTACACTGCGTATACTGCGTACAAAGTGAAAATAGAAGAGGGCATGTTTTGAAATGGCTATATACATTTAATACAGCCTATCAACATAAGGGTACAAAGTGGCACACGCCTTACTTGATGTTTTCTGCTAATGTTTTATATTGTGGAACTCCGAAAACCTGGGTACACTGCGTACATTGCTTACAAGTGAAAATAGAAAAGGCCACCTTTTGTAAAGTCTATGTACATTGTCTACAACCTATCTACTTGAAGGTTACAGGTCGGCACAATCGCATACTTGATGATTATAGATAATATTCTGATCCAATACCTCGAAATATCTGCTTACACTGCGTACACTGCGTACAAAGTGAAAATAGAAGAGGGCATGTTTTGAAAAGGCTATATACATTTAATACAGCCTATCTACATAAGGGTACAAAGTGGCACACGCCTTACTTGATGTTTTCTGCTAATATTTTACATTGTGCATCTCCGAAAACCTGGGTACACTGCGTACATTGCTTACAAGTGAAAATAGAAAAGGCCACCTTTTCTACTGTCTATGTACATAGTCTACAACCTATCTACATAAAGGTTACAGGTCGGCACAATCACATACTTGTTGATTATAGATAATATTCTGGTCCAATACCTCGAAATATCTGCTAACACTGCGTACAAAGTGAAAATAGAAGAGGACATGTTTTGAAAAGGCTATATACATTTAATACAGCCTATCTACATAAGGGTACAAAGTGGCACACGCCTTACTTGATGTTTTCTGCTAATGTTTTATATTGTGCATCTCCGAAAACCTGGAAACACTGCGTACATTGCTTACAAGTGAAAATAGAAAAGGCCACCTTTTGTAAAGTCTATGTACATTGTCTAGAACCTATCTACATAAAGGTTACAGGTCGGCACAATCGCATACTTGATGATTATAGATAATATTCTGATCCAATACCTCGAAATATCTACTTACACTGCGAACACTGCGTACAAAGTGAAAATAGAAGAGGGCATGTTTTGAAAAGGCTATATACATTTAATACAGCCTATCTACATAAGGGTACAAAATGGCACACGCCTTACTTGATGTTTTCTGCTAATATTTTACATTGTGGATCTCCGAATACCTGAGTACACTGCGTACATTGCTTACAAGTGAAAATAGAAAAGGCCACCTTTTGTACTGTCTATGTACATTGTCTACAACCTATATACATAAAAGTTACAGGTCGGCACAATCGCATACTTGATGATTATAGATAATATTCAGATCCAATACCTCGAAATATCTGCTTACACTGCGTACACTGCGTACAAAGTGAAAATAGAAGAGGGCATGTTTTGAAAAGGCTATATACATATAATACAGCCTGTCTACAAAAGGATACAAAGTGGCACACGCCTAACTTGATGTCTTCTGCTAATATTTTATATTGTGGAACTCCGAAAACCTGGGTACACTGCGTACATTGCTTACAAGTGAAAATAGAAAAGGCCACCTTTTGTAAAGTCTATGTACATTGTCTACAAACTATCTTCATAGAGGTAACAGGTCGGCACAATCGCATACTTGTTGATTATAGATAATATTCTGGTCCAATACCTCGAAATATCTGCTGACACTGCGTACACTGCGTACAAAGTGAAAATAGAAGAGGGCATGTTTTGAAATGGCTATATACATTTAATACAGCCTATCTACATAAGGGTACAAAGTAATATAAGCTGAAGACATCAAGTAAGGCATGTGCCACTTTGTACCCTTATGTAGATAGGCTGTATTATATGTATATAGCCTTTTCAAAACCTGCCCTCTTCTATTTTCACTTTGTACGCAGTGTACGCAGTGTAAGCAGATATTTCTAGGTATGTTTTCTGAGATGCACAATAATAAATATTAGGCATCAAATATGGCGTGCGCCAATTTGTGTATATGTAACAGTTATGTATATAGGTTGTAGATATATTTATATTTATAATTCAGCTGTAGGAACTATATTGCCTGTACTAGTCTATTGAATAGTCTATTGATTGGCACGTGTGTTTCTTTGTACCCATGTAACCAAATGTTTATAGCTTACAAAAAGAGCTTACAAAAATGGTCTTGTTAATTTTTTGCGCCAAATTCGTGCAGTAAATGCATAGTAACCCGGTGACAGTATAGCTCTGCGTTACAGTACACACAGCAACTCACCATCCCTTTATTTTTTTTTGTCTAGCCTTCTTGGTTTGCCCCTATATGCCCAGTTTCATGTCTTGGTATTTTATATTCTCTGAGGAGTATTGTCTGTACATCATCCAAGAGGACAATGCTCCAGGAAAGGCCATCAGTTGCGAGTAGCTTACTGAGTCTTATTATAGAACTACAGCAAGGCTATAACAGAAACACAAATTAATAAGCACTGCTTGATTCTTTCTCATACCAAGTCGAGAGATAAGGGCCGTTATACTTGAAGCACACAGTACAGACTCAGCTTAGCCTGGGTATCAACAAAGTCACTTCGGAATGTTTGCTTTACACTTTATTGACTCCTAGGGAATTGTAGATTGTTTATGGATAAAGAAAAAAAACTGCGCAGATGCGCAGGCTGATCTGAGTCTACGCTGTTTGCACACGTTAAAAGGAATGTTTTCGTGAGCCGTTGCTTTACCAATTCTTTGAAAGCACACATCATTATCAGCTGTTTCCTCTAATAAAGGAGACACCACAGTGGGTTGCACCGTAAAAATCTAAGGATTGGGACAGTATAGGGGTGAGCGAGCAGTGCAGACCCTGATCAGACTGCCCCGTAAGGAGCAGTTTGATCAGGGTCTTCATTGATTGCCATTACATCTCCACATTTCAGACCCAGCGCGGCATTGTAAATCATGATAATTTATTTTAAGTTTCCCAATTTATTATTTTTTTTACAGTTATTACAAAAATGTGGAAAAGCTGTATATGGCAGTATTTTATGATAAAGGTTAAAAGTGTAGTTTTTCTCATATATAATAATCATGTCCTCTCCTACGTAATCAAAGTTGTTGTTATTGGCAGTAATACATGTGTGTTACAGGAATCACTGCGTTTACTGCAATTGAACATTGAAAGGTACACTCGATGATATTAGGAAAGAACAAATATCATTGTGTGTCAGTTTAATTATTCTGGAGACGGTTGTTATTTTTTTTTTTTTTTGGCATGAACTGGAATATATAAGTAAATTACGACAGTACACTTAAACTGTACTTGTTAAAACTTCCATATGCTAAATATTTTGCGTAAAAATAAATAAAAACAAGAAAAAATAATTAAAACAACTAATTGAAAGTAAAACAAGTGATTCACTAAATAGACAATGACGAGTGTCGGAGGGATTGGCAGCCGTGTCAGTCTGACGCGGTCACCACAGTGTGGAAGGAAATCGTACATGTTTATTCGCGAAAAAGGAAAGTCTCACGAGAGACTCTGCTTGAAACATCAGGTATAACATAAACTATCAGTTTTCTGCAGTGAAAAGAAACCACGGTTTTATGTACCCTCAAGCTTTTCCGTTTCTGATATGCAGGTTATCTCTAATATTGTTCTTTTATATTGAAACCCTGTGTTTCGCACAAGTGATACATAAAAATTATATACACCATGTATAACACACAAGTCGTTGAAGTGATTGATAAAAGAAAACTACAAATTACTTACACTATTTGCAAACTATTCAAATAAAAGACGCTGAGGTATCAGTATAAGATTTAAATCAAAAGAGATTTTTTCTTGGAAATTATGTCATTTTAATGCTTTAAGAAATATCTAACAACGGTCTTAATGTAGTAAAAATAGCATAGTTTCCAAGCGAAAATAGATTCTTGCTTGGGAATTATGCTATTTTACTGCTTTAAGAAATATCTAACAACGATCTTAATGTAGTAAAAATAGCATAATTTCCAAGCAAAAATAGATTCTTGCTTGGAAATTATGCTATTTTACTGCTTTAAGAAATATCTAACAACGGTCTTAGTGTAGTAAAAATAGCATAATTCCAAGCAAAAAGAGATTTTTGCTTGGAAATTATGCTATTTTACTGCTTTAAGAAATATCTTACAACGGTCTTAATGTAGTAAAAATAGCATAATTTCCAAGCAAAAATCTCTTTTATCAATTAAGTTAGATGCCAAAGAATATGGCGTCTGATCAGAGTTTACATGGTTTGCTGTCAGGAATTTGTATGCAAAATGCATCATAATGATAATAGGCAACCCCTTAAACTAGCAATGGACTCATCCGAATGATGAAAGCGGACAGGTCCACCGGTCAAAAAAAGACGAAAGCCTACAGGTGAAAAAAGTGATTTGTTTATATTACGCCCGCTCCGGTGGGTCACTGGTAAATCGGAAGGTTCACAGGCAAATTTAACCTTAGAAATGGCCCACAGTGGCTCACTGATTTCCAGTGAATTAATGAAGCCCGATCAAGCGCAGATCTTATCCGTGGCATCATTCCTCCTATGGTTACTCTAGTTGTTTGTTTCCATCTCTTTCAGACACTAGCTACAGATGAGGACAGATATCTGTTTCCAGTGCAGCAGGAATCTACTGACCTTAGCAACTACGGCACGATACAACAAATCAGAGAATTCAAACAAGAATCTACTGGCCTTATTGACTTTGTTACAGGGAGTTTCGACCTCATCTGCAGCTCAAGTGAGTACATGTATTACTGATTCTAATGCACTTACGTATGTAAAGCAACGTCTGAATTGATAACGTCAAACATTTGCGACAGTATATACTGCGATATAATGTCGGAAACCCGACGTCAGTTGGTAACGTCGATTCTCATTGGCTGACGTCTGGTTTTACGTCGCCGAAAGCATCTGCTATGGGTGCAAAGTAGCATACTTTTAAAGGTGAAAATATGAAAAGTGCATTAGAATCACACTGGTTTGGCATTCAACACAGGCAACGAAGACAACGTACAGGAATCTTGCTTGTTCCGCTCATCAGGATAAGTTTGTTTCAGAAGTATAGTCTTACGGACCATCCGTTCCCCGGCTCTTGAAATAGAAATAAAAAGTTTTACTGAATTAGTATGCATATTCAAGAAATGCTTGAAAACAATTTTTGGACTTCAACGTCTATGCAACGAATCGGTGAAGATACTTGTTCAAGCACTGCATTTATATTAGACGGAATTTCTTCAAAAATCTGGTCTGACTAGGAGGTATAACAAACTGCCGGGTCCGTAAGAATAATAGTTTGAAATTAATCTAAAAGATATACGAAAACAATCAAGTTTTATAGTACGTTGCCTTCGTTGCCTGTGTTGAATGCCAGACCAGTGTGAGAATGGGGAATAACTGTATTGGAAATTACCATTTGGTGAGGTAAATTGTCGCCGTAAAACGAACCATAAAACCGACGATTTACCTCTTCAAATGACAATTATTAATATTGTTATCCCCTAATCATGCTTTAAAAATTGTAAAAAATTAAGACATTGAAATAACTAACTACCATTATTACCCTAAAAAGGAACATTTGTTTGCACATGGAATAGGTATCAGTGGAGACACCGATAAAAATGTTCCCAAGCAGGAGCAGTCTGATCTGAGTTTTCGTTGTTTGTAGCATTTTGTGCATTGTTTCAGATCTATTCCAGCGGGCATATGACGTCGAAACGACGTCTAACTGACATCGATGCTACGTGATTACGTCGCATCGATGTCAGTGTGACGTCTTTTGACGTCAGTAGCGTGCTGGGATCTGTCCCCAATATTCAGAATTTTTTCGGTTGTTCGGTTATTACTAAAGACTAGCCTTCGCACAACGCATCTGTGCATGACAGCAAATGTGTTTACTGTAATGCAACGTCTCATTCTAATTTTGAATAACTAGAATCTTTGGAAGCAAGGACGATTCCTAAGAAACAAAAATAGCAGACTCGGTCTAATTTAGTCTGTTCATGACCAGTAATGAAATGTCGACATCCTTCACAGCCCTAGCACCGGCTTAAAGGCCTGGATTTCTGTCATAAGTAAGTTATGTAATCCTTATCTAATCCAATAAACAGTCTTCTCTGGGTAGCCTGTCTTCTCTAGACCAGTGTCCCAGCAGTCTCTTTTGGAGGCCCAAAATGGGAGAAATCAATAACAGTGATACCGTAATTTAATTACTGGCATTTGTATTCATCAAAGTAAGATGTAGAAAAACATTTTACAAAAACTTAAGTTCATATTTATTCCTTTTCACAATCCAAATTCATTATTAGAGAAGCGAAAATAAAATGATATACTCTGTGAAAATAAAATATTTATAATGACAAACTCTTAGCTGACAAATGGCAGTCTAAAACCAACAAAACTACAGTGTCATTTCTTGTAAAAACAAATGTACTTTGACCAATTCACTGTTTTCAAAAGGTTTCAAAAACATGTCACCAAACTGCTCAAAACGCAGCTTTCGCAATCTAATTAAATTGAAGACTGTTGGGTCTCTGAAGTGGTCCCTGGAACAAAATTTCATCTTCAAATCTTGCATATTATATTCTTCTTGAGATTATCATAAAAGCTAATGTATTAAAATACAGAACATTTGACTAACTTCACCAAAAATAAAATAAA
Source organism: Ctena decussata (assembly GCA_963989385.1). NCBI lineage: Eukaryota > Metazoa > Mollusca > Bivalvia > Lucinida > Lucinidae > Ctena > Ctena decussata. The sequence continues at coordinate 11,381,435 of OZ022506.1, forward strand.
TAAATAAGTAAATAAACAAATAGAAATAATGAAAATAAGTAAAAGAAATTTGAGAAAGTAAAATTAAAAATAGAATATTAAAAATATAAAAAGTATAGTAGTTAGTAATAATAACAGAAAATATTTGTAAAATATATTCAATTTTCAATTATTATTATTATTTGGTTTTTATTTTTACCTTCATCCTTCAGTTCTTTTTTTTTTAACATTTTTTTTCTTTTTTTCTTTATTTCTCTTTTTCTTTTCTTTCTTTCCTTTCTTTTTTTGATATATGTTTGAGTATGTTTTTTATCGCTAATCAGCAAATTATATTTTACAAATTATAGAATATATTGTTTTGATTTCTTACATTTTGACTGATGCATGAATTTATCCCACTTGGGCCCCACAGACAGGCAGTGATTTCAGCGCTGCATTGTTTTATGACCGTAATAATGAGGTGATTAGGAGGTGCCTTTGATTTTCTTATCACTTGTTTATTGCAGGGGATTAGATTGGCGGGAGGGGGGGGGTCAAAATGATAGAACAAAATCCAGGCCTTTAAACCGAGTCTGCTGGTTTCGTTTCTTTGTGTATTCCTTGCTTCTAGAGAATCTTCCTTCAGAAGGTTTATTGGGAGCAAATAAAAAATTGGTAGAGGATTTTTCCCTGAATGCATGGTGTACCCATTCACCCAAACAAACGAGAACCTATTGTGCCTTAACATGTGCAAACAGATAATCTCTCAACAACACATGTACATCAACGCAGACTGGTCATTATGATCAGCAGGTCTATTAAATAATATAAACTTCTCAAGATTCACAGATCCTTGCCTTAATTAGGTATTCTGTTGGTTAGACTGATTCGATACGCAGACTGATCGAAATCTGGTCTGTTCGCACATGCTTACCCATTTATGTCACTTCATTTATCAGGTTTAGTTTATTTCTATCATTTATTTTTGTAAATTGTGTAGACCCTGATCCGACGCCTCGTCTTGCAGCGTCTGATCTATGTCTTTATCCTTTATCCTTATTGAGACAATAGGCTTAGCAGGTAAAACCTATTCTCATTTATCTTTTTAACCTGTTTCATTGTTTCAGTTGTTGTTAGGCTCCTGCTTTTGCTTCTATCAGGGATTCCTTTGTCAATGCTCATTGTGGGTAAGTGCATTTTCTCAAATTATTACTGTTATTATTTTTAGCTCGCCTGAGCTGAAGGCTTATAGGTGAGCTTATAGTATAGGCAGGCATCCGTCATCCTTCATCCGTCGTCAACATTTTCAAACGACTTCTTCTCTGAAGCCATGAGGCCGATTCTTTCCATATTTCACATATAGCATCTGTAGATGGAGGGAAAGAATAATTGTGTTTTTTGTTCCATTGGCATAAGAACTTTGGTTGCTATGGTAACTTATATTTCCATTGACTTCTAATGGGAAAGTGGAAATTGACACTTTTTGCTGTCTCACTGCAGTTATTTAGAATTTTTTTCAACAGAAATGTTTCTTGAGTGGTCTTCTACGATTCATGTGAATTTTGTTTATATTGCTGAATTAGACTGGTTGCCATGGCAAAATAAAGGGTAAATTTTCGAAAAAATATAAAAATATCTTCTTCTCAGAACTCATAAGAAGCATGAGGCTGATACTTTGCATATGCATGTATGTTAAAGACATTAGCCTCTACATAATCGTGTTTTTTCTTCCAAATTCCATAAGAACTCTGGTTGTTATGGCAACTTATAGTTTCCATTGACTTATAATGGGAAAAGTGGAAATTGGCAATTTTTGCTGTCTCACTGCAGTTATTTAGAATTTGTTTCTTTGGAAATGTTTCTGAGTAGTCCTCTATAATTCATATGAATTTTGTCCAAATCGCTAAATTTGATTGGCTGCCATAGCAAAATAAAGGGTAAATTTTCGGAAAAATAATCAAATATCTTCTCAGAAGCCATAATAGGGATGAAGCTGATAATTTGCATACATATTAATGACATTAGCCTGTACCTAAATTATGTTTTATATTACCGTTGCCCATGTGAATTCATTGCTGTGGAAGCTTAAGTTTTCCATAGCCTTATGATGGGGAAAGTGGAAATTTGGCATTTATTTCTGTAATACTGCAGATATTTTGACATAAGCTTTACCGAAATGTTCCTGGAGTAGTCCTCCACCAGCCATATGAATTTTGCCCAAATCCCTGATTTTGGTTGGTTCCATTGCAACCGAAAGGCCAATTTTTTTTTGCCAAAAATCTTCTCAGAAGCCATAAAGGGGATAAAGCTGAATCTTTTTTGGCATAAATGTTTGTGATATTATCCTCTACATAAACGGGTGTTTCAATGCTGTTGTGCATGTTGTTTTGTTGCTGTGGCAACTTAAAGTTTTTTCAGCATAATCTCAGTGCTCAGGTGAGCTACAGGACCAATGGTCCTCTGGTTCGTATACAGTGGTGGTATGGGCTCCGCTAATGTCAAGTTAATATACCGACAATAAAGCTTACACACATTTATATGTTGGTCTATAACTGATACTAGGCCGCGAGGTAATAAAGTTTTTTTTGTGCTCAACTCAGCTGAACATGAAATTTTATCTGCTGATAAATGTGAAAATGCCAACGAATGTTGAAAACAACTGTACTTATAATTAATTTGCTATTTATTAGCGGGTAAAATTTCATGCTCAGCTGAGTTTAGCATGAAAAAACCTTGGGGCCTGATTTGATGCCGTGCATGAGAGACTATGTGAATATCATGTAGCTGTTATACTACGCTGCCGTCAGCCATGTTCCTATACATGTATTTTACCAAATTGTATGTTTTAGCCATCTTACTTCATATTTTGACCAACATCTTATGACTGACAGGCGCTCCAATATGAAATTGAACAGAAAAGAGGAGCGCGGTAGCTCAGTTGGTTAGCGCAGTTGCCTGCCATAATAAAGATCCCCGGTAGCAGCGTTAGAATTTTGGTGAGCGAACACGCTTCATTATCATAATTTGCATAACGTGTGCCGCCCTTTTCATAGGGACGTTAACTGTGGATCTTCGATGCAGGGAGAGACATCTCATATACTTCTGTACTCACTTGGCTACAAGGACGTTCCTCAGGCAAAACTGGATTGTATATTGCACATCAGCAGATAATCCTCAAAAGAGGTCGTGGACATGTATAAGAAAGAAAGAATATAAGAATCCATCATGAGTGTCCATGTAGGATAGAAAAATCTAACCCGAGTAGTATCGGAATTTCAACCAAGGACGAGGCTTGCCGAGTGCCTGCATGAAATTCTAACTTCGAGGGTGAGATTTTCCTATACTCGATGGACTAGCTCTTGATAGATTTTTCCCCACTTTGAGTGAACTTATAAACCTCAACCCGGAATAAGCTTCAAGACAGAAAAAAATAAACTTTAAACAGCAATCTGAAGTAAAAGTTGACCAATCCAGTGTATTGATCGGGTCTTAAAACGGATGGACACACAGTTCGCACCCTCACAATTGCCCGGAAACACGATTACTCGCCTATTTTTCCTTACAGAGGACAAATACCCAAATGTAGCTTAGCCCCTTGCGTCGCGCGCTTCAAATGGCAAGCGACGTTACATAATGGGTTTTAGTGGAGTCATTAAAATTCACTGACGTCGAAAATTACTATCAAACGTCGTGCTAGTTGCTTGCATTTCTATTTTCTTAATATTGAAATTATGATTAAAAAATGTACATGTTATTAATATAAGAAAGATTTTGCAAATGACAGATTATAAGAATCCATCATAGGTGTCCATGTAGGAAGAGCCTTCTCAACCAAGGGATCGAAATTTCTACCAGGGACGGGGCTTCCGAGTCCCTGGTTGATATTCCGAACCCGCGGGTGAGATTTATCTATCCTAAAAAGATTAGCTCTTGATGGATAACTTTTCTCCCAACATTTTTCGAATTTTAAACCTCAAAATGAAATAAACTTTGAAAAAAAGAAAATTTTGACTTTTTCACCATCGATCTATCTTCCAGGGGGGCATAAACAAAAAGCAGCGTGGCGAGTTGTTAACGACGTGTCTTAACATATTTTATTAAACGTCATAGATCTATGATCTGCCTCAAACCCCGTACTAGTTGCATGTCCATTTTGTTCATTTTAAATTAAAATATTAGTCAAAAATTCAACAAAACTTTTGTTGTTATATTGGTCAAAAAATGAAGAAAAAAACTATTGTTGCTAATAAATGAAAGACGCTGCTATTGAAGATAGAAGTTTCTCATATGAGATGAAACTTGTATATGTGAAAGTCTCATAAGAGCTGAAAGCCAACCTTGTATATGTAAAAGTGGTAGAATATAAGAATCCACCATGAGTGTCCATGCAGGAGAGGGAAATCTCAGCCGCGGATTAGGAATTTCTACGAGGGACGAGGCTTGCCCAGACCCTGGTTGAAATATTCCGATCCCGAGGATGATTTTCAAATCCTACATGGACTGGCTGATGATGGATAAATTTCCTCCCACTTGCAGCGAAATTTTAACATCGAGTCCGATTAGTTTCAAAACTGGACAAAAAAAAAACAAAAAAAAACATTTTTACTAGTTATCTGAAGTAAATTTTGGGCAGCCCAGTGTGTTTATCGGCTTTGAATGAATATGGATGGGAAACAGGATTTGTTGACTATTTTATCTTCCTGAGGGTAAAAGCAAACTTCAGCCAAGCCCCTCATGTCGCTCGCGTCCAGTTTCAAGCGACGTTTTATAACGATATAAGTGACGTCATCAAACTTTGGTGAAGTAGCCAAACAAACTTATGACGTGTTCTCGAAACTCGTCCTAGTTGCATGCATGTCCATTTTGTTCAGTCAAAATTGAAAAATTGAAATAGTTTCAACAAGAAAATCGGTGGAACCGATGGATGCTCCCCGAAGGCTTGGAATAGGACAATGGGTATCCTGGTGAAGGAGTGATTTTCTGTGTAAACTAAATGCAATTCAAAATGGAAAAAGTAATTCTCTTCAATACTTTTACAGCAATGCTCTAGACATGCATACAATGGAGAAAAAATAAGAAGGGAAGTAACTCCAAAATAACTTGGGATACAGTTATGGTTATTCTGCTCTGCACTTCTTGTCATTGCCCTCTATTATCAATATAAGAAATTTCATTCATGTTCCCTTAAATATGTACAGAGATATACTCCCGACAAGCTAAATAACTGACAATTAGGAAGGGCACTAATTCCGTATTTACTAAAGGTAATTTAAGCTCTGCACCACTATCAATGTGTAAAATTTCATTTGGTTTCCTTCAATACTTCCTAAGATATGCTTCATACAAGCAAAATAAAGCACGAATTAAGAAGGGAGCTAACTCTGTAATTATTTATGACAGGGTTATGGTTCTCAAGTTCTGCACTTTCACTCATTGCCCTCTCTTAGTGTGTGAAGTTTCATTAAGTTCCCTTTTATACTTTCAGAGATATGTTCTGGACATGCAAAATACTGAAAAATAGGAAGGGAGCTAACTTTGTAAAAACTTAAGATAGGGTTATGGGTCTTGTGCTCTGCACCTTCTCTTATTGCCCTCTTTCAATGTATGAAGTTTCATTAAGTTCCCTTTAATACTTTTGGAGATATGCAAGGGACAAGCTTGGTTGTTATGCACTGCACTTCCTCTATTTGTCCTCTATCAATGTGTGAAGCTTCATTTAGTTCCCCCTAATACTTTCAGAGATATGCTCCGGACAAGCAAAATATGCAAAAAAACTGGGAAGGGAGCTAACATTGTAAATAATTGTGACAGGGTTACGGTTCTTGTGCACTGCACTTCCTCTCATTGTCCTCTATCAATGTGTGAAGTTTCATTTAGTTCCCCCTAATACTTTCAGAGATATGCTCCGTACAAGCAAAATATTGAAAAAACTGGAAAGGGAGCTAACTTCGTAAATACTTTTGACAGGGTTACGGTTCTTGTGCACTGCACTTCCCCTTGTTATCCTCTATCTATGTGTGAAGTTTCATTTACTTCCCCCTAATACTTTCAGAGATATGCTCCGGACAAAAGTGTGACGGACGGACGGACGGCAAAAAACTGGGAAGGGAGCTAACTTCGTAAATACTTGTGACAGGGTTACGGTTCTTATGCACTGCACTTTCTCTTATTGTCCTCTATCAATGTGTGAAGTTTCATTTAGTTCCCCCTTATACTTTCAGAGATATGCTCCGGACAAGCAAAATATGCAAAAAACTGGAAAGGAAGCTAACTTCGTAAATACTAGTGACAGGGTTAGGGTTCTTGAGCACTGCCCTTCCCCTTGTTGTCCTCTATCTATGTGTGAAGTTTCATCTAGTTCCCCCTTATACTTTCAGAGATATGCTCCGGACAAAAGTGTGACGGACGGACGGACGGACGGACGGAAGGACGGACAGACGGACAGACAAAGCGGCAATTATATGCTCACCCTTCGGGGAGCATAAAAATTGAAAAAAAAGTCATATTGCTAATATAAATGAAAGGTTAAAAGAATCTATTCTAAGTGATCATTTAGGAAACACTTTCCTCATCGCAGGGATCGGAATATCTACCAGGGACGAGGCTTACCGAGTTCCTGATTGACATTTCGACCCCGGAGGTGAGATTTACCTATCCGACATGGACTAGCTCATGATGGATTACTTCTGTCCCACTTTGAGCGAACTTTAACCTCAAATCAGATAAGACTCTAAGACAGGAAATTTTTACTTTTTAACAATTGCTCTGAAGTAAATTTTGAGCAGCCCAGTGTGGTTATCGGGTCTTGGAATGGTTGTAATCACAAGTTGTATCTGAAATTGCCGGAAAACACGGTCTTGGCTAACAATGGACAAAACAAATGCAGTTGCGTCACGCGCGCCAAGTTGCTAGCGACGTTTCAAAACAGGCTTCATAGTGATGTCACGAAAAATCAGTGACGTTACAAAACTTTGATTTGCTATTTGCTAGTTGCTTGCGTGTTCATTTTCTTCATTAATAAACTTTCTTTCTAAAAGACAGAATTTTCCTTTTCTACACAGGAGGAACATACAGAACGGAGTGCCCTAAAGAACAAAGGCTGCCCCTTTACCTATTGGTAGGCGGAGGATTTGGCTTGATTAAAATTGTATTCTTATTCGTGTTGCAAAGAAAGAATCATTCCTACGATCGACTAGAAGAGGGAAACAATTATGATGATGACGATGACGTCACAGAGGATGTTGTATTGTCACGTTTTGTTCGTTTTTCAAACATGGCGCTCACTTTATTCTTAACTATTTGGTTTATATTTGGAAATGTTTGGTTCTATTCGATATGGAAACCAAATTTCAAACAACCTTTACATGAACCAAACAACTGGTGCGAGCGGTCGCTGTATTGGTATACATTTTACAATTTTATTGTTTGTTACAGTATTCTTGGGTTGATATGTTTAATGTTATTTATAATAGCTTGCTACTATACAGGTTGTTGTAAACGAAAACAGGGTGTTATATAAGCCTCATCATGGAAGACTGTGTCATAATGAACCTGCGAGCAGCGAAGACTCAAATTAGTTTATAATGCCATGCAGATTAGGTGGAGCCTTTATTTCGTGCCTGTAGATTCATTAGGACCAATAATGGGTTCGAGGTTATAAAACTTGAGAATAATCTCAAACTCAAAATAAAGCACACTGATTGGCTGCTTCCGAGCACGTGCTCGGAAGCAACCAATTAGTGTGCTTTATTTTGAGTTTAAGAATGTACTCAATTTTTATATTCTCTGGGCCTGGTGTGTGTGCGTGCGTGTGTGCGTGCGTGCGTGCGTGTGTGTGTGTGTGAGTACAGTCGAACCTGTCTTAAGGGGTCACTTTATTAAGGGGTCACCTGTCTTTAGCAGCCATTTTCTGGGGATCCTTTAGACCAAAATACAGTACAAATGAACCTGTATTAAGGGGTCACCTGTCTTAAGCAGCCAATTTTTGTGGGTCCCATGGGGTGACCCCTTAAGACAGGTTTGACTGTATGTGTTTCGGCTCCTATATCTTTGATTTTTGCGAAGAGGCGAGTGGTCAAGCGGTAACAGGCGCTCGGCTACATGTATGGTACTGAAGGTAGCGGGTTCGAATTCCTTTTAGACGAGCCACTGATAAACTCTCTTGTCAACCCAGCAATGAAAAGACTGGGATGGTTTCACCCCTCATATGCCACGTCCTAGACACTTACGATCTCTTGGACTCACTGATTTTGGGCTGCGGGACATTTTTACATTGTTTTACCTTGAATTTTATTCAACACTTTCAACCATTTGTATATTATGCTGTTTACAATGATATGCCCATTCTGTGCATGCATTTTGCTGTTATTCAGTGGATCACGTCTTGTCATAAAAATCGTATGACCACACGTGTAATAACATTTAGGCGTAGCGCATACTTGCAACGTCATTGACAACGACCATGTCAGCAATGCGTTTTCCTTTTGAAGTTAAGTTCATTTTGAAAGCGATGAAATCCCATTTTAAAGGGTCATATGTTTAAAAGAATCTTACACTCGTGGTCATTTCATATGTAATTTTTTACGAGTGTAAGGTCCTTGATATACTTTCTTGGAATATTTTTGGTTTGCCTTGAACGCATTTTAATTGGTGACATGTTACAGAAAACAGTCATAAGTCGCATGCTTATCTTCACTCAGCGTCTTATAAAGTTTGAAGATATTGTTTCCTTGTCATTTTAAGTACATGTAATTTAAAAAAGCATAGAACTTTGCATGCGATTGAACACCTGACTTCATAGTCTCGGAAGGGTTTTGAACATTTTTCTAATTGTTGTTTCTTCTTCTTATAACTCACGCTCTTGTAAAATATACACCTTGATCAAAAGCCTTTTTACCAAAGTATTAAATTTTATTTTTGTCTGATTGTTCTTCTATGTTTCGAATCCTGAAGAAAATATGAAAGCCAGAGAAACTTTTACGCTTCAACCGGGTCTGCACACAGAGAATTTTCTTGTGCATGTATACAGTAAGCGAACAATGTGAGAGAGGTTTAGTATCAATGAAACTTAGTGTTAAACAACAACTTAGGGGATAACTGTATTCAAAATTGTCATTTAGGGAGGTAAGTCGTCGATTTTATGGTCGTAAAACGCAATTTGCGACCATAAAACCGACGATTTACCTACCCAAATGATAGTTTTCAATAAATTTATCCCCATTCAAATGTACTTTTTCAAACTTTCACGTTTCAAAGCGTACTGTTTTGCATCGATTGCAAGCGCTTTTAGCAGCGTAAAACAAAACGCCAGCCAACGAGAAGCGACGTTGTATAATGACGTCGGGTTTGCGACAGTATCTGATCGCAGAATGTACTGTCGCAAACTGTTGACGTTATCCAATCAGACGTCGCGTTATATTTGTAAGTGCATCAGAATTAAGGTTGATGGTAAACTTTCGTGACAAAACAATTTTGCCATTTTCATTTTTGCTTTCTTTCTCTACGAGGTTACCTCTTAACAGCAACAAAATGCCTCTCTAAGAGCAAATTTATACACAGTTCCGAGCCACACCCAGAATGTCACTTAAAATCACCTGATAGCGTATACCTGGCCAATGCAACGACAACTTAGCACGTGACATAGTCTCACAAACAAATCGCACGTGGCCAATATCCAACATAACTCCGTGATTTTACCTTACAACTAATGGAGGGATGTATACCTGTTTAAAGAAAACAAACTAACGCCACTTTTAATAAACTTTCCGTGCTTTGCAAGAACAGAACGCATCGGAAATGCATGATGCGCCAACTGCCATGTGTAGGTTATGAGGAGGCTGATTCTTCGCCGTAGATCGCTAACATTTAGCAGACACTTGCCTTTGTCATTCGTTTTTCCGCCATCTTTTTGTAAGCTTGTGAGACGTAGTAACAGTAACTAAGCAGGCGGAGCTTAGCGGCTATTCTCGGAACTGTCTATTCCTTTCAAAATAGACCCCTTTAGGATGGGTTTCATAGACTAGAGAAACAAACAGGAAGCCACTAAAATTGTCTGCCTTTAAAACTTAAAAAAAATGTGGCAGTGCATTCTTGTTTCTTAAATAACTAGGGCCGAGTTGGGTTCTTTCGGACAGCGGGTGAATTCGGACAGTGACATTTTTTCCTTTGTTTGTCAGTTGTTTGGAAATAAAACAAATTTAACTGGGCAAACAATGAAAATCCTGATAAGACGGCTCATAATGAGCCGTCTCATCTGGATTTTCACTATTTGCAATGGTGTGTCCGAATTTACCCGTTGCCCGAAGTTACCCGACTCGACCCTATTCATTTAACTATAGTCTTTTTTCTCTCCAAAGTTTGCCCCGAGTAAAAGAAAAAAACAGTGAACCAGCAAATACACGTACCACGTGTAGCCTCTGCGCAACACAAAAAATGATTCAAACCTTTTTTGTGTTTTTGTCATGCACATTCGCTGAGTCCCAAGGACGGTGTTTGACCACAAGCCCATAGCAGTAGTTTCAAAATACATTCCAAGGGAGCCGAAGAATCAAAGTGCAGTTGCCCACTGTCGTTCGATGAAAACAGTCCCAGATGACGTTTTCGAGTTCTTCACCAATGGAGCCGAAAGTCGGCAAAAATTGCAAAGGCTGAGGCACTGACAATGATATGATAACCTCAATACCTATTCATGGGCAGCGAAACAAGGTCTCACTCTGTCACACACAATGATACCCAAATTTGTACTTTGACATGTAACGGTAATTTTTTCACAGTGAAAAAATGTGGCTCAGCATGTGAAAATCATAATAAGCCGTCACATATGGATTTTCACTGTTTGCCCAGTTATTTTTAGTTAATGTCCAAACAAATGACATATAAAGGAAACAATGCCACTGTCCGAATGTACCTGCTGTCCGAATTTACCCGACTCGATCCTAGCAAATTGCTACAGGTAACCTAAGCACAAATATAAAAATTTCGTAACAGTAAAAGGATCATCTGATAACTCGTTTATTGTTGAATGTTGTATATATACCAAACCAAGGAGTTTAAATAAGTGAGTTTTCATTGACTTGATTTAAAAGTCATTTTGATAATTAACTGAAAGTAATAACAATTTATCATAATCATATTACCTTCGGTAAGACAACATTATCTACACTTGAACAGAATGAATTAAACCGAATCTACTATGTTCTTTCTGGCAAGTGGTCTTTGCTTTTAGATGATTTTCTAGCATGCCAGGGAAATAGAATTGTGTATATGTGAATGGGCACACCTCTTTCTTTTATTGTCATTTGTTTGACCGGAGTCAATATTTGTGACTTCCTGTTTGCTTCCCTAGATTACGAAACTTCCAAAAATGGTCAACACTTTTCTCCAACAGAAACAAGTTTTTACCCTTAAGGGTTTGCCCCTTTTTTGATCAGAGTCTTTGCTAAGCGCTTAAATGGTAGCTAAATGTCTAAGCTACCTCCATGTGCACAGCGTATACTCTGATCAGACTGGGCGGATGCCCAGGCTGATCTGAGTCTGCACTGGGCGCACAACCACATTGTTGGTTTTCTCGTGTCGCGGCTCAATTTTGATAATGCCGAGCAGATGGAAAATTGGAAAGGGTGGGGTAGCTCTGTTGTGGCATAGAGCTTTGAACAATAGTGTAACACCTTTAGATATTGACAGTGATCGTAAATGCGGCATACAGTATAGATTAACTGAGAACTCATTCTTCTTTCTTTTCCAAGTACACGCGCCTTGTTGTAGTCACTCAATACACGTGTTCAGGAAATTTAATGATGATCTTAAAGTAGCCACTCAATACACGTGTTCAGGGAATTTAATGATGATCTTAAAGTAGCCACTCAATACACGTGTACAGGGAATTTAATGATGATCTTAAAGTAGCCACTCAATACACGTGTTCAGGGAATTTAATGATGATCTTAAAGTAGCCACTCAATGCACGTGTTCAGGGAATTTTATGATGATCTTAAAGAAGTCATTAGCATGCACTGTCAGAATGGCTTGGTAATCGTGCTTGGTGATTATAATACACACTTATAGGGAAAACGATTCATAATGGCAACCGATACACGTGGCAAATATCTACTTGATATGATGTATTATCATAATCTGGTGTCTCTGAATACATTACCTATGTGTACTGGGGCAACTTCTAGTTTTGTCTCATACGGAGACCTTTATGAATCTTTAATTGATCATATCTTGCTGCTTGTTGAACGAGTGAATACAATTTCTTCCTGCGAAATATTAGAGGAAGACATGTTGAACGTCTCTAGACAGATGTCAATGGTATGCATGACAGATATTCACGTCGTTACTATACTTTTCCTTCTCATATTAATGGGACAAGCTTGACGAAACTACCATTACACTATATAAACAGAGCTCGATAGCATGCTTGATGATTCGTTTATTGGGGGGCCTAAGTACTGTAATTAAGTTGGACAAGACCCTTGCAAATATAGTAGATAGCATAGTAACAGCGTCAGATTTAATGTTACGGAAAACGAACTTTAGACCTTATTTAAAGCCATACTGGGACAGAGTTTTGAAAGACCTGCACGCAGGTATGCGGCGCCAAAAATGGCGCAAGTGGATTTCTGAAGGGCGGCCAAGAGCGGATGACTTTTTTTTCCTACAAAGAATATAAACCTGCCAAATCCTTATTTCGTGCACATCATCGAAGATGTGTTGAAAATTTTCTTATGGAATTAAATTTTGAAATTGATGTGGCTGCTGAGGTGGACAGTGCGATTTTCTGGAAAAAAGTAAATAGTAAACGAAAAATTTCTCATATCAGACAAACGCTGGGACCGCAATTTCGCGACACAATGTATCGTCACCCAGCTGAAATCGCATTCGAATGGGGTAATTATTTTAGGGAACTGTACTCTGACACAAAGAGAAATCAGTACGATCAGCATTTTAAGAACTGCGTTGAAGAAATGGTTAAGGACATCACCACCGACTTATCAACCTGTAGGGACGGGGACGTTACATACATATCAGTTGATGAGGTCAGAAAAGCTGTTAAATATCTAAGAAAAAAGAAAGCATGTGGTCTTGATCAAATCTAGAACGAACATCTTATAAATGGTGGGACTGCTTTGTATGAGAAGTTGGCAAAATTTTACACAGAAATGTATAACTTTGGGTATATACAGGGTCCCCTTAAACAGGATATTATTATAACTATTCATAAAGGAGGTAGAAAATCTAAAACTGATCCAAACAACAATCGTGCTATTACTCTTCCATCGGCTATATTGAAATTATTTGAAAGAGTGGAGAAACGCATTCAGTAAACCTTTTAACTGGGTGCAAGTGGGGTTTCGAGCAAGCACTGGGTGTAACATGAACCCTACAATGTTAAGAGAATGTATCTTATATGCAAAAGAGTAAGCTGTTTAATGTTACATTGACGCACAAAAGGCCTTTGATTGGGTATGGCACGGCGGCCTCTGCTTGAAACTATATGAAATGCGCGTTAGATATCCGATGCTTAGAATGATCATTGAGTTGCATTGAGATATGAAAATCTGCGTACTTTACAAGGGACATAAATCCGACTGGTTTGAAATTCTACAAGGTATCCGTCAGATAGGAGTGTTGTATCTCGTCATGTATGTATGTTTCGTACATGACCTGCTGCATGAGTTAACAAGATGTAAACTTGGGCTCTGTATATTTGAAAAGAATATGTGTTCCCCTACGGTAGCTGATGGCATGCTTCTGTCGTCACTGTGTTATAAAACTTGAGAATAATCTCAAACTCAAAATAAAGCACACTGAGTGGCTGCTTCCGAGCACGTGCTCGGAAGCATCCAATCAGTGTGCTATATTTTGAATTTGAGAATGTACTCAAGTTTTATAACCTCTTGGCCATGTCTTAAGGAGCTAATGAGAATATGTTACCGGTATTCGTGTAAATTGCGTTTCGAGTACCAGCATATTAAATGCTCTGTTATTGTCTTAAAGGAGACTAAATACGAATATCTTAGATTTGACAGAGTATGACCGTTGTGAGACAGCCTTGTAGAAGAGGGAGAAAGTTATAGATACCTAGGAGTTATCACGGATAAATATTTGAAGGCCGAGTTAAACATCAAAGAGTCCGCTGATAAACTAAGGGGCACTTTCTTAAGCCTTGTTAACAGCTGCATATTTTATGATCATTTTCTGCATCCTGTAACTTGTATGAAGATATATGATTTCGTGGTGCTTCCTAAAGCCTTACATGGGTGTGATAGTTGGTGTCCTTTAAGGAATAGTGATTTGCTGACATTGGAACGTGCACATCGTCTTTGTGTGAAACATATGCAGGCATTAGATAAACCTACCCGAACGGCTGTTGCTGTTGGTCTTTAGGTATATTTTCCTTAGAAATAGAAATTGATCCACGGAAACTGAATCTTTTTGGTCAGTTGTGTAGACTAAGTTCGAAAGTTTGGGTCAAAAGTATTTTTCTGACTAGACTCCTGTCATATCGAACCAGTCCATATAATCAAACAGGTTTTATTCCTGATACAGAAAAAAGTACTAAATAAGTATAAGCCTATTCATATATTAGATACATACTTATACTATTAAAAACAACAAGTAATATGCACTCCCATTTGCATATTACTTATTGTTAGTAATAGTAAAATTGCTGTTTGTATGTAATTTATGCGAATAAATTATTGTTTAAACTAGATACATACTTAAGAGATGGTGTATTTCCAGGGAAGTTAACATGGAAACGCATGTTGAAGACAAGCGTAAAGAATAGCGTAGTTCTAGTTTGGCATACAAGAATGTCGGAACCAGTGTTCGATAGATTTAAATCTATACATGTACATACTGATTTTCAGCCTAATATTTTATGGGTTTATTCAAAGGAAAAATGAAAGTTACTGGCACTTTCACTGTAAAAATCGCGCTTAGCTATAATACACAAGTGGTTACATGTTTAGGTGTAAATATGTTTAGGAATATGTCATATAGCTAGACATGTACGCCTTTTTCTATTATTTTCCCGGACAAAGTCTGCTAAACACGTTTTATTCTGTTACGCGTTTCGGATGAATCCATTCTCTCTTTTCCCCGTTGATTTCAACGGAGAACGAAAAAAGAGACGAAAATGTTGACAGAGGAAATTTTCAAAATTAAAGGTAGACAGAGGCTTATGAATTACGCCTCTGAGGTAGATATAACCAGTTTTGTATATGTTTAATTTCTAAACATAAACCTAAGCATGTTGCAAATTGAACATGTTACGATTTAAACACATAAAAATCGGACTGCATTTTTTGCATTGATTCTAAACACATCTTTACAGTGATGCACTTCAGTTGTACAAATGATTTCAAACCTGACCAATACATATGGTGATAATCTTTGAACATGTTGTAATATCATGTAAGATAATGTTACAGATCATTGTATTCATGAGTGCTTTTATTTAAACAGAACAGAGAAAGGGCATTATTTTGGAATTAGCTCTCTGAGATCGGTCAAAATGTTAAAATGTTTTTGAATATTTTGAATATTCGAGATACAACTGCTCTATCAGATATCTTTCTCGGGCAAGAAAATACAGAATTAAATAAGCTTTTACAAGAGAAAAGTGAGATATTCAAAAGTATTTTCATTATCGGTTTATACAAATGTGGTATAAATATAAATCTTACTGAAAAATTCAGGACTAGTTTAATTTAATCACATTATTAACACAACCGTGCGCTGTTTTGTCTGGTTGGACTGCGTCCGGGGATGGTGATGGGTGGCTGCATACCCTGACTCGTTTCCCTGCATCACCATCTTCGGTAGTATTTTATGGTCTCATTTGAAACATGAGTGGCGCATGTTTGTGCTCGTAATACATGTCAGTGAATTTATACACTAGTATGTCTAATCCAATTTATATATGAGCCGCAACACGACAAACCAACAAAGTAGTCGTGCGCCCAGCGCAGACTAAGCTCAGCCTGGGCAATTGCCCAGTCTGATCACATTCTTCGCTGTCCGCATGAAGGTAGCTTAGACACATAGCTGCTCTTTAAGCGCTTAGCGAGCGAAGAGTCTGATCAGACTGGGCGGATGCCCGGGCTGATCTGAGTCTGCGCTGGGCACACAGCCACATTGTTGGTTTTCTCGTGTCACGGCTCAATAACTATTTAATTAACATATTCTGACTATCCTGACATTTATTGTCATTTCTTATATGTAGATAAGTTCCTCAACTCTCCAGCACCTTCTGCTACCATTTGTTTGCCCTGACCATATTATCCAACCTTCTGGACAGTACTTTCTATTTCTGGAATATTCTAGATCAGAAAACATGAAGTTCCTATAGTTTCACCAATTTTGTAGAACGCTGTAAAGTACAATGTGAACAACCTGTTTATTTTAATCTATAAAAAATCTAGATATATACTTCCAAATCATGAAAATATTTCCAGAAATTAAGCACCATGTTCATAATAATGTTATCCATGTAAGTGTCATATTAACGGATAAACGGGTAGAGAACGGGACAGGGGTGTTGGATCCCTATACATTTGGACACCTTAAATAAACACCGTAATTGTCCTAGAAATAGGACCGTAATAGGGCTGAAATCAAGTCAAACTGCTCCTAAAGGAACACTATGATCCTGGGGCCGTATTCATAAAGCCACTTAAGTCGTTGCTATGCGGTTGCTAAGGCTAAATATCTATAAAGGAGATTCCCTACAACTATGAAATTTGCTCTGGAGGAACAGTCTTTGTAAGACTGTTCCTCCAGACCAAATTTCATAGTTGTAGGGAATCTCCTTCAAAGAAATTCAGCCTTAGCAACAGCATAGCAACTACTGAAGTCGTTTTATGAATACGGCCCCTGATTTACACTGTCTGGCACACTACCTGTATCTTATGGACGTTTTTCTGCAATATAAATTCAAACTGTTCCATTTTACGACATTTACGGGATTTTATCTAGGTGTCCCTATTTCTAGAATTTTTACGGAACTCACAATTTATATTCAACTGAGCGAATTTATGAAAATAGTGTTCACTCTCAGAAGGGCTCCATTCTACTGAAAGAAATTGAAAGTAAAACGATAGGCAATGATCAGCAATTACTACAATCAAATGCCCCATCCCGCTCTCAAAACCATTGAGGAAAGAAGCACACACACATGGAAAAATTTATACAAGTTCACGACAGACAAGCACGGTAAACCGAATGAGCAGCTCTTTCCCAAACAGGTGGTCGTTCAGCTATCCTAATCAAAACAGCATCACCATCTATTTTTATCTATTTTATTTTATTTTAACTGACAAAACAAAACAAAACAAAACAAAAGGCAGATTGTGTAGCAAAACAGGTGGCCAAACCATCAAAGAACACAGACAAGCGGACATAACACATTGTAACATCAAGGAACCTCAACAGAAGTCTATTATACTCAAATATCAAAAGTACCAAAAAATCTGCATAAAACACTCAAAATACCACTGATCTTTCGAAAACTTAGCATATGCCTTCTTTATGTTGTTTCTCACAATTCAGACTCCCAAAATGCAGCATTTTTTAATGTTAAAAAGTGTTTTTACAAGGAAAGATCAAAGGGTAATTTTGTGCGCAATAATCTGAAAAAATAATATCGTTATTGAAAATATACTTAGTGCTGAAAGTTCCTTGTTGCATAATGGAGAGCGAGCTAGCAATTATTTTTTCAAACTCTTTCACACATTATCAGGCTGAGCAGATAAAAAAAGATGCGGTCTGTGTCCAAATTATTTTGTCACAAGGTTGAACAATTTAATCTACACACCAGTGATCATGTAAGTAATGTATTTTTTATACTGTAGGTGTTACATAGGTATGCTTGCCTACCCTATATTTAATAAATGCATCCAGTGTACATTACCTTGTACATGGTTGAACATTTGAGAAAAAGCTACCGTTTTCATCTGGTCTACATTACAATTTGAGAAAGAGTTGGAATAAATAATTGCTAGGTTGCTCTTCATTATGCAATAACGCACCTTCAGTACTACGTAAATTTTCAATAACGATGCTTATTTTTTTGATTATTGCGCAGAAAATTACCCTTTGATCTTTCCTTATAAAAACACTTTTTTAAGCAGCATGTACGTCTATTTTGTATTCTAAACTGTAAAGAGGAACAAAAATAAGAAGTCTGCTAACTTTCAGGGAGATACCTTACTTTTTTATGGTTTTATGCAGATTTTTACATTTACCATAAATCACCACCTTAAAGAACAAACACTTTTTCAAACGTTATTCAGTTTGCCTGAATCTGAAAAAAAACTGGCTAAGTTAAAAGAATGTGGCGTTTTGAATAAAATACTTTAATTTCCAACAAAATGATAAGTTATAGGCACGTCTTAAATATGTCCACAATGTTATTACACAGTCTGAGATCTGGACCCGAGGTTTTTAAACATTTTTCGTGCCCAACTCTGCTGAGCATTAAATTTTCTCTGCTGATAAATATGACAATACCAATTAATGTTGGAATTTTCATATTCATAACTAGAGAAAATTTAATACTCAGCTAAACTGAGTAACAACTGTACTTATCATTAATTTGCTATTTATTAGCTGGTAAAATTACATGCTAAGCTGATTTTTATAAAATCGGGGTCAGGTATTACTGTAAAACAATTGATATCTGCGGTATCACAATTACGCGGTTTAGAGACAATGACATATTGGTGCATGTAAATTTTAGCAGTCTTGATGTACCATGGCCCCAGTAAATGAAGAAAAATCCTAATTCAATTTGTCATAATTTTTCTTACTTTTCTATTTAAGGAACGTCGCAGGAAAAAGCCCTGGGTCACCAGAGATGTTCTCGACCTCTGTGATGAGAGGAGAAATTTGAAGAAGAAGAGGTATGAAGCAGGAGGAGCAGAAGAATACAGGGAAGCAAACAAGAGATTCAGAAGGCAGTGAAGAAAGCGAAGGAGGACTGGATAGCAAGTCAGTGCGAGGAGATTGAAACTTGCTTGAACAAAAACACCAGCAAGAAAGCATACCAGCTTGTGAAGGATCTAACTTCAGAGAAACAGGATAGATCCACAATTATCCAGGACAAGTCTGGGAAATGCCTTACAGAGGAACAAGAGATTCTCAGCAGATGGACAGAATATTGCTCAGAATTATACAACCATGAGACTTACGGTGACAATGCGGTTCTGGACTTCAATCAACAACCGATCCTTCGTGGGGAAGTTGAGATTGCAATAGCAGTACTAAAGAAGGGGAAATCTGCCGGAGTTGATAATATACCAGCAGAGCTTGTTCAAGCTGGCGGGAGACCATGATTGATGTTTTAACAGATATTTTAACAGGATCTGGAGAACAGGAGAATGGCCTACCCCATGGACTCATTCGCTGATTATTACACTCCCTAAAAAGGCAACCTACAGCTCTGCCAGAACTACAGAACCATCAGCCTCATCAGTCATTCAAGCAAAGTCATGCTGAAAGTCATCTTGAACAGGCTTAAACCACAAGCCGAGGAGATAATCGCTGAGGAACAGGCTGGGTTCCGAGCAGGAAGGAGCACCACAGAACAAATCTTCAACCTTAGAATCCTGTGTGAAAAGTATCTCCAACATCAGCAGAATCTGTACCATGTCTTCATTGATTTAAAAAAAGCCTTTGACAGGGTATGGCATGCAGCCTTATGGGCCACCATGCGGAAGTACAATATCAGTGCAAATCTAGTTCGCACCATTGAGCTGCTATACGACAGGGCTACAAGGGCAGTCCTGATAAATGGCAGCACAGGAGAATGGTTCAGAACAACAGTTGGAGTAAGACAAGGGTGTCTTCTGTCACCCACCCTCTTCAACATTTTTCTCGAACGGATCATGTCTGATGCTCTGGAAGAACATGAAGGAAAGGTAAGCATAGGCGGCAGAAACATTAACAATCTGCGGTTTGCCGATGACATAGACACTCTAGCTGAGGAAGAGCAGGAACTGGAAGCTCTAGTTGAAAAGCTCGACCAAACCTGCACAAGGTATAAGATGGAGATAAGTGCTGAGAAGACCAAACTGATGACGAATAGCGCAGACGGCATCCAGAGGGAGATCAAAGTAAAAGGGCAGAAGCTGGGTACCGAAAGCAGCTTCAAATACCTTGGAGCAGTTGTCTCAGATGATGGCTCAAAACAGGAGGTGCTCTCAAGGATTGCACAAGCCACTTCAGCTCTTACTAAGCTGAAACCAATTTGAAGAGATAACAATATATGTCTTGGATCAAAGATGAAACTTATGCGCTCCCTTGTCATTTCCATATTTCTGTATGTCTGTGAATCATGGACCTTGACAGCAGAGTTAGAGAAAAGAACGCAGGCCTTTGAGATGAGATGCTACCGAAGGTTACTGAACATCTCGTACAAGGACTATATAACCAATGAGGAGCTTCGAAGGAAGACCCAAGCAGCCATTGGAGAATATGATGAACTCTTTACACTGGTCAAGAAACGAACACCAAGGTGGTTTGGCCACGTCTCAAGGTCTTCTGGTTTAGCAAAGACAATTCTTCAGGGCACAGTGAAAGGGAAAAGAAGAAGAGGTAGACAGAAGAAGAGGTGGGAAGACAATATCAAGGAGTGGAAAGGAATGGATTTTGCCAGCTCAACTAGGGCAGCTGAAGACAGGACAAGGTGAAATCATCTGTGGTGCCCCAACGACCTAGCAAGGTTATGGGATAGAATAGAATAGAATAGATATGTTGTGGCATCGATTAGAATCTATTAGAATCGCCTCATTGAGTCGATTTTAACGGGATGCCACAATGTATAGTTTAATGGAAATGTATTTCAAAAAAATCTAAAATACTCATTAAATATTCCTTTTTATCTTGAACTTCCTTATGCTGTGCGTATATATATGTATTAAATCTATATAATATTGGCGGACTTATATTTAAGCGCTCTTTGGTTAAACCGCTAATATCGCCAAAATTTAGTAACCGCCAAACGTATGTGTTTTACAGTAAACAAAATGATTGCTGTCTACTTTTGTGTAACGATGGACAGCAGGCAGGATTTCTTCTTCCTCAGTGCCAAACGCCTGCCGACCCGCATGTTAGTATTAGTAAGCATTCCACACATATAAACATGTGCCTAAATAGAGAGTTCGAAAACCACGCCCACTTTCAATAGGTATACATCCTTCCATTAACTGTAAGGTAAAATCGCGGACTTGGGACATGGACACGTGCGATTTTGTTTGTGAGAGTATGTCACGTGCTAAGTTGTCGTTGCATTGGCCAGTTATACTCCGTTAGGTTACTTTGAGTAACATTCTGGGTGTGGCTCGGAACAGTGTATCAAGGTCAAAGAAATACCAGAAATGAAAATAAATGAAAGTACCCAAATCATAAGTCCGAACTCGTAAGTCATTTAAACATTGACTATTCCGGAATATTCTAAATACACAGACATGGACCCCAAACTAGAGGTGGGATCAGGTGCTCGCGAGTTGTAAGCATCACCTGCATATTATAATAATAAAATACGCCATATCCACAGTATCCGAACTACATGTACAATCTCTTCCGGTTTTCATAGCGTTGAATCGAGAGTACATACATTCGCTTATAACCAGTAGTCGGAAATCATTATGTTTTGAGATATTATCCGGAACCTGCTGCGTCATTTATAGTTATTCAGCTTTGAAAATGTAAAGAGGTAAGTTTAATATAATTTGCTATTCGGTCTTTTACTTTATTGCCCTGTACAATGTCGTGTATGGGAGGGTAGTAATTGGTACAGTATTTAAATCGCCCTTGGCATGAATCTAAAACCATTTTGAGCCTTTTTTACATGTTTTGTAAAAAAATCTTTAAAATAAACGGAAGGCGTTATCAATCTACAGATTGTTAGTTTTGATAATAGGATGATAGCTAGGTTTTGCACGACACAAACTCGTGTTAAATTAAGCAGCTCGGAATAAAATTTCTGTGACAGCCATGAGGTTTTCATTGTACAGGGTAATAAAGTAAAAGACCGAAGAGCAAATAATATTAAACTTACCTCTTTGCATTTTCGAAGCTGAATACCTATAAATGACGCAGAGACTCCGGATAAAATCTCACACATAATGATTTCCGACTACTGGTTACAAGCGAATTTTGTACCCTCGATTCAACGCTATGAAAGCCGGAAAAGAGGGTACAGTCAGTTCGGATTCTGTGATATCTATGTATCAATAGAAAAAGTCAGTGAAAATGGTCTCTTTGGTCCCTGCAGTGTGGCCGTTTCTGACCTGATTTGATGACCTCAGCCAAGGTTTGGTTGGGCTTTAAAATACCGGACTTTCATTTTCACTGACTTTTTAACCATAAAACCTTCTAACAGTCGACACAAGCTTCGCCTTATGATAACTCTTTGTCAACAGTTTTTGGGTGAGTAGCTTCCCTTTTTCAATTAAGTCTTGATATTTGAAACAAGCTCTAGAACAGAGGACTAGCTGAGGGACATAAGGGACGAGTCATTTATCATCAGGTGGGGGAGTACATTTAGGGGGTGGGGTCGGTGTACTGTGGGGGTGGGGGTGGAAATCAGTAAGCCTCGGAGCAGGGGGACATATATTTTATTCGGCATATTGGGGGGGTCAGAATTCTTCCATCAGTCTTCATTTTTGAAAAATGCCTCAGCTTCTGGAGGGGGGGGGGCGAAGCCCCCATACCCCAATTACTCCTAAAATTTCAGACTCTTTTCTTTCAAACTCAAAACTTAAAAGACATTTATGGAAATTACACACAAAACTTGGGCTGTTTCATACCAAAAAACAGATCTTTTCATTGATTTGCTAGAAGAACGGTTTGAAAGTGTCTATGGTCGAAGTCTAAATAATTTTAATCACTCAGGTCACAAACATAACATAAGAGGAACTGTACATATACATCCCATAGCAGTTACAGGCAGCTTAGGAACATATAAATCGAAATGAAATGATACGATTAACTCAGACTACAGAAAAGAAAGGAGAGGGAGCAAAAATGCCAGAAAACATATTCAGTCATTCAAGTTTAGCGACTAAAAAGGAAGATTATCTTCACAACACCCCGATTACATTAAAATGTAATCCTGGGGAGCAGAGATTGTCATCATTATGACCAAGAAAATAATAATGGCAATGATAATTATACATTCAATCGGCTTAAACAGCGTCTTCAGTATGATTCTGATAGGAAAATGAAGTTAAAGCGTAGAGTATATCGAAGACACTTATATCGAAGACTCCTATATATATTAAATCCGAAAATGATAATAATAATAATGTATAATGTCAGCAGCCATCGCACAATATTGTAAAGAATACAAAAACCCAAAACCAGACTGAACGACCCGACATTCACGATATCGAGTAATTTCTAGAAAAAAGGAAGCGGAAGAAGAAGTCAGCAGTTGATACGATTCTCTGTAGAAATGTATACTAATTTTTTTTTCGGTCGGATCGCTCTGCCTACATACAAATTTAAAGAGTAACTACACTTCAGGAACTGACTGAATCAGATCCCAAACCCTATCCCCAACATCACTTAGTAATTGATAACAATATTACTTATATGATAATAATAATAATAATAATAATAATAAGGCCTAGCACAAACAACACCACTTAGTAAGTGATAACAATATTACTTATGTAATAATGATAATAATAATAATAAGGCCTAGCACATACAACACCACTTAGTAAGTGATAACAATAGTACTTATATAATAATAATAATTATATTAATAATAAGGCCTAGCATATACAACACCACTTAGTAAGTGATAACAATAGTACTTATATAATAATAATAATGATAATAATGCCTAGCACATACAACACCACTTAGCAAGTGATAACAATAGTACTTATATAATAATAATAATTATATTAATAATAAGGCCTAGCACATACAACACCACTTAGTAAGTGATAACAGAAGTACTCATATAATCATAGTATTAATAATAATAATAAGGCCTAGCAATAATAATATAATGATAATGACAATAATGATACCAGCAGCGAATACAACAATATTAAAAATATATATGTACCTTATTTAAAGGTAGGTTCCTGGCCTAGCGATAACAATTATGTTCACAAAATAATTTTGTCTTTTTCTGGGTAGAATTGAATTCTTTTATTTTTCTGAAACTGTTGCTACTGAGAAAATCGTCAGATGTTGTAGAAAATAGTCGTTTTCCCTTTGGTTTATTTTCTTTTGTTGGAATTCCAGTTCTAAAAATAAATATGTATATATGTCTACAAGTCCGCAGTTTCTGATATCATTTGCCAACGGTTAATTTTCTCTTGACGTGAGCTCTTCCAGAGGTCCTGGCATGGCAGATGGGTTAAAACTATCCCAAAATGCAATGCAGCATGGCGTCAGCTATATTATCTATTTTTGGCGCGAACTAAAAATAGCGCTAACCTGTGTGCGAAGCAGAGTTAGGAAATCCCTTGCAAAACGATTTTTCTACGATTTTTTGATTTACACTTTTTAGTGAAACTTATTCATTTCCTCTTTATAAGTGCTTTCCAACAACTTGGATAAAAATCATCAAAATTATGATGCATTCCAAAGTACAGGAACCTACCTTTAACTATTAACAACAGATGGCGTTGCGAGAAAAGGCAACCTGAATACGAAGAAGAGCAGTGATTCAGATCATCCTGCGCTTTGGCGCATAACCACCAACCGAAATACCCGCACTTCTCTAATGCCCCTATTCCACACAGACCACGAATCCCACGAATCGTCACGAATTGATAAATTTTGAAATTCGTGGCGATTGTAAATTTTCTGGTCCAATTCGTGATGTTCTACGATTCAGATACGATACCAGTACGATAGAGTTACGAATATTCGTGGGATTCGACTGGACTCACACGAATATTGTCAAGAATTCAGTATGATTTACAAGAATCTCTTTGGACATAAGGCACGAACGTTTAGAATTAGTTACGAATCAGTTAAGAATACGCCGAATGCAGTTACGAATCCGGTACGAATAAAACTGAATTCGTGACTATTCTTGAAAATCCGTGGGATTTTCTCTCAAGATATGTATAAAAAGGCCCAAATCCTGATCTAACCCTTTGCTGTATGCACATATTAAGTATGAGTCATCAGCAAACTATGGCCACAAAATGAAGTCTGTACCCACCAGGCACATAACCTCGTAACGACGTCGTACTAAGGTCACTGCAACGTCGTAACGTCTCGTCGACGTCAGTAAGACGTCAGTTTCCCGCTGGGTAGATAATGAATGCGTTCAGATTCTTCACTGTGCGCAAATGCATCAAAGTACGCATTCACGAATCCCCGATTGAGTTGAGAACACCTAAAAACGCCTCCGAATCGATTTCGATTCAGTTACGATGCCTAAGAATGCACTAAGACTATGTTACGAATTAACTACGAATTTTTGGAATCGGGAATTCGTGGCCAAAATTTTGAACAGCTCAAAACTTTTGTCACGAATTCCCGATTGCTCAAGAATTGCAAGAACTGACTACGAACATATACGATTCAGTTAAGAACTTCACGAATTGATTACGATTCAGCTACGAACACTAAAATTTCTCAATTCGTGGCGATTCGTGGTATTCGTGGTCTGTGTGGAATAGGGGCATAATGCCCCTTTTCCACACAGACCACGAATTCCACGAATCGTCACGAATTGATAAATTTTAGAATTCGTGGAATTGTAAATTTTCTGGTCCAGTTCGTGACGCTCTACGATTCAATTACGATACAGATACGATAGTATTACGAATATTCGTGGGATTCGACGGGATTCGCATGGGATCGCACGAATATTGTCAAGGATTCAGTACGATTTACAAGAATCTATTGGGAAACACGTCACAAACATTGGAAATCAGTTACGAATAAGTTAAGAATACGCCGAATGCATATACGAATACGGTACGAATAAAATGAATTCGTGACTATTCTTGACAATCCGCGGAACTTTCTCTAAGGATAGGTATAAAAAGGCCCCAAGCCTGATCAGTAAGCATCAACCATGAGAAATCGGCGGCCACAAAATGAAGTCTCCATCCACCAGGCACATGACGTCATAATGCCATCATACTAAGGTCGACGCGATGTAGTGACGTCATTTGACGTCATTTGACGTCATATGCCTCCTGAGTAGATAAACTGCATGCACCCAGAGAGTGGTTGGAGTCATTACTGTGCGCAAATGTGTCAAGCCACAAATTCACGAATCCCCGAATGAGTTAAGAATAACTGCGAATGCCGCAGAATGGAACACGATTCAGTTACGATGCCTAACGATGCCTAAGAATGCACTATGAATTTGTTACGAATTAACAACGATTTTTTGGAATAGGGAGTTCGTGACCAAAATTTTGAACAGCTCAAAATTTTGCCA
This sequence comes from Ctena decussata, assembly GCA_963989385.1. Classification (NCBI taxonomy): domain Eukaryota; kingdom Metazoa; phylum Mollusca; class Bivalvia; order Lucinida; family Lucinidae; genus Ctena; species Ctena decussata. The sequence goes on from OZ022506.1 coordinate 11,407,836, forward strand.
CGAAATCGCCGATTGCTCAAGAATTGCAAGAACTGGCTACGAATATATACGATCTAGTTAAGAAATTCACGAACTGATTACGATTCAGCTACGAATCCTAGACTTTATCAATTCGTGGCGATTCTTGGGATTCGTGCTCTGTGTAATGCCACTATTCCACACAGACCACGAATCCCACGAATCGCCACGAATTGATAAATTTTAGAGTTCGTAGCTGAATCGTAATCACTTCGTGAAGTTCTTAACTGAATCGTATATATTCGTAGTCAGTCCTTGCAATTCTTGAGCAATCGGGAATTCGTGGCAAAAGTTTTGAGCTGTTCAAAATTTTGGCCACGAACTCCCGATTCCAAAAATTCGTAGTTAATTCGTAACAGATTCTTAGTGCTTTCTTAGGCATCGTAACCGAATCGAAATCGATTCGAAGGCGTTCGTATGTGTTCTCGACTCATTCGGGGATTCGTGAATATGTACCTTAATGCATTTGCGCACAGTGAAGACTCTGGACGCATGCATTTATCTACCCAGTGGGCAAATGACGAGGTAATGACGTCGATGAGAAGTCACTACGTCGCACTGACCTTAGTACGATGTCGTCACGATGTCGTGTGCCTGGTGGGTAGAGACTTTATTTGCGGCCATAGATTTCTGATAATTCATGCTTAATATGTGCGTACAGCTTAGCGTCTGATCAGGCTTTGTGCTTTTTATATATATCTTGAGAGAAAGTCCCGCGGATTTTAGAGAATAGTCACAAATTCATTTTTATTCGTACCGGATTCGTAATTGCATTTGGAGTATTCTTAACTGATTCGTAACTAATTCTAAACGTTTGTGCAGTATTTCAAAAGAGATTCTTGTAAATCGTACCGAATTCTTGACAATATTCGTGCGAGTCCAGCCGAATCCAGTCGAATCCCAGGAATATTCGTAACCCTATCGTACCTGTATCGTAACTGAATCGTAGAGCATCACGAATTGGACCAGAAAATTTACAATCGCCACGAATCCTAATACTTATCAATTCGTGGCGATTCTTGGTATTCGTGGTCTGTGTGGAATAGGGGCATAAAATGGGGGCATAACAGGCTTATGACATAACAGGGCATAACAGGCATACACCGGGGCTCAACTGGTGACCTTCTTTAGCTTCAGATTTCCAGTGGGGTTGTTTGGCAGGCCAGGGATCTCCACCTGTCAGACGGCCCGTTGTATCTGTTGAGTCCTCGTCTTTGCTTCTTCGTGGTGTTGAAATTTGATTTATGTGTTTACCGTGATGATTCATTGACGAGTTAGAGGGTTATCATGCAAACCAAACAACCAACTAAATGTTTTGTACCACTTCAGAAACTGAGAGTGAGGTTGGGCCTGTAAAATCGATTTAAGCCCCCCAGTAATTCATTACTGACCGTTCCAAGGCGGTAGTTCTGTTGTGGTTCTCTGTTGCCTGTTTTTTGAAGTCAGAGTTTTTGTGATGTTTTACCTTATGTATGTTCTTATTATTTTTGGTTCGGTTTGGGTTGCTGAGTGGCCACCTTTCGGGAACAAGCTGCTCACTCGTTTGGCCATATGTTCTCTGTATCTTGATTATTTGTAATCTTAGTTGTTTCCAACTATGGTTTGAGGGCTGAATTTGGATTTTGATTGTTTCAGTTCCTGGTCTTTGCATACTTTTTACTTTTATGTTCTTGCAATTCTTGAGCAATCGGGAATTCGTGAAAAAAGTGTTGAGCTGTTTAAAATTTTGGTCACAAACTCCCGATTCCAAATAAAATCGTAATTAATTCGTAACAAATTCTTATTGCATTCTTAGGCATCGTAACTGAATCGTAATCGATTCGGAGACATTCTAGGTATTCTATTCGTGAATTTATGGCTTTACGCATTGCACATAGTCAAAACGAAAGCCAGTATCTGCACGCATGTAGTTCATCTACCCAGCCGGCATATGACGTCAAAATGACATCGTTCTGACGTCAGTGATATGTCAATACGTCGCATCAACCTTAGAACGACGTCGTTACGAAGTCTTGTGCCTGGTGGGAAGACACTTCATTGTGGCCATAGATTTCTTATGGTACGTACTTAATATCTGCATACAGCAAATGCTCTGATTAGGCTTCGGCCTTTTTATACCAGTCTTGAGAGAAAATCCCATGGGTTGTCCAGAATAGTCACGAATTAATTTCTATTCGTACAGGAGACGTACATTCTTAATTGATTCGTAACTAATTCCTTACGTTCGTGCAGTAGTTTCCGATAGATTCTTGTAGATCGTACTGAATTCTTAGCAATATTCGTGCGATTCCAACCGAATCCAGTCAAACCCCACGAAGATTCGAAACACTGTCGTACCTGTATCGTAAATGAATCGTAGAGCGTCACGAATTTAACCAGAAAATTTACAATTCCACGAATCCTAAAATCTATCAATTCGCAGCGATTCGTGGGATTCGTGGTCTGTGTGGATTATGGGCATTATACCCCTATTCCAAACAGACCACGAATCCCACGAATCGCCACGAATTGATAAATTTTAGGATTCGTAACTGAATCGTAATTACTTCGTGAAGTTCTTAACTGAATCGTATATATTCGTAGTCAGTTCTTGCAATTCTTGAGCAATCGGGAATTCGTGGCAAAAGTTTTGAGCTGTTCAAAATTTTGGCCACGAACTCCTGATTCAAAAAAAAGTAGTTAATTCGTAACAGATTCTTCATGCATTCCTAGGCATAGTAACTGAATCGAAATAGATTCTGAGGCGTTCGTAGTGTTCTCAACTTATTCGGGGATTCGTGAATTGGTACCTTTGATGCATTTGCGCAGAGTGAAGACCCTGGACGCATGCATTTATCTACCCAGCGGGCAAATGACGTCGCACTGACGTCGGTGAGATGTCACTACGTCGCACTGACCTTAGTACGACGTCGTTACGGCATCATGTGCCTCGTGGGTAGATATTTCATTTTGTGGCCATAGATTTCTGATGATTCATACTTAATATGTGCGTACACCAAAGGATCTGATCAGTTTTGGGGCCTTTTTATACCTATCTTTGGAGAAAATCCCACGAATTTTCAAAAAAGTCACGATTTCATTTTTATTCGTACCGGATTCGTACGTGCATTCGGCGTATTCTTAACTGATCCGTAGCTAATTCTTTATGTTCGTGCAGTATTTCCAAAGAGATTCCTGTAAATCGTACTGAATTCTTGACAATATTCGTGCGATCCCATGCGAATCCCGTCGAATCCCACGAATATTCGTAACAATATCGTATCTGTATCGTAATTGAATCGTAGAGCGTCACGAACTGGACCAGAAAATTTACAATTCCACGAATTCTAAAATTTATCAATTCGTGACGATTCGTGGAATTCGTGGTCTGTGTGGAAAAGGGGCATTATGCCCCTATTCCACACAGACCACGAATACTACGAATCGCCACGAATTGAGAAATTTTAGTGTTCGTAGCTGAACCGTAATCACTTCGTGAAGTTCTTAACTGAATCGTATATGTTCGTAGTCAGTTCTTGACTGAAACTGGACCAGAAAATTTACAATTCCACGAATTCTAAAATTTATCAATTCGTGTTGATTCATGGAATTCTTGGTCTGTGTGGAAAAGGGGCATTAGAGAAGTGCGGGTATTTCGGTTGGTGGTTATGCGCCAAAGCGCAGGATGATCTGAATCACTGCTCTTCTTCGTATTCAGATTGCCTTTTCTCGCAACGCCATCGAATCCCACGAATATTCGTAACCCCATCGTGCTTGTATCGTAATTGAATCGTAGAGCATCACGAATTGGACCAGAAAATTTACAATCGCTACGAATTCTAATATTTATCAATTCGTGGCGTTTCGTGTGATTCGTGGTCTGTGGGGAATAGGAGCATTACAGAGACACAGAAGGACCCCAATCATACCTCGCAGTTGCGCAGGCTGAATCGGGTTTTCCCTATCCAAGAAGCCATATGCTACCTGTTCGCGCGCCGCTCCTTCACAAGTACACAAAAGCAAAATAGTTCGTACCTAGCATTTCAATTCTCCTATCGACGTTCTCCCCGCACCTCAGCAGAAAGCATCCATAGCCGCAGTAACGAGGCGAGTGTCCGTCCAAGAAAAAAAAAATAATTCGTGACAGCTAACCTCAATTTCTATAAAACATGTTAAAGTATTAATCCGCCAGGCAAATTTCCCAAGCATGAAAGAAAACTGTATGTTTTTTGACTGTGGGTGGCATCGCGAGAAAAGGTACAGGAAATACGAAGAACAGAGACTCAGCTTAGCCTGTGCTCTAGCATACATCGACGGAACGGAGTTTCTACGCTTCGCTATGAGACCATCAATGGCACAAAAATGTCCCGATCACACTGCACATTTATGCAGGGTGAACCGTGTCTTCCCCAACCAAAGAAAGCCGTACGCGACCCATTCACGCGCAGCGACATCACAATAATCAAATGGAAATAGTCAACCACAGCTAACCCCGCCTTCTAAACATTTTAATTTATCCTTCCACCAAGCAACTTTCACGTGCAACATAGAAAATACAAAAGGTAGTTGAATCTAAGAAAACCAGTTTGAATCACGTATAAGTTATATCAAGTAGGTGATTTATGGTAAATGTAAAAATCTGCATAAAACCATAAAAAAGTAACGTATCTCCCTGAAAGTTAGCAGACTTCTTATTTTTGTTGTTCTTTACAGGTTAGAATACAAAATAGACGTACATGCTGCTTAAAAAAGTGTTTTTATAAGGAAAGATCAAAGGGTAATTTTCTGCTAATAAATCTGAAAAAAATAATATCGTTATTGAAAATTTACGTAGTGCTGAAGGTGCATTATTGCATAATGAAGAGCGTCCTAGCAGTTATTTATTCCAACTCTTTCTCAAATTGTAATGTAGACCAGATGAAAACGGTAGCTTTTTCTCAAATGTTCAACCATGTACAAAGTAAATGTACACTGGATGCATTTATTAGATATAGGATAGGCAAGCATACCTATGTTAACACCTATATATATAATACATTACTGACATGATCAGTGGTGTGTAGATGAAATTGTTCTACCTTGTTAAAATAGTATCACCTGTCTCACCTGTGTGTTTTGACAAAAAAAATTGGACACAGACTGCATTTTTTTTTCATCTGCAGCCTGATAATGTGTGAAAGAGAAAGAGTTTGAAAAAAATAATTGCTAGGACGCTCTCCATTATGCAACAAGATACTCTAAGCACTAGGTATATTTTCAATAATGATATTATTTTTTTTCAGATTTATTCGCAGAAAAATATCCTTTGATCTTCTCTTATAAAAACACTTTTTAACATTAACAAATGCTGCATTTTGGGATTCTAAATTATGAGAAACAACATTAAGAAGGCATCTGCTAAGTTTTGGAAAGATCAGTGTTTTTTTTTTTAGTTTTTTATGCAGATTTTTTCTTTGTCTCAAATCAGTGATTATCACCACCTTAAGTTATGTTTATCTTAAAATGTAACGACTGGAGAAAAGGTACCGTATATACGAAAGGAAGAGACTCAGATCAGGCTGCTCTCTTACCATCACCGTGCGGAGTACCTGCTTTTCGCTGAAAGACCATTACAGGTATGGAAAGACCCAGATAATACTGCGCAGGTGCACAGGCTGGTCCAGGCTTTCAAACATCGAAGAAGCCATACGCCAACCTTTATCTCGTTGCGACCATATACATACCTATCGTAAAAATTCCAAACATTGGGACACCAAAGATAATTACCATAATTGTCGTAAAAAACGAACAATTCGGTCTTATAGTGCAGAAATGTTTTCAAAAAATGTAGATGGGATGGCAAATAGTGCAGAACCAGATCAGACCGCTCCGTTGAGGAGCATTCTTATTTGGGTCTGCACCACTTGCTTAGACATAACTGTCCCAATATTTAGAATTTTTACGGTATAACACAATTTACACAGGTAAAGTGACTAGATGAAAATAGTGCTTGACAGCAATCCCCACCTTCTAAACATAACGTATTAATCCGCTGCACAAATAGACCTTTTTCACATTATTTCTGCGCATGCGCCTATCGCTAAGGTAACACGTTATGTCCCGATAATCGGCGAGACTTTACACCGATAGGGCAACAGATTTTACGCCTATTAGCTTGACTTACTTTTGCAGGGTCATGGGTCAGATATGAATACTGAGGATAGCATTCATGATTTCTGCAGTAAAGTGTCAAAGATTCTTGTGTCTGCCGCGGAGGGGTTGGCATGATTTAACAAAAAAGTCCATCGGGAAAGTATCAGAAGACAGAAAATGAAACCCTGGTTTAACAATGAGAGTAGAAAGGAAAGACAAAATTATCTTAAATCAAAGCATAAATTTAGGAGGATCAAATCTTAGAGAAATTATGATGATATGGTTGCTTGTAGTAAAATTTGCAAAATGCAAATTAACAAACAATGTAGAGAGTACCATAATAGTATCACAAATAAGCTAAGAAGTTTAAGGCATACAGACCCTAAATCTTTCTGGAATATGTTGAATAAATTTTCAGGGGAAAGAAAAGAAGCATTAAAAAAAGTTTCAACAGAAGTCTTTTATGAACATTTCAGCAACTCAACACAAATAATCCTGAGGATGACCTGGCTGAATTTGATCTACAAAAAGTTACAGATTCTAATACTGAGTTAAACAGCCCTATAACAATAGCAGAAATTTCTAAAATAATTTCTACTTTCCAAAATCAGAAAGTTTGTTCAGCAGAAGATTATGTTTTAAATGAATATATCAAATACTCAAAATATTCTCTACTTCCAATTTATTGCAAATTCTTTAGCCTAATTTTGTAAAATGTGTATTGTCTCTGATGCATGGTGCAAAGGCTATATATTACCGATTTATAAAAACAAAGGAGACCCGCAAAAAGCTGATAATTATAAGGGAATAACCATTTCAATTTGTTTTGGAAAACTATGTACGAGCAATTTAAATTATAGAATTAATACATTCTTAGACAAATTAGGTATCTTATCGGAAGAGCAGGCTGGTTTTTGTAAAAATTATGGAATGACATATCTTGTTTTTCCCTTAAAATGTTGGTTGATTTATGTGTGTTTAAAAAACAGCATCTTTACTGTGCATTCATTGACTTTAAAAAGCACTCGATTCTGTTAATCGAACAGCATTGTGGCATAAACTAATATAAAATAATATCAATGGAAACGTCTTTCATGTTATTCATAATATGTATCAAACAGCAAAATCATGTGTAATGGCTGGCAACAACATTTCAAACTTTTTCAGCAGCTCAGCTGGTGTCTGACAAGGAGAGAATTTATCCCCAATATTGTTTTCTTTATTTCTAAATGACCTTACTCAGTTTATGTCTAAACACTACGAAGACCTGAGCCTACTTACTGATGAAATTCATTCTGTATTTGATAATGAATATATTGAGGTATATTTTAAACTGTATTTACTTCTTTATGCAGATGTCAAAGAAGCTGTGTTTGCCTTTTGATATTCAATTACATTTATTTGATAGTATGATTGTTCCTAAACTGTTGTATGATTCAGCAGTGTGGGGTTGTGAAAATGTTGACATGATTAACAGATTCGAATTGAAATTTTGTAAAATGTTGCTTGGTTTAAAAATGTCAACTCCTAGTGTTATGATTTATGGTGAATTTGGTATCACACCCTGAACTTAAGCATACAGAGCAGGATTCTGAACTTCTGGGCAAGAAATATCAATGGCAAACACAAAAAGATCAGTATACTACTTGATAAACGTGTGTATGAGTTGCATAAGAGGAACATATTTCACTCCCCATTGATTATGTATGTTGAGAACACCCTAAATAAGTTAGGATTATCAAATAACTGGCTTTCACAATCCGTTAGCAATTAAGATTCTTTCAAACGAAAGGTTAATTTAAAGAGTAACTACACTTTAGGAACTGACTGAATCAGATCCAAAACCCTATCCCCAACATCAAAGGGAAAGATTGACAAAGACATCCCAACAAACAATAAATTTCAAGTGATAAGCAGTTCTTTCCCAAATAGGTGGCAACTCAGCTATCTTTACCAAACTAAATTATTTAGACCAACAGAAGGGTTACAAAAGACTAAGCAAATTATACGAAAAACATTTAACAACTATTTTTACCTATTTTCAATTTTCATCACAGAAGGGTTAAACTGAAAACACAATAAACCAAACAGCACCGAACATAAAACAAATGCATCCGCAACGAAAGTACCGCCTTGGAACTGTTATTCATGATAATTTTATTCAAACATGGAATAGTAATGTCTTTGAGGCATCAAAATTTACTAACTATCGAATTTACAAGAACTAATTAAAGTTTAATTAATATCTAAACATATTGCCAATAAATCTTTCTACTATAATGTACAAATTTCGGTGTTCCAATCATAAACTTCCCATTGAGAAAGGTCGCTTTTTGGGTATCGATAGATATCAACGTTTTTGCAATTTATGTTATTCAAATGAAATAGGCGATGAATATCATTACGTGCTTCAGTGTGGCTCCTTCTCTGCGGACAGACACAGGTACCTTTCACCGTATAATCATCAAACACCTAATACATATAAGTACGAGTCACTCATGACCTCAACTGATACTGATACTTTGACAAGACTTGTCCTGTTTCTGAAAAGCAAAATGTCAAAATTTTCCTCGTGTGTTTAGAATGTCAGCTGCCTTGAAGCAGTACCTATTCATTCGAGTTAACATTTTAATGTTTGTGTATTTTTTTCTACTTTTTTTCTTCTTCATTTTGTCTCATCATGTTTATATGTATTTTGCAGTTCTAGTCAGCCCCGATGCCTGTATGGGCCAAGAGTAATAATAAATCTTTAAAAATCATGAAATCTTGAAAATCTTGAGACTTTATATGTAATAAATGATAATTTACTTGTTTTAATCGTTTATATTCTTATTAACTACTAAATCAAATTCATATTTTTATTTTCCTCAATCTTAAACATCAAAGACTATGAAGAATTGTCTTTATTTTAAAAATATCACGAAAGCTGATGATTCACCTAAAATACGAATTCTGCAATTTCACAGTCACATTTTTTATGCTATGTTCTTTTGAACTTTAACTAATAAGATGAATGGCTTGAAGAAATATGTAGAAACACAAAACTCAGAAATAGGTATATGTCAGATCGCCGAAAAGCAACTGAAACAAATATTCTTAATTCGAAATTGGGAGTTTAAATACACACTATTTATGTACTTTAAATTTAAGATATCAATCACAGAATACTTATTTATTTCATTTGATTTTGCTCTATCAAATTGACCCCTTCCAATCGAATCCCCTTAAATGTTTAAGTGATAATAGAAGTAAAGGCATCTCTTAATCACCTCATAATTAGAGTCATAAAACAAGCGCTGTGTCCACGGCTGGCCACTAGGGCCCCAGTGGGATACATTCATGAGTCAGTCAAGTACAACATTGAAAATGAAAGAGATCTGAATACTGTATTTAAAATTTGTTGATAAGCAATCCAAGGTCTATTGCATGTGCAGAGTATATCTTGATGAATGAATGACAAAGCAGAACTGGGACAGACAAAGTGGATTAAGGTATGTGTATTTGTTATTGCTTTTATAGCTATCAGATGTTAACTAACGTTTTATCTCACCTTACTTAAACGACGCATGTCGCTCATTGAATAATCTAGAGAAAGTGCGAGGCAGATTCCAAAATTTCACCCGAGCCCAATACAGTCCAAAAATTTGGAGACGCCTTGTCCAGGTCGCCTTGTCCAGGTATAGTCCCATTAGGCACGTGACGTTAGATCGACATCGAATCAACCGCCAATTCAACGGTATGACGTTGAACCGGCGTTGAATCAGCGTCGAACCAACGTCGCATACCTGCATGTGTATATATAATTCTACATTAAACAGGGATCTGGCATTTAATGCAACACAGAATATCTTTGGCTCTAAAACGACCAAGTAGTATTGGCATGAAATAAGTGTCAGCTAACAGGTAATGGTATCAGACCTAGATCAGGATGCGTAAAGGCACAAAATGGTGTAGGCCACCTCTGCTTCACCACAGAGCTAGTAATAAAAATGGAGACAAGTAAGCAAAAGAATTCAAGTGACCTCTTTAAGCAAATTGTTTTATGATTATACCAATAAACAAGCTAAAATTGGTTAGGCAGGTTAACTCCTGATTCGTCAAACGAGCTTTATACATCAACATGTTTTGTCGTTTATAACAAAAATGCTCAATATACTTTTGTCTTTAAGATTTAAAAAAGTACACTCTAATAGATAATGAAACTCGTCGCCAAGAGAATTGCTCGCGCACAGTGTACATTTGCGATCGTCAAATTCTACATTATGCCGTCTTCCTGTCTCAATGGGAAGTTTATGGTTTGAAGTCAGGAATCGGACCATATTTAGACTAAAGTTTTTCGAAAGACTCTGAAAATAATTTTCCAATGCAGTATCGTGTTTAAATGATTAATTGTAGTTTTTACCTTTAGTGGAGTTATTTAGTTTCTCGTGCCATGGCTGGGAAACTGATGCAGGAGTACTGTGACATAATGTGGCATAATTCAATGCGCTTTGATTCAACCAAAGATCATTTCGGCCGATACTGCACAAAATTTTTCAACATTGCGAATCTGTTTTAATTCCAGACCTACTGTTGTTGTTTTTTAATTTGATATAAAAGAAATGCTAACTTTGATTCCTTAACACATTTTACCTTATTCAAAAAATTAACCATACGTGTTTTAATAGTTACTTCTATTTGAAAACGGCCGAGTTTAGCATCAATCATGTAGAGTGGGGTACTTTTCCTGGATCTAGTTATTTTTCGAAGATACTCTGTCTGAATTTTCTCAAGTATTTCTAAATTTCCGAAACTCATATTTCACTTGCGCATGTCAAGTAGATGATTTTGTTCTCAATTAAATTTAATGCCTGCATTTGTGATATCAGTTCTCCAGGTGCCTTTTCCTCAGCAAAACTACTTTGGCTTCTGGGGGCTGTCCCCCCAAACCCCCGCCACCCAGAGGCCCAATTAATATTATTAACAGTAATAATTATTAAGCATTCGACAAAAAAGATTTCTGGATGCCTGTTAGCAGAAGAAAGTGCAAGAAATGCAGACAAAGTTTAAACTTACCATGATAATTTAACCTGTTACAATATGAAACTGCTCTTTGTCTGACACAAAATGGGTAATATGGTGTGTGTGTATGCGTGTGTGTGTGTGTGTGTGTGTGTGTGTGTGTGTGTGTGTGTGTGTGTGTGAAAGGTAGCTGGGATTGGGGATTGGGGGGTCATAAATCTGATGGGGTTGGAAAAATAATTATGGTGAGACATAGGGGGATGGAGGAGGTCGGAAAAAATTTGGTGAAGCATATGAAAATGTACCCCCCCCCCCCCCCTTCCCCACGGTAATAAATGACTCGTCCGTATGCAGGTGCCAAAGGGATATTACTACTCAAAAATGGAAAGTTTACTCATGGAAAATTGAAGTCGTCCCTCTTGTTATAAGCTTTCCATTGTCAATATAGAGATAACAATCTAAGTATGAGGCAGATGAAGTGGACTCTGTTGTATATTTAATTTCAAGTTCACAAAGATAGATGCGGTCAATAAACTCCGAAATCTTTGGATAATTCAGAGACAGAACATCATCTATATACCTGTTACAAAGCTTGCAATAACTGCAGATATTGTTCACTAGAGGTGAATAAATATGGGTTATGATATATGGTATGTTTTGTGTTTAATGTCTGCCTAATTATCAGGAAAACTTTACAAACTTTAGGGTATAATATTCACAACTGGTTGGATCGCTTCACATTATGTGTGCGAACAATGAAGGGTCCGATCAGATCTGCTAGCTGGTCAGGCCTTTACTGATCGCAGATGCGTTAAGCAAAATATTTGCATGTCACAGCTGTTATTTACGCTTTAAGTAAAAAGATAGGCAATGATCAAGAATTAATACAATCAAATCCCATATCCCGCTCTCAAACCCAATAGGGAAAGAAGCACACACACACGGAAAAACTGACACAAGTTCATGAAAGACACGCACGGTAAACCGAATGAGCAGCTCTTTCCCAAACAGGTGGTCTAACAGCATAGACAAGCGGACATAGCACAATGATACATCAAGGAACCACAACAGAAGTACCGCCTTGGAACGATCAGCAAAAGATTACTGGGCAACAGGGATCTCCGGGTGTCTCAACACGTTTTGGCTGTCGAGTCCTCATCCTTGCTTCATTACGGTCTTTTCTTGATCTTAATTGTTGACCGTGATGACTCTCTGATGAGTTAGGGGACCTCCATACGAACCGAACTACCAACTAATTGTGTGCACCGCAGCGGAGGGTGAGGGTGAAGGTTTGGGCCCAGTAAAACCGGTTTAAACCCCCCAGTAGTTATTACTGACCGTCCCAAGGCGGTACTTTTGTTGCGGTTGCATTTGTTTTATGTTCGGTGCTGTTTAATTTATTGTGTTCTCAGTTTAATCCTTCTATCATAAAATAGAAAATAGGTAAAAATAATTGTTAAATGTTTTTCATATAATTTGCTTAGTCCGTTGTAACCCGTCTGTTGGTCTAAATTATTTAGTTCAATAAAGATAGCTGAGTTGCCATCTATTTGGGAAAGAGCTGCTGACTCGGCTTATCACTTGTAATTTATTGTTTGTTGGGATGTCTTTGTCAATCTTTCCCTTTGATGTTGGGGATAGGGTTTGGGATCTGATTCAGTCAGTTCCTGAAGTGTAGTTACTCTTTAAATTAAACTAGTTTTACGGGATCCAAACCTCGCCCTCTGCTTCTGCGGTTGTTCGAAATATTTAGTTAATTGTTTGGTCCGCAGGAAATGTTCCTAGCCCATCAATGAATCATCATCGGAAACCCTATTTGTTATACCATATCGTTTTGACAACGGCCAAATTTGCAGATTTTTTTCCTGAAACCCTCTCTGACAATCGGTATTCTAAACGCATAAATTATTGGATCGGAAGCCGTATTTATCATCAAGCATATAATTGTCAAAAGGTGAAACATAAAGAACTTCCTGTGTAGTGCGATATTTCGCCAAAACATTCTAACCCCCGTATTAATCCAAAATGGAAGATAGAACAAAAAGTACACACAGACAATTAGACAAACTGTAATAGCAGCCTTTTTCATGGATCGTATATCTCGATGATTCCTCACAGTGCTCGTATAAAGTGCTTTGAGTACTGCTATATATAGAAATAAAATGGTCAGGAATCCGACTACTGCTACAATAACTATTGACCATCGGTACGTCTGGAAAGGTATTGCTTCATAAAATGATATCTGTCGTACTAAGATAACAGTGATATGAACACATGCAGGTAAAAATGATGTTAGCCAGACAACTGCTATAATATATGCAATAGTTCGGGCACGAATCTGCTTGAATATTCGAAGATGTTTTAACGGGTATTTAACCATAAAAAATAAATCAAAGGTAATCAGAGCAATTGTCAAAAGTGAGGAGACAGTTAAAATGTAGAACAAATACGTAGTAAAACAATGAAATATTATAGCAAACATAAACTCGAAATGAATTTCAAATAAGAATTGCAAAACTGCTGCTCCAATTTCTATAAAAATACAAAATGCCAAAAGGGCGTCACAAATGGAAAGATTCACAATAAGTACGTAATAGAGTTTACAGCAAAAATTAGATGACACTATAACAACGACAGTTAATATATTTATAACGAATGATATCGAAGCAAAAATGAGTATTGCTATCGCTAATCTTATAAAAATGTCTAAAGGTAAAGTATCTGAAGTTGTTTCCACGGTAGAGTCCACTCGTCTGTTGTTAAGTGTACACGTCACGTTTATGGTTGAGTTTTCCATACTAAAAGATGGGCGCTGTTTGCGTTTATCAGCCTATAGAAGCGCTGATGGGTTTCAGTCCCGATATCAGTCCGCTTTCAGAAGATTTTTATACAATACATCCCAGTCCGTTGTAAGGAAAACATATGAACAATTGTTCTGAAAATGGACTGGTAGTAATCGTATTATGCTGCTTAAAGCCGGTACTATTCACATTCGAATGTTTAAGGTAATTATGCAGTGCTTTATTCCTCCATTGTACTTATTAGTTCTAAGCTATACTCTGAAATACTTCGCTACTGTTGGTTTTACTCAATGTAAATACTTAGGCATTATTGAGCATGTGTAGGCATTTATTTAAGATATTGCCGCAAAGAGACAGCAAGTCATTATATTGCCACTTTATATCTTTGAATCGTTGTCTGTTGGCTGTATTTTTTGTGTTTTGGACGTACAAATCACTCGCGTAGACGGTTCTAAAGAGGGGTCACATCATATGCTTTCCATGAGAATTAGGAGCAATTATCTCTCAAAAAGCCATCGTTTCTGGAACTCTGTTAAAGTACATGCATTTTCTGTCTGCTGTCTGTAGTTTTAAATCACCTGTAAAGGGAAATAAAAATTAGAGATTAAAACACGTAAAAATATCAATCAAATTATTTGCTATATGAACATATTATACGCATATTATACAAATACTGAACGCCAGAGAAACATACACAAAGTACGCAGCAAACCTTTGCAAAGGTAAAGAACTGTTATCAGGTTATATTTCCAACTCAATTTTCCACTGCTAATTTAGCGCTATTTGATTGGTCATGAGCGTATAGAAATCGGCGTTTATACTATGATAAATCCCCTGAACCAGAAATCGGGAACTACTTGGACTATTTTCTTTGCGGCAGTTTCTAAAAATTCTCTGTATAGCTGATATTTTAAAGATAAAAATGACCGAGTTGGAATTATAAGAAACGAATTTTATTTTTGTGGATTTTATGGATGTGTAAACGCCGGCGAATCACTCACAAACCTTCGGGCTTTATTCAGTTTGTGAGTGATTCGCCGGCGTTTACACATCGATAAAATCCACAAAAATAAAATTCATTCCTATATTGTCGTGTCAGTTAAAATGTGCATGAGTGTTTCGATGAAAAGAATCTCTGGAACTCTCAATATCTTTGTAAATCCCGATTTACCTGCGATTCTGTATCCCTTTATCATATGCTGCAATTAATTTATTATTATTTTTTTTTGACTGTTTTAAGATCTTGAATCCAGAAAACTAAAGTAAGGTACCATGAAGTGTGAACAGGCATTTAACATAAGGTTTTCTACTGGGCATTCTATCGCTAAACTGTTCAAACGGAAAAGAAATGTCTTTGTATCAGCGTATATATACTGTAATGAAACGCAACACCTAAATACATTCGCGAAGGAAACTGCGGCGTAAAAACATAAACTTTAGCGTTATTCGTCTTCAAGCATTATTCATTCTTTAACATAAAGGGAGATAATGTGACAGTTGACCGATTTCAAGACGCTGTTTTTTTTTAGTAAAAATCGAAACAGTCAAACGAATTTAGCGTGGCTTTTTACACTTGCAATTCAGAGGTCATTTCTGAGCACATTGTGCTAAAAGAAAAGTTTTGCAATGGAATTTAAAGTTTCTCGAGGAAGTGTGATAACTCTTTTATTAAAGACCTAAATCTTGATAAAAACATCTTGTACTGTGTTTGGATGAAAATCATACTCAATGCAATGATCAATTCAAACTTGCTTTGTAGCACAGCCGAAAAAAGGAAACATAAATTTGTGGGCGTTTCTTTTGACGTTCAGTATACTGTATGTTCGGTGGAAATGGGAAGTTGCAAAAAGCAAATATCTCTCCACAGAGATTATTGGCACTTACCTCGTCAATAATGCATACGAGAAGTAAATGAGCAACCTTCTTTCGTTTGTATATTGTTTGTTGTAACACCGGTCTTGCAATCAATTAACAGTTGTTCCTTCTAGTTTCACTGTACAATTTCATAGCGCGTTCATTCTCTTATTTCACTTTTTACTCTTGGCGGAAATTTCCTGCAACCTTGAAATTATGATAAATTTGGCTTCTACTTCGTTAAAAACATTTTTATTAGGCCAGTACTTATAAAGTTTGTTTAACCACTTTTGAAGCGTTAATTGCAAACCTTTTTGCCCCACTTTTCCCTGCAAATTGATTACAAATATACGTCTTGCAATTAGAGAACAAACGCTCATTGGAGCAAAGTACAAATTTATCATGCATCTGCTGCAAAGTCCACCTGATAACGGGGCTATGTTAACATAGTATGATATCATGTCACTTTAGAACTGCGCTTGCGCGAATGTTATCAGGCGATGCCTTTAAAGGTGATATCTGAAAGCGATTTGCTTGTCTGTTACATTGGATGTGATAGAAGCGTTTGATTGGTCAAATGACGTCACCAAATCACGTCATAATGCATAACGCGACGTCAGCAAGTTCGAACAAAACAGCGTTTGCTTTTCACTTCTTTGACGATCTTTAAAAATGTTCTAGTGATGCATGATAAATAGAAAACCATGTTTGTGTCTTTTGATATCAAGTTTATCAGGCTCGACAAGAAACACGTCGGACTGGCTAGGCAAGCCTCGCCATTCCTACGTTGTTTCTGGTCTCGCCTGATAAACTTGATATCAAAAGACACTGACATGGTCGTCTCTATTTACCCTCTGTAAAACTTCATGTTATGACTTAGAATAAGGTGAAGGGTGCAAAAGGGAGACACCATTAATTCAAGTAGAAAATGGTCATCCAATTAATAATAAAGCCATATATTTCAGACCTGTTAGCTGATGTTGACGGTAAATTATTCAGAGAAGCATTGCTCTGAACATCATTGTCACAAAACAGACGAATTTGAGACTGATTCCTTTCTCTCATTTATGTGTTGATAAGTACGACTTTATACTTGGTTTAGAACTGTTATAAGTAAAGTTAATGGACTCTTTATATATTTCAGATGAAAAGTGGGAATACAAACAAGTTAAAAGCAACGTTTCGATTAAGTGCACACTTTTTTCATTCTTTTATTGTATTTAGGAAAAATAATGTCTTTGGTTTCAGATATGTTTTATGAAAGGGTGGCGTGTTGAAAAATTCTATAAGAATATTCGATAATTAACTAACAATAAACATAGAACTTACGCTGTCTCCTGAAATTAACTCTTTCACTGTCCATTTAATATTGTAAATCGGAAAATCATTATATGTAATAGGGTTTTATTTTCCCGACACTTAACGATTGCAATAGTTTCTGAAAATGTAAAAGCCTTTGCAAAATAATCACGGTCTGCATCAATATTAAAACTCCTTCGACTTTTATTCGCGAAAAAAGGCTTTGAGATTTTTAAGTTCACAGAATTTTATCATAGCCTTTAACGAACATTGAGACACATTTCAATGGATACATCATATAGTTTCTCAAAACTTACGTAACAGATTTAGCGCAAGGTAACAGACTTTACCACAAGGTTCTTCTGCTGTTTTCAAGTTAAAATCTTTTTGGTAACTCAAAGGGTTTGGCTGAACCACGTGCATGAAATTTTGAGAGTGCCAGGAAATGTCGTTGTCTTCGTCACTGATATCGAGTAAATGTCGAGTCTATTACGGAATAATGGTATAGTTATCAGCATAATTGAACGAACAAAAGCTGAAGGTATTTGAGCCGCGACACGACAAAACCAACAATGTGGTTGTGCGCCCAGCGCAGACTCAGATCAGCCTGGGCATCCGCCCAGTCTGATCAGAGTCTTCGCTGTCCGCATGGGGGTAGCTTAGACTCTTAGCTACCATTTAAGGGCTTAGCCAGGAATCTGAGCTGACTAGGCGGATGCCCAGGCTGATCTGAGTCTGCGTTGGGCGCACGACCACATTGTTGGTTTTCTCGTGTCGCGGCTCATTTCAGTCCTTTGAGAGTAATGCAATATTTATTATGCTTTGCAACCTTTTACAAATTGTCAGATTGAAAAAGTTTACATAAAATGTGTATGTAAAACAATTTACCCTCAACCATATGCTTACCTCTTAAGGGATGTCATCGAAATTTACGATAGCTAAAAAATAAAGATGCATAACACTGCAAGTTCAAACTCATCAATTAACAAATGCAGCATATAGTTGTCTCGTCTACGAAGCAGAAGCGAGACATTTGAGCCGCGACACGAGACAAGAAAACCAACAAAGTGATTGTGTGTCCAGCGCAGACTCAGATAAGACTTGGCATCCGCCCAGTCTGATCAGACATTTCGCTAAGCGCTCAAAGGGTAGCTAAGGGTCTAAGCTACCTCCATGCGGACAGCGAAGACTCTGATCAAACTAGGCGGATGTCCAGGCTGATCTGAGTCTGCACTGGGCACACAAACACTTTGTTGGTATTCTCGAGTCGCGGCTCGATTATGTATTGCTTTTCCGTTGTTGGCGGAGGCGTTGTAAAATTTTATCGAGTTTTCGTGTTTAGCTCTATTTCTCAAGAACGATAAGGGCTAGAACCATAAAACTTTGGTCACGCATACATCTGATGCGAGCTATGACCCTATGTATTGTTTACTGGAAGCGATCTTTTCGTGGTTCCACTCTGAGTACTGGGAAAGTGTGTGTTTGATATAGGGATCAAACATGTTTTATACCAGTTCCTGAGGAAAAGGTTGAAACCGAAGGCGAAGCCTATAACAACCACATCCTTCCTTCTTGGGGCAATATCAATATAGGACAATTTATTTTCATTCACTCACATTAGAAAACCGTGCGCCTGTAGTATATGGGAGAAGACTTTATTGTAAGATTTCATCTATAACAAATAGAGTTGCTGGCTAGTCATTTAAGTGATAGAGTCTGGATACGTTCAACGTTGAAACAAAGTTGAAACAGTATTGATTCAACGTTGTCACGATTTATCAACCTTGTTTCAAAAGCGTGTTCGAGCGTGGATATACATCGTTTGTAACGACTAAAACTGCGAACCTTAGAGGAGTATAATATTTAAGGTGGTGAATAAAACCATAAAACTTTAACGTATCTCCCCGAAAGTGAGCAGAATTCTTATTTTTGTTGTTCTCTATAGTTTAGAATACAAAAAAGACATGCTGGTTAAAAAAGTGTGTTTTATAGGAAAAGATCAATGAATACATTTCTTCTTGAAAGCCTAAACCCATAACATCGTTATTTAAAATGCATTTAGGTCTGAAGATACTTCAATACACTGCGAAAAACATCCTAGTATTTATTACTATTATAACTACTTCTAAAATTGTAAGGTGAAACCGTTGAAAACAGTATCTTATTCTCAAATGCTCGATCATATATAAGGTGCATCTATACTGGATACATTCATTAAATATAGGATAGCCAGGTATACTTGTCTACTATATCGCACATTATATAAAATAAAAAGATAGGCAATTATCATGAATTAATGCAATCAAATTAAAATCTTAAAGAGTTCTTTCAAGAGCAGAGCAGACATTAAAAAGAAGGAACATAGGCCATACTCCGAAGTTTCGGCTTTCAAGCCTCATCACTGACTCTGGCAAAATCTGGTTACGAAATGCAGAGAAAAGCATACCGTGATTTGTTCATTTTAATCAGGCAGTCTGTTCAACATCTGATTGGTATCAAACGGGTCCGAATAGTTAAAAAGTTATGATTTGGAATAAAAGTCTTAATCAATTAAAATTTCTGATTTCTCAGAATATATCCTCAGATCTCAAAGGACGAAAATGAAACAAAATCTGCACAATAGATGATGTACGGGGAGACGTTTGACGGCCGCCACACGGCACAACACCACGTGCAGCGAATTCAAATAAAATCTTAAAGAGTTCCTTCAAGAGCAGAGCACACATTCAAAAGAAGAAACATGGGCCACACTTCGAAGTTTCGGCTATTCAAGCCTCATCAGTCACCCTGAAAAAATCTGGTTACGAAATCCAGAAAAAAGCAAACTGTAATTATTTGATTTTATTCAGGCAGTCAATTCAAGGATGCCTGATTTGATTATCATTTGATTAATGCAATAAATCCCATATTCCACTCTTAAAACTAAAAGAGAAAAGGCAAAAAAATGACAAAGTTCACGAAAGACATGCATGACAAATCGAGAGAGTAGCTCTTTCCTAAAAGGGTGGTTATTTAGCCACCCTAACTAAAACAGCAGCAACATCCATTTTCACTGATTTTATAATTTAAATAACAAAACATAGCTGAATGGGCCGCTATTCTGGTAACAAGACTGCTTGAGACCATAGAAAGCGGACATAATAACAAGTAACAAAATTGAACCACAACAAAAGTACCGCCTTGGAACGGTCAGCTCTAGAATACTGGGGTGCAATGGCTGAAACATGTTTACTGATTCTAAACCTCGCCCCCTGCCTCTGCGTTGGTTTGAAACAGTTAGTTAGCGATTTAGTCTGCATGAAGGTTTTCTAACCCATCAATGAATAATCACAGGAAACAAAGAAATCCGTCCAATGATGAATTAGAGATAAAGACTCGTCAGAAACAACGTATTTGTTTATGTTATTGCTTTACCTCCAGGGTAAACAGCTATGTACATGTCTTGACTATTATCATATTGTTCATGCAAGTCTCGGTTAACCCATTTACGAGTATGCCCCTTGGACTCTTCTGCCTTTATACATTGTATTAGTTCATTTGTTACTTACGGGGTGTTTGGTTTAGTTTGGTTTTATCAATTCTTATTTTATTATAAAGAGAAATACACATGTGACTTGTGCAAATAGTGTATATCCTGGTAAGAAGATGCATTTTCGGCGTCTGATCTGGATCTACGGCCAGTGTCCCTTTTATGAGACACTGGACATAAATGGGTTAAGTGATTTTTTCAACCCTCATTTTTTACAGAAAGTCTTTATAGGATCGCTGGATACCCATGTTTTCGTTCGCCTTCAGTCATACTTTTAAACATTCTTTCATGTTGTACTAGTCATTTTGCTCTAGGAAACTAAATTAAAAAATGCATACGATGATTTAAAATGCATTTATTAAAAAAAGATAGCACAAAATATGCGTTTACCTGATTTAACAAAATATCAGTCTGCTTCATTTTTTAAAAGTACGATTGGCTAACATAAAGCTTAAATAGCTCTGTTTTGACATTTTTACAGGCATACTTAGTTTTTCCTCCAGATGAATTTTGCTACAGTTTTTTTTTTTTTTTTTTTTTTTGATGATTTTAATTTAAGGATTTTTATACCTAGTACAACGTTGTTTGCCAAGTGGCTGTGTCCCTATCATGCGAGAATTACACCCTGAAGGTTCTGTAGCCTCCTCCTCGTAAACCCAATGCACAACCCCACTATCCTTTTTCATGGGGCAAGTAGGAGCCATGCGCAAAAATTGATATGACTTTTAAAAGCTATTGCTAAGCGGCATATTAGAATATTTGCTTCCCCATATTAATATATTGATACGTATAGGCTTTCAAATTCTTCCGTAGACGTGGCTATATTAATTTCATTTCAAATGCCAAAGATTTCAGCTGCGTTTGCCAATAAAGACCAAATTATTATAAAACGTCTCATGTGGTTAATGAATATTAAGGAAAGTCCTTATTGGGCTTGACGACCTATTGCTAAGCTTTTAATTAGCCTTTCTTTTTATTTCAATATATAACTTAATGTACAAAATGCTAAATGTTGAGGAAAATCCGAAAGATAAGATCACAGTGCTGCTAATGCAATCTCAGCTTCCTCACGAAGGATCGTTGTAGACCTCATTCTGGGGGTTGAAGTCCAGCACTGCACTGTCACCCTATCTCTCATGGTTGATTCACTCGTGGCATTTCGTGGATAAAGTACAGCCTGTCGTCGAAGCCCATCTCTCTCCAGCCTGTATATGTTGTCAACAGCCAAAATCCATGAGTACTATATGTCCCTGAAGCCTCGGTAAGTCCGTGAGTTAAAGGCTGGCCTGCTGATCTAGCAGACCAGGGTCGAATTCCGCTAGGGGCGGAAATCTTTTCAACTTTAAACTGGGTTTCATTGCACACAGCCTCTCATTATCACACTGTCATTGATCTGATATGACTTAACCACTGTTGAAAAGGACGTACAATCACACAAGTCATCCATTCATCCACACTGCCTCGCCTTGGTCTTGCACATATGGCCGTTGACTCACTGAGTTCTTCCGCCCTGGCTGCCCATTCTTCTAGGAACTCTTCCAGCCCTGTGATGTTGTGTTAACACCACTCAATCAATCCCAAAAAGCTACTGACGAGCCCACTGCCTCATACAGCTGACAGTGTTTCATGGTATTTATTTATCTACACTTACCATGCTTATCTTCATTGTTGAGGCCTAAAGGTAATTGGATACGCCTCTTTTATACCAGCCTTACAGAGGGAAACAATTATTGTGACTTGAGCCGCGACACAAGAAAACCAACAGAAAACCACCCAGTCTGATCAGAGTCTTCGCTGTTCGCGTGGGGGTAGCTTAGACCCTTAGCTACCCTTTAAACGCTTAGCGAAGAGCCTGATCAAACTGGGCGGCTGCCCAGGCTTATCTGAGTCTGTGCTGGACGCACAACCACTTTGTTGGTTTGCACGTGTCGCGGCTCAATCATTGTGACTTCAAGTTGGCTTCCAAAGACGTAAATCGGCGGGGATCTCTCATCGAAAGAATTTTCTCCATGACAAAGTCTTTCCTTTAAGAGAAACCCCAGTAAGATATGAGATGATTGCGATGATTGTGGTACTTTTTGGGGGTTGGTTTGGTAGGGCGATGGTGCTGTGTAAATTTCAATGCCGGGGCGTCCTACTAATTTGGATAATAGTTGGGCAAGGGCCGGCTGTGCTTGAAGTAGGTAGAATATGGAGAGGTATTTGGAAATCTTTTAGCATCGACTATCATTTCTTCTCTCTCTCTCTCTCTCTCTCTCTCTCTCTCTCTCTGTGGATAGATCGATGGATGACCTGCGATCTAAAGTCCTTTTTAACAGTATTTTTGTTATATCAGGACGATGAGAGGGTAATTATGAAAAGTTGTGTGCAATGGGACCCCGGTTACGATTGAAAAGATTTTCGCCTTCAGGTGGTCTTTTGGGTCAGCAGGCCAGGGCTTAATTTACTGAGCTACCGGGGCTCCTTTCTCTCTGGGAGACGCCTCCAAGTAGACTGGAATAATGTCTAAAAGAACCGTTAAACCCAAACCAAGTAGCGCACGCACCAATAAACTTCTCTTTTGTTCGATTTTTTTGGTTTGTCCTGTTTTTTCTTTTGTATCCAATAAGTTGTTGCTTGTGTTGAGGCTCGCTTGGTGGCCACCTATTTCTAAAACAGATGTTTATGTTGCTTTCAGAATGGGTTGTCCTATGACATACATCCACCGTACTTCTTCAGTTATAAGACGAAGTTTTTACTTCCAGATTTTTACACCCCGACACACGTTAGTTGCGGAGTATTATGTTTACACGTTGGCCGTCCCTGTGTCCGTCCGTCCGTCCATAGTACGTACGTCCTTCTGTCCGTCCGTCCGCATTTTGTTTCCATTCGATTACTTCAGTATTTATCAACGGATTTCATTCAAATTTTGCATATGCATTTGTACCAAGAATATCTCGCTTGGGATTGTTAATGGGCAAATTTCGATAATTTTGGACAGAGTTATGGCACTTGTCAATGTACAAAAAAATTGTTTTTGGCCTCTTGTTCCTTTACTATTTGAAGTATCATGATGAAACTTTTCATTAAAATGTTTAAAATAGCAAAGGTTTTTTATTAGCATAGAAATTTTGTTCTCAGAGGTTATCTGCCCCTGCCCTGGGGCCATATACATGTATAAACTCATGAATTTTTTTATATAAAATCAGAATTTGACGCAATTTTTCTGAAACTTACAGCAAATGATCAGAGTGATAAAAGCCTCATGTGATGCTCAAATTGCACCCAATGAGAGTTATCTGCCCCTGTCCCCACATGTATAAAATAATGATAAAATCTACAAATATTTGATATCAGAGTTCAAAGCAGTTTTTCTGAAACTTACAGCAAAACACGATCAGAGTAATAAAAGCCTCATGTATTGCTTGAAACTGACCCCATGGGGCTATCTGCCCCTGTCCCCAGTCTACAGACATGCATAATATGATGATAAAATCAAAAGAAAAACGTTAATAGATTTTTCTGAAACTTACAACTGATGATAGAAGTAACTGAAAGCTTCTTGTGGTGATCAAAGTTTGGCCCTAAAGGGGGTGAGGCTATCTGCCCCAGCCCCGTGGCCACACACATGTATAAAATCATTGAATTTGTACATGTGTTTGATCAGGTGGTAAGTGATTTATCGGAAGCTTGTAGTAAGTGATCAGAGTAATGAAGTGTCCTGTCATGACAAAACTTTTGTTCCATGGGGTTTGGCTGCCCCTGCCCTGGGCTAATACAGAGAAAAGATAATTCAGGAAGAATCGGTGAGTGAAATAGGTTTGCAGTGGCGGGGATTGTTTTAGAAGGAAAACCTCCACCTTTTACCAGACTTTCAGTCGAACGATTTAGACACTTAGACTGATTTAGATATATGAGGTCACTTCAGGGACTAGCTAAATAAATACGGTGTTGCCCAGTCACGTGTTGATTATGTTCTATCTTTTTTTCCTCGGCGGTCTCGGTATTATGTGGAACTGTTTTATCAGCTCTTGATATTTTATAAATTTCAATAAAACCAAGTAAAATGGACCCTTTGACAACTGGGGACAGAGAAGATGCAGGTCAAATGGTGCCTCTGTTGTGTAGTCTGATCAGAGTCTTACAGTTCACTTGTCACATATAGAATATGGGACTTGGATATCTAAATGCCGAAAAGAGAAAACTTTGATCTGTCTTAGCGGAAGCGCACACTGATAAAAATCAAGTGTGTACTATGCACATTGCGTTGGTCCCATGTTCATGCAACCCCACTAAATCTATGCAACATCAATAAAACCTGGCGTGGATCAACAACAAACAACAAATCAAATCAAGCAAACGTGTTTATTAGTTTAATAAACATCAAGTAACATACAATACAATATAATACAATACAAAAGCATACATTTATATATAACATAACATAAAATTTATATATAATTGATGGAATTTCTGACCACTGTAGTATATGGCTTACTAAGTAAATATTACAGAAAATTAAATAATTTGAGAATAAATAATAGACTTGAGAAAACCCACTCTGTCATTGTTTGGATTTCAGGTAGCTAGAGAGTAGCAGGGCAAACACTGATGACATGCTCCGCTACTAGTGACGTCAGAGAGCTGTTTCCATAGCAACTATGGAAATACCAACTGTTGTGCTTAGTACCCTGGCAGAATGACGTGCCGATGGCGTCACTTTGTCATCGATATAAACCCTTAGTTGCAACTGTAACAGATCTATGACGGTATTGCGATAGGAGCCTGACATACTTCGCCAATTTTCCAATGACATTATAAACTGAAATTCGTTCAACAAAAACTTCATAGTTTCTAAAACAAATAATTCTCAAGTCATTCAATTCCGTTTTATATATGAGCCGCGACGCGAGAAAACCAACAAAGTGGTTGTGCGCCCAGCACAGACTCAGGTCAGCCTGGGCATCCACCCAGTCTGATCCGAGTCTTCGCTATCCGCATGGAGGTTGCTTATACCCTTACATGTAGCTACTCTTTAAGCACTTAGCGAAGACTCTGGTCAGACCGGGCAGATTCCCAGGCTGATCTGAGTCTGCACTGGGCGTGCAACCACTTTGTTGGTTTTCTCGTGTCGCGGCTCAATTATATAAGTAAATTATTGTTAAGGTTCATTGTTTGGAATCTTATGCCCTCAGATAAAGTTGCAAATGCGTGTTTAAAATAGTATACGATGTCTATTACGAGGATCGTCCAAAAAGTTCTGTCACTGGACTCATACCTTTGCTCACAGACGTGATAGCTTACCACGGTTTGCAGCAATCCAAAGAACAATCTTTTATCTTTATACTGATATCAGGTAAATGGTGAAAACATGCCATCTGGTTTAGTTATAAGCTCAGATACAGACCTTATATTTGACACTGGCCTATTTGCACGATTTTTGCTTTTCTGCTGGCTTGCTTCATGCTGCATATCTCGCCAATTACATATCGCAGGATTCTGAAATTTTCAGGGTTGCTGTCTGTTGCATTTTGTGGGACACAATATAAAAATCAGCGACTTCTGTCAATTATATGCGATGCAAAATATTGATATATGAAATATGGTGAAATTCACAGTCACGTGATTTTCAAGGACCCACTGTGCCTTCAGTTTAGGGATCTTTTCTGAAATTTTGATTGAGAACACATTGTCATGAGCTACTGCAGTAAAGATATGCTTCAGAATTTTAAATATTATACGTTTATGAAGCTTTTGAACTTAGAACATGACCTAGTCGATTTTCCTATGGCGTTGTTTGCATAAAATTGAGGTTACGAAATGCTGTAAACTCTTTAAAATGGACAGAATCACTTGGAGATTTTTTCGTTGTGTTTATTAGCACCTGAGATATCGTAGGCACCGGGCAGCGATAATAGACATCCCTTCATTAATTATTGCCGGAGTTGCATCTACAAATTTGCCAGTAGGGTGAGGGTACTCTTCTTTTGATGCAGATTGTGAATGTAATGTCATTTGGTACAAGAATCAGTTTTTACAGCTATGTGATAAAAAACAGGGTTTCTGAATGGTTTTTATTTTAGACGAATCGCGCTTTTTGTTTTCGAGATATAAGCCAGTGACAGAACTTTGGATGACCCTCGTGGCTAATATCTTTTTATCATATCCTTTCTTACTCAGTGCTTTAAAGATCTGAATGAATTATAATTATAGAAAGCATAAACTATTGTTTAAGGTTAAATTGTACGCTTTCAAGGGAAGCAACTCAACCATCCACATCTATGCCTACACTCTAACCCAGGGCCAACTCCCAAAGTAAGGAGCCCTCCACCCCCTCCTCCCTTTCCCTTCAAAGCAGATCCATCAGCAAGGTCCATGTCGCCTGAGAAAGCATAAAGGAAGTCCTAAAATTTGCCTCCCTTCGTAGCAGTGGCGGTAAATATGAAGGTCTACCTATACATCCAAACTGTGCCAACGAAAGTCGTAACAAGCACTAGTTACCGCAAATGTCGTAACAAGCACCGGTTACCGCAATATGGAACAGTAGAAGGTCCTGACAACTATGATTAGCCCATTTATGCCCAATGGACTCTTCTACTCAATACATATAAAATTGCATGAGTCCATTCGTTATTTAAGGGGTGACGGGGGGTCGGATGATGCGATGGTGCTGCGTGTACTTTCCAGTGCCGGGGCGTCCTACTGGTTTGGATATCAGGGCAAGGCCTACTGTGCTTTGTGCTTGCAAATAGCTGCAGGTGGGAGCTATTTGGACATTTTCTCTCGTCTATCATTTCCCTCTTTTTTTCTCCCTCTCTGCGGGAGACGGTCAGATATAGACTGAAATACTGTCTCAAAGGGCCGTTAAACCCCAATCAATCAATCATTCAATCAATCAAACAACTGGTTAATTTTTTGGATTTCATTTTATATGAATTGCTGTAAATTTTATGCAAACAGTATGGAACCTGATCAGACGCCGCATGGTGCGGCGGCTGATCAGGATCTGCACTGTTTGTCTTTGTCACATTAATGAGATGTTATGCATTTAGGGGTAAAGGTGAATTGGAATGGATACACCTTCTTTTTGACAAATGGAGACAACTATTATGACTACATGTTTGATTCCCTGGACAACGGAACTCTTCCAGAAAGGCTTTAGGAGAAAACTCTTTCCATAAGATTTTGTTCCCTTTGTAGAGTGGAACATCGAAGAGTTACTGCCCCTACTGGTGTAATATTTGACCTTTGGAAGCCGTGGCTAGTATGGAGACTAAAAGATAGGCAATGGACAGGAACTTATAAAATCCAATCCTTTACCCCATCCCCAAATACAAAGGGAAAGAGTATATACCATAATGAACTGACAACAGTTCATGAAAGAGACGCAGATCAGCCGAATGAATAGCTCATTCACAGACAAGCGGACATGAAAAACGCATACAATTGAAGAACCACAAGGGAAGTACTGCCTTGAAACCCTCAATACTCACTGACAGAAAAATCAAAATTTTGGGTATCTTTGCTACTTCGTTTCATCTGAAATATACTGCTCACAAAAAGTAGGGGATATTATGACATAGAAGCGTGTAGAAAAGTAATAATAATGGCTGGGTTAGTTTATCGTTGTATATTGACAGAACACTATTCAGGTAACAATATAAACAATCAATACCGGTCATGTGACCTTGAGCAGCACATAAAGGACCATGGGGTCTACACCTCAATTTCACATCGGCGAAAAAAAATCTTTTGAACCCTCAGATTTTGTGAATAATAAAATTCTACATAATTTTCCAAACTGAAAACACCCACTTTGATAGGCTTTATTGCGTTATTTTAGGTGTAGGGCTGTTACAAATGTCACCATATGATAGACAATTCACCACACAATGGTATCTTTTACGCCTATCATTTTCTCCTGTGATAAAACCGCATGAAAAAAGTATCTGTATCTTGTTAACTAAGGTATTAGGCGTCTGTCATAATAAAGTTTGCATAAATATTATCGGTCATTGCTGCGCTGGATTCGTGTGAAATTTGGGTAT
The DNA here is from genome assembly GCA_963989385.1 of Ctena decussata. Lineage (NCBI taxonomy): Eukaryota > Metazoa > Mollusca > Bivalvia > Lucinida > Lucinidae > Ctena > Ctena decussata. The sequence goes on from OZ022506.1 coordinate 11,436,476, forward strand.
CGACCCCTTGTCTACTTCCAATTTACTCTGGGTCACGTGACAAGCTTAATCGTTTCAATATTTATATTGAGGGTCTCTATGAATATTTCTTTTATGGATCATAACAGTTTAATATTCATTTACTTGTTTTCCTTACTTCTGCTGCCTTAAATGTCTTAATATCCCTTACTTATTTTGAGCAGTATATATTGCAGCCAATCCGAAACATAAGTTATCTGGAACGCTTAACTTACACTCACATTTAGGTTTGTTTCCCTGTCTTAAATGTACGTGTTTTACATGAGTATTTTAATGTTAAATTTCGAAAGCTTCTGATAGTTAAATGCATTTGATGGCATCCTCACGGGAAACATATTTCAAAAACTCACTGACTTACTTCTGTATCCCATTCAAATAACTGCTATATATATTTATGTATGTTAATTGTCTATGTAAATTCTTGTGTATCAGTATATTTCAATAAATCATTGTTTACACTAACGACTGGTTTAAAATCAGTTTTACTTATACAAAAGCAATAAACAAATCACACGTTAATACAAATCGGACTTCTAAACAATAAGCCATCTGACATCTGGTTCTTGAATCTGTATCCCAGATTGTCAATTGTACCTTTAAATTGTATGGGGACATAATGAACATATATATTTACAATAGCATCTAAACACAGAGTATTCCATAAATGTACAATTAATTACCAAAGATGATATTCTAAGGTAAAACATGCACCATTTATGGCATAATGTACTTTAAAGTAAACAATTTGGTTTCGTTTAATAAACTCTTGGTACGTATATGTGTATTGTGCTTGTTCTGTTGCTCAGCTGAGCAATTCTGTTGCTCAACTAACAGTGAGCATCTGCACTACAAGCACAGTGCACAGATACATTGCTAATTTAATCTATTCATATAAAGCTATTTCTCATCAGATACATTGCTCACCCATCTTTACTGTCCTGTCGATTAAAAGACTAATTACTAATGCAGCCTTTACGCACTAACCTGTTTTTCAACAGAAGCATTGCTAAAGAAATACTGTTTCTAAACAAAAAAACATTGCTGTTTAATTTTGTTTTATATATTCCCGTTCCTACAGTTCAGTTCAGTTCAGTTCAATTCTCTTATCGACGTTACCCAAGTGGCTCAACGGTACGTAACCATAGTTGCACACACTTGTCGCCGTGTGTCCGTCCAACCTGTTCCTACAATGCTTATTCGTCCTTTTTTATATAAAGCCGTTCCACAACATACGCATTGCTTATTTATCCTTTTAACAAAAAATTCGTTCCCCAGCATATATGATTGCTAATTCACCTTTTTGATAAGAAGCCATTCCTCAACATGTACACTGTTAATAAATCCTTTTCACATAACCCATTCCTCTCTCTCTATATATATATATATTGTTTTATCACCATTTTCATGTATTGCCGTTCCTCTACATATACATTGCTTATTCACCCTCTTCATATAATGCCGTTTCTCAACATATACATTGGTAATTAACTCTTTTCATATGATGCCGTTCCCAAAAATATACATTGCTAATTCACCCTTTTCATATAATACCGTCTCTCACCATGTACATTGCTTCTTCACCCGTGTCATAAAAAGCCGTACCACAAAATATACATTGCTAATTCAACCTTTTCATTTAATGCCCTTCCCCCAAAAAATATACACTGCTATTTCAACATTTTCAAATCACGCCGTTTCTCAAAATGTTCATTGCTTATAAATTATTTATATCACGCCGTTCCTAAACATATATATTGCTATTTCACCCTCTTTATATAACGCCGTTCCTCAACATATACATTGCTAATACACCATTTTCAAACAATGCCGTCTTTCAACACATGCATGGCTAATTAACCCTTTTCATATAATGCCGTTTCTCAACATATACATTGCTATTCCACCCTTTCCATATAATGCCGTTCCTCAATATATAAATATTACTAGTTCACCTTTGTCATAAAAAGTCGTTTCTTAACATAAACATTGCTTATTAAACCTTTTCATATATATACATCGCTAGTCAACCCCTTCCATATACTGTCGTTCCTCGACACATACACTGCTAGTTCACCCTTTTCTATAATGCCGTTCCTCATCATATACACTGCTAATACGCCCTATTTATATGATGCCGTTCCACAATATATGCACTGTTCATTAACCCTTTTCATAAAAAGCCATTTCCCAACAACATGCATTGCTTATATATCCCTTACATATAATAGTCAAAACAGGTTCCACCGCATTGACTTCAGCATCTTTTCTGATGACTGAAGATAGCATTTACATGCCATTTTTATACTGCTAGGCAGTCATGTTTGAAACGTTTAATGCAAACCGACAGTTTGTGCAGCTTTCAGTTTTAATGAATGTGTAAGAGAAGGGCGGGGGATATTTCTAATTTCACGAGATTTTGCACGGACAAATTCGCCTTTTTAATTCTTATTCCCATTTTTACATCCGTTCCTTTTTGACATATTTTTTGGATTTTAAATGTTTCTTATACTGCAGAAAATGAGAATTTTGATAGTTAGCATTTAGACAGAAAAGTCAAAGTTTCTAAACTGTCAGTGACATTGCCATAAACAGTTGAGCCGCAACATGACAAAAACAAAAATGTGGTTGTGCATCCGCCTTTCTGATCAGAGTCTTTGCTTGGCGCTCAAAGGGTAGCTAAGTGTCAAAGCTACTTCCATGCGAACAGCGACGACTCTGGTCAGACTAGGTGAATGTCCAGGCTGATCTGAGTCTGCGCTGGGCGCGCAATCACTTTGTTGCTTTTTTCACGTCGCGGCTCATTTCAAAAATGCATGCCTGTCACAATTTGGCACTGAACCGATGCATCTTATTATATATGTCCAGAAATACAGAACTAAAATTTAGGACAGATAAGCCCATAATCTGAAAATCAAATTTCCTATGATTTTGATTCAGTGGGAGGTAATTTACAGTCTCAACCAGTTTAAGATTCAATGTTCGCCAACTGAAAGTTTGTTCAGGTCTGATTTTAGATATTTCTTTAGACATAAGGTACTGCGCCTGCGCAGTAAAAACTTTTTTTCTTAGTTGTGTGACATGCAGTCAGGAAACTGAAACGTTAAGAACTTCTCTGTGGACAAATGGTTGGGCAATTAAACGTAAAATAATTCTAAAAATACTTCATAACAAAAAAGAAACTTTACATACATTAACGGTTAAAAGTTTCGATATAACGGGATGCAAACAGTCTTTAATGAACTTAAAACTGTTTGTTAATGTATCTGCATCTGTTGGTATTTGTAGAGAATAGCTGGCAAGGTTTTGCCTTGATCAAATTTTTAAATTTGAATTGAATGACGTGCTTCTGGGAAAAATGTTGATGTAAGGGGTTTTTTTTGTTCAGTATATTATATTCGAAATCGTTAGTATCACAGTTAAAGTTTTGGTGGTATTTATTTTGACGAGTATGTATTGATACCTTGTCTCAACAGATACATTGTTAATTCGGCCTTTTCGTGTTATTCCTTTTCTCAGCAAATACGTTTTACTAATTCATCATGCTCGTATAATGCTGTTCCCAACACATATATTGCTTTTTTATCGATTTTGTATAATAATGCTGTTTTTACTTCGTATACTGCGTCTTAACAGATACATTGCAAATTCACCTTTTTCTATATTAATGTTTCTCAACAGAAACATTGCTTATTCGTGATTTTCATATATTATATACAATTTGGTTTTATCAACAGATGAGCCGCGACACGACAAAACCAACAAAGTGGTTGTGCGCCCTGCGCAGACTCAGATCAGCCTGGGCATCCGCCCAGTCTGATCAGAGTCTTCGCTGTCCGCATAGAGGTAGCTTAGACCCTTAGCTACCCTTTAAGCACACAGCGAAAATTCTAATCAGACTTGGTGGATGCCCAGGTTGATCTGAGTCTGCGAAGGGCGCACACCCACATTGTTGGTTTTGTCGTGTCGCGGCTCAGATACACTGCTACTTCACTCTTGTTGCACTGCTAATTCATCATTTTGTGTAATGCTCTTTCTCAACAGAATTATTATTATTTCAATTTTTTTCTTTTATGCTGTTTCTTAACAGATACACTGCTTTTTTATCCTTGATACAACGAGCCGTCTCCCAGAGAAAGTACATAAACAGACACATAAAAACAAACACTCCCAACAAGCACTTCCTACGTTTTATGATGTATAGGTGTAAGGCTCAGCAATCGGTGGATACCCAGCACGGACTGCTAATATCTATATTGTTTGACATTCCTTCCGCATCTTTCTGGACGCATAACTAAAATGTCAAATCAACCTGTTCCATTTCAAGGACATTTACGGGAATGAAGTTAAGTCTCCCAAATTCTGGAATGCTTACGTTACACAGAAAATATTTACTGAGCGGATGAAGAAATAAGGGTGGGCTAGTTCAGCTGAAAGGTTTCAATTCTATTATATCGGAATATAACCAGAAGATTTTCGCTGAACCTACTGCTTCCTTTGCAAAAGAAGCAACTAGAAAATTGTGCCTTTAAGATGTGAATGAAGTCTCTCGTGCAGCGCTTGTTAGAGGGCAAATGCACATCTCTACAATGTGTTTTATGAACAAACACTTTTCAAATGCTATATAATGTGCTTGGATCTCAAAATGAATAAGTTCGAACAGTGTAGCGTTTTAGACAAAATATATTTTTATACAGGAATTTTGATCAGTCCACTAAAAACAAAACGACTCAAACTTAAAAAGGCCAAAATTTTGTCAAGATTCATTTTGTCGTTATTAGAATGTCACAGTCACATCTTCATTACTTCTACTGTGTTCATGCAAATACTCAGGGAAATCTACTGAAATATTTAAACAAAGTTGATTACACAAGTTCCAAACCTTGAAATGCAAACAAGTTTGCTAAAAAATGAAAGACCGTACTTCTATCTATAATATCTCTATTTACGTCAATCAGTCACATGCATATCTTCTATTTGTCCAAAAGAAGTGAACGATTCTAAAAGGAAACTCATGGGAAATAGTGTGAGGAATTGAGTATACGAACTGTTTACCATAAAACAACTAAGTTGCCCAAAATGACTGAGTTGAAAAGGTCCAGAATACATCAAATTTAATTTCATCTTTATAATTATTCACATGTACATTTAAATTGTGTCCACCGTGTTTATGCGGAAGCTCACAAAAAAAATTCAAATCTGTGAAATTTGCCCTATACTCTAAAGTGCAAAGACGTAGCACAAAATGATAAAGTTCAGAAAACTGTATTCCCCTTTTCAAAATTAATTCTATCTTTATTAAACAGTCATATGTTCAGTTTCGTTATTTCTATAGCATGTGTACTAAGTTTAAAAAAATGGAAATTGTTGGAGAAGTTGATTAAACAAAATCTATATCCAACGAGAAATGTCTGACGACAATAAAGCACGCCTTACGAGAGCTAGAATTTAACAAGCGCACGTTTATTATGACAATACCGGCCAATTTGAAATGAGATCAATTGCAGTGTCAGAAAAAATAGTTCTCTTAAGAATAATTTAAACCTCTTACATATTGCCAGAGATATGACAGTATCAATGAACAGTGCAATATAGGTCACAGTGACCTAGAAGTGACATGAGGTCAGTCGCTGTATCTGAATGTACCATTACACCAAGTATTATACAAGTCAATGAAATAGTGTTAAAGACATTGGTTTAAATCACTGGATCATAAAGTATAGGGCACACTGACCTAGGTCATATCGACCTACAATTAGTATAAGTTACTCACAGTGTCAGCTCACCCCAGTCAGCTCACCCCCATAAACCAAGTATAATGCAATCCATGTAAAAGGCTTAGAATATTTTGCGAAATCACTGGACCATGAAATACAGGACACACTGACCTTCAACTTAAACGATGTCATTTACAGTGTCAGCAAAATCAGTAACCCTAGTAAAACGCGAATCCACGAAATAGTGTAAGAAAATGAGGTAAAAGCACTGGACTAGAAAATAGGGATAGCACTGACATACAATCAGATTCGGTCACTCACAGTGCTAACACAAACTATTTATCTAACTAGACTATTCACAAAAGGTAGGGGATATTCTGACATAGAAGGGAGTAGAAAATTGATAATAATGGCTTGGTTAGATTATTATTGTATACCGATAGAGCGCTATTCAAGTAGAACACTATTCAATTGACTATATTCGACTAAAGCAGAAACAGTCACAGCAGGTCACGTGACATAGAGCAACACGTAAAGGACTAGCGAGTCTACACCTCATTTCGCATCGGCGAAAAAAATTCCTCATAATTTTCCAAACTAAAAGCACCCACTTTGGTAGGCTTTACTGCGTTTAATAAGCTGTAGGACCCTTGCAAATGTCCTAGCGGGTCTACATCTCATTTTCGCATCGGCGAAAAAAAATTCATAACTGAAAACATCCACTTTGGTAGGCTTTATTGCGTTTTATAAGGTGTAGGACACTTGCAAATGTCACCATCGGTGAGAGAGTTCACCAAACAATGGTATCGTATACGCTTAGCATTTCGTCCCGTGTTAAAACCGCACAAAAAAGTATCTGCATCTTGTTAACTCAGGTTCAGGCGTCTGTCTTAGTTAAGTTTGCATAAAAATGATAAGTCATTGCCGTGCTGGATTCATGCGAAATTTGGGTGTCGACCCTTTGTCTATTTTGAAATTACTCTAGGTCACGTGACAAGCTTAAATGTATCAATATTCGTACTGAAGGTCTCTATGAATATTTGTTTATTTATTAATTATAACAGTGAAATATTCCTCTACTAATTTTTCTTTATTCTGCATTTTTAAATGTCTTAATAACTCTTACTTATTTTGAGCAGTATATAAGATAAATCTACGAAATAGTGTTAGAAGTAGTAGACACAATCACTGGACCATAAAATCTTTGGTCTTTGCGGGCTATTGTTTGATTGAGGTCATACGTTCCGTCATACTGAATCATTATCCTAAGCAATCATAATCGTACATTGAAAGTTTTCACGATATAAGGCAAACTTTCTGGACCATGAAATATAGGTCACTATTACTTACTGTTAGCGTAAGGTCGAACTTCGGGACATACTGAGTCATTATCTCAAGCAATCATATTCGTACATCAAATAGTCTTCAAGATATTAGGCAAAACCACTGGACCATGAAATACAGGTCACTGTGACCTACTACCAGTTTGGGGTCAAACTTCTGATGATTGCTTTGGCTAATGCCTCAGTACACCTCAAACTAACAGTAGGTCCCAGTGACCTATATTCCATGGTCAAGTGATTTTGAGGTAAACTGTAAGATAAATTTGTGAATGTAAAGCATCGTTGCATCAAGAAAGATGTTGCATCTTAGACGATTCGTTCAAAGAGTCAGTGAAAGCAGAGAAAGTAGCTGACATTAATGATAAATGCCCTGCGCTCATCTTTAACACATCAACATGATCTGAAGACCTGTCTCACAATGTAATCATGCAGAACATTTCGACACGGATAAACGGATAATAAGAGAAAAGACTCCAAAGTTAATACACTGATGCGTGATGGTTTAAAATTAACAATGTCTCGAAAGCTTCAGCCGAGCGTTGGAAAACTCAAGAAGGTAGTCACAAACACGGTCTTGCAGTTGCAATTCTACAATCGGTCTCCGACAAGAAACGGATAATGTTTGCTACGAATAAACTCAAAGATCACAGGCAGTATTCATCCGTGTATATAAACCATGATAAGTCAAGGAGTGAGAGTATAGTAACTGATAATTTTTGGCAATCCTTTCTTCTTATCAAAATATGATACAAAATATTCTGTACGTTGTACTAGGGTAGTTCAAAATGATACCACAGACAAATCGTTATGGAATCGTCATGAACCTTCATCAACCGAGCCCAGGGGTGTGAATTCGCTGATGCCAGACCACGAAATTTATTCAGTCGTAGCGGAAGGGAGCCATACCTTTGCAATTCCAGATACCAACGCCGATGGGTAACTGCAGGATTATTTACTCCAAATGAGATACAGTTGGCAGTGCGGAATATCATCTCCAAGTTGGTGGTTATGTTTTAAAACTAGAGGGTGATAGTCGGTAAAGCAAAAATCGCCGAATATTAATGTAAATGCTAAAACTGGTTCAGGCGGAATAGGCTTCCTAATTAAAGCGGAACTTTTTGATGAGATTACGGAACCATATTGAAGAATTCTTTCATCATATCTTTTCTATCAAACTTTTGGGGTTTAGCGACACTGAAGAAGTTAAATACAGAAACGCGAGTCTGTCGCACTAAATTAGGTATGAATACGTTTATTTCAAAGGAATTCTCTGGTTGAAGCTAGTGCACAAGACGGAATAAAATGAATTACTGACATGCATCTGTAACCTGCCACCGGAAAATTCTTTAAAGCATGTTGATGTAAATAAATACTTTTACTTTTCTCTGGTTTCGTCACCAGATACTGTCAGGGTCACTGACGAGGCTTAATTAGCCGAAACTACGTAGTCTGGCCCATGTTCCTTCTTCTGAATGTTTCCTCTGCTCTTGAAGGAACTATTTTAGATTTTAATTTTACCTCACTGCAGCTGGTGTTGTGCCGTGTGGCGGCCGTAAAACGTCTCTCCGTACATCATCAATAGTGCAGATTTTATTTTATCATTCGTCCTTTAAGATCGGAGGATATATTCTGAGAAATCTAAAATTTGTGACTGATTTAGACTATTACTCTAGATCATCGTCTTTTATATTATTTGGATCCATTTTGATACTATAGATCGCCGATGGTATTTTGGACGCTCGACTAACAATAACATAAACACACATAGGGGAAACAGGTATATGGACTCGTCTGAAAGTGAAACTTTATCCACTTATAATAAAATACACAAGATTCCACTGTGATTCCAGTGGCAGAGTGGATATAGTATAGCATTTAAAATGGTTGGCACCATCGTGATGGGTTCGAGCCCCACCAGTCATTTAATTAATGTATTCTTTTTTCTTTTATCGTATTAATTTTTTTTATTTTTTATTTATTTATGTATTTATTTTTTTGAAATTGAGCAGCGTCGCTTAAAAGTTTTTTTTGTTGTAAATGAGCGGCATCGCGTAAAAGGTACCTCACGACAAATACGACCAGAAAACATTCAGATCAACATGCACAGCTACCTTCTTTCTCGCTAAATAATCTATACAGTGAGCCGTGAAGCCTTAGATCAGCATATGCAGTTATTCAGTCTGATGTCGCACATTGCCAAGAAAAAATATAAAGCTATATAAAAAATGAAAAAAAAAAAAAAAACACGGTAAAACGAACATATGCGCTTATAATACAAAATTATTAAAAATCAACAGACATATCTGCTGCGCGACTAAAAACGATAGGGATTTAGCTTTATGTTAAAGGTTAAATAAGCCTCAGTTTTTAGATAGCAATATCTGAAACGCTTAAATCATAGTAAAAAAACCGAAAACAATTTTTTATGAATGATTGGTGGGACGCGAACCCATCGCGATATCAACTATTTTAAAATGCTGTGCTATATCCACTCTGCCATTGGAATCACAATGACAATCATCTGTATTTTTATTATAATTGAATAAAGTTCTACCTTTGGACGAGTCCATTACCTATTTCCCCTTTTAGTGTTTATGTTATTGTTTGCCGAGCGTCCAAAATACTGTCGGCGATCTATAATCAGTCTTTGAATCGACTGCCCAATTAAAATTAAGAAATTACAGTATGCTTTTCTGGTTTCGTCACCAGATATTGTCAGGGTCACTGACGAGGCTTAATTAGCCGAAACTACGTAGTCTGGCCCATGTTCCTTCTTCTGAATGTTTCCTCTGCTCTTGAAGGAACTATTTTAGATTTAAATTTGATCACTTGCTTACAGCGCTTAACCATTTCCAAAGTAATGGTCTTGTTTACTTGTGCGATTTCAAGAGTAGGCGTTGCGACCTCGAATACTTTATCGTGGGCATAGATGACAATATTCCGATGTCAGTAAAGATTTCAAGATAACCGTTTAGGATGAACGGTTTATTGAATTTTGAATCAACACTAATATGTGTAGGTTTAGCGGGAGATTTAAAAATGACCATGATAACTTTACTTCAGTATCAACGAAGTATTCAGCAGTGAAATATTATTACATCGTGACCCAGGTTAACTTTCACAGTTCAGTAATTTTAGGACTCCTAGTACTAATATAATAAATTCTGCTCCGAAATATTATGTCGCTTGGCGTCTTCCGTTATTCCGGATCTTTCTTTATTATATTGGAAAATGGAAACGTTTGAGTTAATAAGATCATATGATGATGGAACATTGAAAGAACACTCATACTATTATAAGATTTCACCTTACGAGATAACTGTACTCGTTTCTGTCAAGTGAACATTTTTGACACTCATAAATAGTGTTATTTCTGACCTAGAGCAAGGTCTGCAGTCGCAGGCAGATATTGATAATAGATACGGTGAAAGGTGTGACCTTGTTTTTCACAATTTGTTTACCTATGTTCCACACAAGACAGGATCACAGGATTATACATGGACTAACACAAACCTTTAAGTAGGTAAACCTTGGTGGAGTAATAAACTGACGGAGATATGGTCCAGGTTAAGTCTTGCTGAATGGAAGTGGTTAATCTGATCGTAGAGACAAGATCAGTCTAAAGGCCAAATGCGTTAAGTTTGCAAGGCAATCGATAGGAACGTTCAGATCTCTTAACGTATGTTTAAGTTAAGTTTTACAAACAGCGCTACTTAATAAATACAATCATGCTCTAACTAGCTTTTGGAAGTCGATTGGTAAATTTAGGGTTAGTAGTAGAAAATCAGCTATGTACCATTTGAGTCTGTATTGTGCATGGCTCTCCTTTTTACAGAAATGGACCTCTCTTAGTTCAGCAATATATTTCCATCTTTGGTGTTGAGAAATAAGTTTGGAAGCAAAGTATGTACCAAAGAAACGAAATAGCAGACTCGGTTAGATTGAGTGAGTCTGTACATGACCAGTAATAAAATGTGCGACACGGGCAACGCCATCAAGCCTCTAAAGCAGAACTCTACTTTCAAAACTAGATAGCCGCGGCCACCATGTCGAGCCCGTTGGCACTTTGACAGTAGTGAAAATGCTAAGCATAAGATGGCAACAGCTTTAGCAATTGCAACCTTAAGTCTCTGCCTAGATGATATGGTTACACCCTGTCTTTATAATTACTTATAAGAATCTGTCATTTGGTAGCACAGATATAAGCACTCAAAAATGTTAAAACAGAGACATTGTATTATACGACGAGGCCTGGAGAGGTAAGTGGCATGCACTGATGGTTTTAGATATCTTGAGTAAATGAAATGTAAAAATGTACCTTTTAAAAAAGTAGGTCACAATGACCTGGTTTTTTTGGGGGGGTTACCTGCAGGGTTAAGGTGCACGCATTGATGGAGTTTCAAAGATTTGGGGCCTATGAAAAGAGAGATATGGGGTAGATCTCGAAAACTAAATTCGAGGTATTTTTGTGAATGTAGGTCGCAGTGACCTAGTTTTGTTGAAGGTGACCTCGGGTGGAAAGGTGATTGCACTGATGAAGTTTCAGTGGTCTGGGGTCTATGAAAAGGGGGATATTGGGCTGACCTCGAAAAAAAAATATGTGGTACTTTCTCGTGAAAAAAGGTCAGTGACCAAATTTGTTGGGGTGAACTGGAGAGGTAGGATGCATGCCGATGAAGTTTCAATGGTCTGGGGCAAATGAAAAGGAAGATATGGGGCTGACCTCGAAAACTAAATATGTGGTTCTTTTTGGTGAAAGTAGGTCAAAGTAATCTAGTTTTGTTGGGGTTGACCTGGAGGAGTTTCCATGTTCTATGGCATATGAAAAGGGAGATATCAGGCGGCCATCCGAACTAAATATGTGGTACTTTTTCATGAAGGTAGGTCACAGCGAATTAGTTTTGTTATGGGTAACTTGTTGTGGTAAGATGCATTTTCAAATGTAATTGCAATGATCTGGGGCCACTTACAAAGGGAGATATGGAGCTGACCTCGGAAACAAAATATTTGGTACTTTTTCCTGAAAGTAGATCACAGTGACCTAGTTTTGTTGTAGGTGATCTGAAGTGGTAATGTGCATGCACTAATGAAGTTTCATAGGTATGTGGCCCATGAAAAGGAAGATATGGGGCTGACCTCGAAAACTATGTGGTACTTTTTCGTGAAAGTAGATCACAGTAACCTAGTTTTATTGGGGTGACCTGGAGTGGTAAGGTGCGTGCACTGATGGAGTTTTAATGTTCTGGGGCATATGAAAAGGAAGATATGGGGCTGTCCTCGAAAACAAAATATTTGGATTTTTTTTCGTGAAAGTAGGTCACTGCGACCTAGTTTTGTACGGGTTGACCTGAGGTGGCTAGGTGCATGCACAGATGGAGTGTCAATGTTCTTGGGTCTATGAAAAGAGCGATACACGGCTGACCTCGAAAAATGAATATGTGGTACTTTTTCGTGAAAGTAGTTCACAGCGCCCTTGTTTTGTTGGGGATGACATGAAGTGGTAAGATGCATGCACTGGTGAAGTTTCAGTGTTCTGGGGCCTATAAAAAAGGAGATTTGGCGCTGCAGACGAAAATTAATATGTGGTTCTTTTTCATGAAAGTGGCCTGGTTATTTTGGGAGCCAATTAGAATTATGTGGGCCATACCGCGATGAAGTTTTAGTGTTCTAGGGTCTATCAAACTCGAGATATCGCTGTGAACAGACGGACGGACGGGCTTCGAAAATTACTCGAAATGAACTCATTGATTACAAAAGACCAGAAAATGTAATCTGCAATATGATGATATAAGAAGGAGATGTTTAACGGCCGCAACGTTGCACAACACCAGCTGCAGTGCAGATAAGTCAGTTCTGAATATAAGGTTCTTTGGAAGCAAATACATCGCAATAGCAGACTCGATTGTTTCAGTCTGTTCACGGCCAGTAATGAAATGTGTAACGCTGGCCACGCCCCGTAGCAGAGGCTTAAGTAGAACTCTTTTTGCTGGTCGCGCATGCATTTAGCACCACATATAAATGTCGCATCTTTTACACTTGACCCTAGTGCTTGTTAAACCATATCTCTCTGGCTGCAGATTTTTTTTCTGAAACCCTCTCTTACTTTTGGAATTCTAAAAGCATAAATAATTGGATCACATGCCGTATTTATCGTCAAGCCGATGCGGGACAGGTACAAAGTGATCCAGAGGTTGCGATCCCATGGACTCGATTTCCAAGTACCGATTGCTTCAACTATCCAATATGGAAGATAGAACAAAAAGTACACACAAAGAATTAGACAAACAGTTACAGAAGCCTTTTTCATTGATCGTATTTCCCGGTTATTCCTCGCATTGCTTTTGAAAAGTACTTTTAGTACTGTTATGTACAGAAATAAAATGATAAGGAACCCGAATATTGCTACAATATTTGTTGACAATAGGTACTCTGCAAAATAAAAAACAGATGTCTGTCTCACTAAGACAAAAGTAATATGAACGCCAGAGGGTAGAATTGCAGTTACCCAGACAGATGCTATAATATATCTCCTAGTTCTGACTCTGATTTGCTTGAAAAGTCGAAGATGTTTTAAGGGGTATTTAACCATGAAAAATAATTCCAAGGTCATCAGAACAATCGTCAAAAGCGAAGCTAAACTTGAAATGCAAAAACAATATCTACCAAAATAAGCTATAGGTAAAATAATATCAAGGGAAATATATATAAAGTCTATTGGAATGAGATCAAATACGCAAGATGTTAAAATCGAAAATACCAAAATAGCATCTGACATTGAAAGATTCACAATCAGTACGTAAGAGAATTTACAGCACAAATTAGATGATACTACAACATAGATAGTGAGTATATTCATAATAAATGATATCGCAGCGAAAGTGGCTGTTAAACTTTTAATGATTTTAATGACGTCCCCATATATAATCCAAGTACCTGAGGTTTCGTTCACGACAGAGTCCAGTTTAGAATCATTTATCGTACTCGAAACGTTTATGGTCGAATTTTCCATTCCAAAACGGTGGTCGTTTTTTCCCATCTATCACTCCATACATTTGAATTAAAACAGATCTGATCAATACCAGTGAATATACACACCATGCCAGTCCGTTTCACATCAATCTTGTTTACGTTTTTTTTCGGACTAGCTTTAAACTTATAAATGAAATATGGACTGATATTGATCGTAATGACTTGTGTTAGTCTGTTCTATTTGCATACTTATTATAACGTATAACTGATAAAATGGGCTAGTATTTATCGTACTGGACTGGAATTGATCGATATACGACTACTTGTTTGGAGCGATTCTGTTTTCACACGAACGTATAACCAGTCCTACATTTTCCCCAGCTCAGCTTTCACACCATGGAAGTAAACCAACACATGTGGCTGTAAAAAAATCCCAATTTGAGTATTGGCATTTGAGGTCAACGGTTATGTTTATGCTGGGGAAAATGAAGTACTGTTACATGTTTATGCACTGTTTTATTCCTCTACTGAAGATATCAGCTTAAAACTATACACTGAACCATAAAGCTACCGTTGGGTTTACTCTGTTTACTCAGAATATTTTGAATATTATTTGGCTTGTGTAGAAAAAAAAATAGTTCGTAGTCACTCGAAAAATGTCGCTTAAAACCAGGAAGCCAGTTTGTTTATCTTGTGATCCAAATGTTCACCCTTTTCATCTTTCAATCAATGCCTTTTGTCTTTCAACTTTTTTACTTTTACAGATATACAAATCGAACATGAGCCGCGACACGACAAAACCAACAATGTGGTTGTGCGCCCAGCGCAGACTCAGATCAGCCTGGGCATCCGCCCAGTCTGATCAGAGTCTTCGCTGTCCGCATGGAGGTAGCTTAGACCCTCAGCTACCCTTTAAGCCTATAGCGAAGACTCTGATCAAACTTGGCGGATGCCCAGGCTGATCTGAGTCTGCGCTGGGCTCACAACCACATTGTTGGTTTTGTCGTGTCGCGGCTCATATGTGACTAGTTATAGTCTGTAGCAAAGTGTCCTCCTCGTCTCTTCGGAATTCACTTTAGTATTTTCCTGGCAATGATATTTATAAACTGTAAGCAGCACTCGATTAAATCTTCTGAAAATGGAAAAACAAAACATTATAGAGATTCGAAAACAGATAGATAGATTATATTTTGTTCGTTACAGGTATATGATACACATTTTTATGCATGTTGTATCCTAGAATATTCTAAATTCGTGACACTAAGCTCCCGAACAGCATTCATAAAAAGAACTCAATAAAATGCAAGTTAATATATCATTTATCCCCAAAGACTTATTGTTTTCTCGTTCTTTCCGGAATTCAGAAAGTTTGTAAACATTTTTTGAGTTAAAACAATTTGGAATTCACATGCACAGTTTCCGTTGAATGTCGTCATTATCGGTATTATTAATTCGCTACGTCATCCAGACTGCTGTGTCCTGGTTGATAATTAGGCCACATCAAATTATTTCCTTTAGTTTATCTGACGTTTGCAATTATTGACATTAGTGAAAACTTAAAAATTTAGTTTGACTGGTCAAAACCTATGAAAATATGCAAAAGTGATATATTATAAAAAAAAAAAAAAAAAAAAAAATAGTTGAATATAAATTTTCAAACAACATAGAAAAACAACAAAATGCACTGTACTAAAACGCCAGAAAAGAAAGAAATAAGAAAATTTGATTTACAGTTTATATTTAGGCAGCTATTCATTGGATTTATCAAATATTTCTGTACCAAGCTGTTGAGAAAATCCCGAGTTCTAGTTTGCGAAAATAAAACAAACAAACAAATACTGAATTTGCGGTAGATGTCCGTTAGGTTTTTCGAGTTCTACACTGCTTTAATTAGTCTCCAGACTGGAATAAGTAAAAAATATGGATTTCTATCAACTTTTCTTGATGACTGTATGTGTCTGAACTGCTTTAAATGAATTAAGATGACAATAGTTTGAACTCATTTCTTTTTAGAGTTGAGAGACTTTTGGCAGCCTATTTTTCCCTTTGACGGCAAAATCACACAAGAAAAGCGCAAGAAAAATTATGTCACGAAATCAGAATATTCACGAATGGGGAATATAAGACGATACATATATTCGATGATATTGGAATAACATGCTGAAAGTTAGATCCCTGAAAGCAAGGTACTCTAGAGAAACAAATCAGCAGACTTTGTAACCAGTAATGAAATGCTCGTATGATCACAGCGATTCGGGGCGCTTATCTTATATGTGCATTTAAGCAACATTCCTTCGTTTGTATTATATATGAACTACTGTATATGTTGAAATTAATCGTAAGTGTGACCGGTTAATAATTGTTCATCAGTTGCAGTTTACTTGTATTGAATAGAATACTCAGAAACTTCTCTAAAACCTTGTAGTCTTGTGACTGTTCTGGTCACAATAGGTATATCAATGCATCAAATGGTAATGGACATGGGAAACGCAAATGAGAGAAAGAGTGAATATCTTTTTTTAGAATGAAATAAAAAAAAAAAAAAGAAAAAAAAAAAAAGCAGAGTACCAATGGTCCTGTATATCATCTGAGGCCTGACTTTCAACACACACAAACTGTCACTAGGTTCATTTGTGTCATATGTCAAAGCAGTGGCTATAGACAAAAGCGTACTTTAATTTTCAAATCGCAGTGACCTTAAGCAAAGGTCATAGACTGACCTTGATTTTTGGTGACCTAATGTCAACCATGATTCCAATTATTTTGTTTATGCTTAAAAAGTCTCTGTGAAATCTTCTGTTTAAGTATTTTCCAATACATGTATAAAAGCAGAACAGACACCAAAGTTGATCTTGCAATAAATTAGGTCAAGGTCAACGCAGGGTAATCATTTGAAAATATTTGTAGGGCTCAAGTCCTGAATGATTCTTTTAAACTTTAAAGGTCATATGCCTTTCACTTCTGGACAAGAAGACCTTTAATGGGCTGTTTTCATATATGGTCATATGGCTACATACTACCTCGTTCAGGCCCCATCGTTATCTGGTGGTACCTTTGTTACCCCGTCATCCAACCATGTTCATTGATATATGTATTTTAGTTAAAAGGGCTTCATAGCATATAGTACAGGTCCACATCCTTACTTGCTGTTACCTTTGTTACCCTGTTACTAAACATATTAACTTATGAACGCATTTTGATTCAAAGAGCTGCATGCTCTCTTATGCTGATTTAATTCGTTACCTACCTGGTGTTACCTTTGTTAACCTGTTACCAAACCATGTCCGCTGAAAATGTGCATTTCAAATTCAAGGTCTACATAGTGGCTTGTCCTAGTCTCAATTGTTACCCACTGTTACCTTTGTTACCTGACCATGTCCCCTGAAATATGCATTTAAATTCAGAGGCTCCATACTTCCTAGTTCAGCGCCAATCGTTACCTGGTGTTAGCTTTGTTACCCTGTTTGGGCCCAGTAAAACGTGTTTAAGCCCACCCGTCCCCACCTTAGTACTATTTTGCTGACCGTTCCAATGCGGTACTTCTGTTGCGGTTCCTTGATGTTATATTGTGTTGTGTCCCTTGTCTATGGTCTCTGGTGGTTTGGTCACCCGTATTGCTGCCCAATCTGTCTTCTGTTTTGTTTTGTTTTGTAACTAAAATAAAAAAAATAAGTAAAAAGATGTTGATGCTGTTATTGGGGAGGCTGAATGACCATCTGTTTGGGAAAGAGCTGCTCATTCGGTTTACTGTGCATGTCTTTCGTAAACTTGTGTCACTTTCTGTGTGTATGTGCTTCTTTCCCTATTTGTTTTGAGAGCGGGATGTGGGATTTGATTGTATTAATTCCTGATCATTGCCCATCTTTTTACTTATACTATCTAGTCCAGGTCCTTGTCGTTATCTTCTGTTACCTGTGTTACCCCGTTACCCAGTTGCTGAGAACATCGGTGACAAACACAATGAATTTGAGATTGATTCCCTTCTAATTTGAGCGTCGTGTCGCACCTTCTTGTTTGCATGACAATGCTATGGCATAAATAGTAGCTTCCTTATCTCGCAACCGATCGACTTGAAATTTTACAGAGTGGTAGAAAATAGATTGACATTTGATAATATACAGAAATTTTACAAACTTTCCGTCGAGTGCCTGTGGTTATTAATACGACTTTATACTTGTTACAGTACTGTCATAAGTGCACTTGCCATAGTTTTTCACTACGGCAGAATGACTTCGGAATAAACATGTTTTCTACAAAACTATTGTGAGCGAAGTAACCATAGTTAGGCAAGAAGTTGTAATAACTTCAATCAGAATATATTAATGCAAAACCATCGTGAACGAAATTACGGTCAAATATCAATATAACGTCTAAGGCCATCTCAAACCACTGATGTCTCAGTGTAAATTTTCCACATCAAGTAAGTTTTACTTTGCGATATCCGTAGTTCGAGATAACAAGAGTTGAAATGTAAAGAGAAACATGAAAGGTTGCCATAATAATGCTCTTTGTCATAAAAAGGTACCCTGACGTATCTGTCTTTGAGATACAAGTCAAAATTATTTTGCAAAAAAATGAAACATGCCTCAGCAGGTACGAGATATAGATAATTTTATTCATTTCAGATTTGTACTGATGTCCATAAAATGGGATGATCTATGGATTTCGTTAAATGAAAAAAAAAGATATGTAAAAATAAATAATTTCTCACAAATGTCAGTGAAACATCAAGATTTTATGGCACGATATTTCACTACGTTTAAAACTAAATTAGCCCAGTTTGAGACAATTTACCAGTATTTTGTTATGCGTTCGTTCGACTGTGTAACGCTCGTACAAGTTGTCACAGTTAATGAAAACTTCTGTCGTGAAGATATAGTTGAGAACTTCGCAAGCATTTTAGCCTCTGAACATCTTTGAGGCAAGGAGTTTTCAAACATATTAGTATCAGTGAGTGAGTGGAACTCGGGTTAAACGTCCAACCAATAACTACGGAGACGGTATATTTGTTGAGTCTTATCCGAAAGACCAGAGAAGCGGGAAATCGATCTCACGACCCCTGGATTGGTAGTCTAGCCTGTTATAGACACAACAGTATCAAAAAATACATACGAGAACATGGCAAGTTTTTATTAAAGTAAAAAGACAAACAATGATCAGGAATTATAACAATCAAATCACATATCCCGCCCTCAATACCAAAAGGGAAAAAGAACACACACTTATTGAACAAAGTTCACGAAAACTAATAAACAGCTCTTTCCGAAACAAGTGGTCAATCAGATACCTATACTGAAAACAGCAGCAACATCTATTTTTATATATTTTCTTTTTTATGGCCAGATATTTCACAGCGTTTCAAGCTAAATGAGCCCTGTTTGAGACAATTTATCAGTATTTTGTTATGCGTTCGTCCGACTGTGTAGCGCTCGTACAAGTTGCCACAGTGGAGAACTTCATTGGCTCGAACAAGCTTGGGACTATAGAAACTAGTTCCAGCCAAGGGTAGTTCTAGCCATCCAGGGTTAGTTTCTATAAAAAGTGACCTCTGGGAACGCAATAAAGAGTTCTAGCCAGGCAGGGTTAATGAGCCATCGGGGTTCGAGCCATTGAAGTTCTACATAAAAAACAGAATGTAGAATGAACAGCTATTTAGCTGACCATCCGTTTGAAAAACGGGACGTATATTGTTAAGGCGCTGGCGTCCGTCCGTCCGTCCGTCCGTCCGTCGTAAACTTTTTCATTTCCGGATAACTCCTCCTACAGTTTACATCCGATCGAGCTGAAACTTGGTATATAGTAAGACTATGAGGTGGACCAGCGCATATCGTTTCGAGGTTACGCTCCAATGATTTTTAGCGGAGTTACAGCCCTTTACTTAGAATTTTTGGGGTGTTTGTTTCCGGATAACTCCTCCTACAGTTTTCATCCAATTAAGCTGAAACTCTGTAAATAGTAAGACTACGATGTGGAGTAGCGCATATTATACGGAAATTTTGCTTTGATGATTTTTAGCAGAGTTACAGCCCTTTGAAAAAACTCAACTATGGCAGTTTGTATGGCAATTCTTTAGCAATCCATAACTTGGTTACTCTTTGGAATATATTGATGAAACTTTATTCCAATGTTTATGAGGTTAAGACAACGTGCCTCATACAAGAATGGTTACTCCCCTTGACTTAGATTTTGAGTTACCTCCCTTTGATTATTTTGTCAGACTATATTTGTACACCTCATATCTAAGTAACCCTTTGGACTATTGTGATGAAACTTGATAGTGATGTATATTAGATCTGCACAATATGTCACATATAAGACCAATTGCCTCCCCTTACTTATTTTTGGAGTAATCTCCCTTTGAATATTTTCTTAGGCAATTCTTATGCAAGCGATAAGTAGGCAACCGTATGGAATATCTTGATGAAAATTTATAGCAATGTGTATTAGGTTGAGGCTGTGTGTCTTATATAAAAATAATTGCTCCTCCTTCCTTATTTATGGAGTTACATCCCTTTGATTAATTTCTACGGCTATTCTTGAGCAAGTCATTACTAGGTAACTGTATGGAATATCTTGACGAAACTTTATAGCAATGTGTATTAGGTTGAGACAATATGTCTAATAAAAGAATAATTGCTTCCCCTTCCTTATTTTTTTTAAGTCACATCCCTTTGATTACTTTTTTAAGGCTTTTCTTTTGAGAACCTTAATGTTTGAAATGTCTTGATAAACTTGATAGCAATGTAGACAAGGATGAAACAGTGCTAAAAAAACATTCAGAAACGGGCGTATATTGCCCCGCTTGCGGAGCTCTTGTTAATATTGTCTTCCTACCTCTTCTTCTGTCTGCCTCTTCTTCTTTTTCCTTTCACTATGCCCTGTAGAATCGTCTTTGCTAAACCAGAAGACCTTGTGACGTGGCCAAACCACCTTAGTTTCCGTTTCTTGACCAGCGTCAGGAGTTCATCATTTTCTCCTTGATCTCCCTCTGGATGCCATCTGCGCTGCTCGTTATCAGTTTGGTCTTCTTAGCACTGCTCTCCATTTTATACCTTGTGCAGGTTTGATCAAGAAGGGCTTCTAGCTCCTGCTCTTCCTCAGCTAGAGCGTATATGTCATCGGCAAACCGCAGATTGGTAATGTTTCTGCCACCAATGCTAACCTTTCCGTCATGTTCTTCCAGAGCATCAGGCATGATCCGTTCGAGAAAAATGTTGAAGAGAGTGGATGACAGAAGACATCCTTATCTTACTTCAACTGTTGTTCTGAACCATTCTCCTGTGCTACCATTTATCAGGACTGCACTTGTAGCCTTGTTGTATAGCTGCTCAATGGTGCGAAGTAGGTTTGCACTGATATTGTACTTCCGCATAGTGGCCCATAAGGCTGCATGCCATACCCTGTCAAAGGGGTTTTTTTTTAAATCAATGAAGACATGACACAGATTCTGCTGATGTTGAAGATACTTTTCACACAGGATTCTAAGGTTGAAGATTTCTTCCGTGGTGCTCCTTCCTGCTCGGAACCCAGCCTGTTCTTCAGCGATTATCTCATCGGCTTGTGGTTTAAGCCTGTTCAAGATGACTTTCAGCATAACTTTGCTTGAATGACTAATGAAGCTGATGGTTCTGTAGTTCTGGCAGAGCTGTAGGTTGCCCTTTTTAGGGAGCGTAATAATCAGCGACTGAGTCCATGGGGTAGGCCATTCTCCTGTTCTCCAGATCCTGTTTCAGATATCTGTTTAAACATCAATCATGGTCTCCCCGTCAGCCTGAACAAGTTCTGCTGGTATATTATCAACTCCGGTAGATTTCCCCTTCTTCAGTGCTGCTACTGCAACCTCAACTTCCTCACGAAGGATCTTCTTCTGGGGGCTGACTGCAGTCCAGAACCGCAATGTCCTCGTAAGTCTCAAATGCATTGAAAATATCATTTCCGTTAAAAAATATGCTACCTTTAAAACAAACCCTTTATTGTAATCACAAACTTACCAAAACCATGTCATATATAGCATGATCTATTTGCTAATAATAAATACAAGGTTGGTAATGAAATCATTCATAACTTACAGATAATATTTCGGTGAAATTGGAAATATACAAAAGTTAAAAGCCACCCTTACATTTTAACGAACACTTTTTTTATCAGTGTTGTTACATCAAAGATGAGCGTTTTTTATTTTATTTTTATTTTTGAAATTTTCTAAAAGAAATTTGATAAGAAACTAATAATAAACATAGAACTTACCTTGTCTCCTGAAATTACCCCTTTGTTATTCATTTGATATTGTTAATCGGATATTTATTATACATATATAAGTTTTACTTTCGCGAAATTTCGCAAATTCAAAGTGAGTTCTGAAATCATAAATGATTTTGCAAAAGAGTCACCGTCTCATCAATGCCAAAAAAACTTATACAGCAAAGTCAACTATTCTGAACACTTCCTACGGCTGTTATTATTCTAATAAGCTATTATTTTGAGTTCAAAGAATTTCATCATAGCCGTTTGCAAATATTAAGGTACGTTCAAAGATATACATCTTGTAATGCCTCGAAACATAGGAAGATTCTTCTACTATGGCCAAGTTTAAATCGCAGGATTTCGCTGAAACATTTTCATTAATATTTCGAGAGGGCCAGACATCAGAAATGCCGTTTTATGCATCGAGTAAATGTCGAGCCTATTACCAATTAATTTCACTAATTATCATCATAATAAGCATACGTTTTGGTCTGAAAGGTATTTCAGTCCTTTGAGAATAATATCATATCTATTATCTTTTAAGACCTTTTTTACAAAATGTCAGATTGATATTATTAGGTTAAATTTGTATTTGTACAACAGTATACTCTAAAACAAATGCTTACCTCTAACGAGAACGCAAATCTGGGCTATTGTGTGTGTCGTTTGTTGTTGTGTCTATTATTGATATTGTGTGCGTGATGTTAAGGCTAGTCCTAACATAAAAAATAAATAAAGAGAGAATAGGTAAAAATAGGTGTTTGACAATTTTCGTATAAATTGTTGTTATTGTCAAAAGTGTTGCTTTCGTTTGTACGAATGTTGTGTGGTTGGTTACTGTTTGGGTTGGGTTGAATAACTAAGTATCTGATAAACCAAGGCAGAACCAACGGCGAGGGCTGGACGACCACAAACCGGTTCAGTCCCTGGTAAGTTCATCACTGGCCGTCCCAAGGCGACACTTCTGTTTTTCTTCTTCTGATTGTTTTGTGTGTTGTTTGTTGCTTTGTGTGTTGTTTGTTGCTTTGTCTGTTAACGCTAGTCTGGTTACCACCTACATGGGAAATGGCTGTTCACGTGACTGTCACTGATGATGTGTTTGGTGGTGACTAGTTTTGTGTTGTCTTTTTTCCCAAAGGCATAGGTGCATTTACATTTAGAGATACATCAGTCATTGACTATTTCTTGGCAACTGCACAGGGTTTGAAATATATTGACGCATAAAAGAATTAGACCGTTTATACTCAGACGGCCATGCACTGCTGTCAGCTAACATAAAAGTTAAAAATTCTGCTGTTACAATGGCATACAAAGAAAGAAAACAGAAAAGCAATCCCGAATGGAATGAAAATAAAAATTCTGATTTTGTGGCTATGATTGATCGAAATAAAATTTCGGATATTAAAAGGTACTTGGATAATATGCAGGAAGACGTAAGCTGCATAAGCGCAGTTATCAATGCGATTTGCGCAAAAAGGTAAATTATTTCCAGACGCTACCGATAAATCATTTCAAGGGAATAGAGATATAAATAATAATTATAATACGTGCAAAAGCTGTTGCACGCATATAGATAACATGCATCATTAAAAAAAGTTAATTATACAAAGAGCGAATCAAATACTTCTAGCTTGAAACGTTTGGACAAATATGGCTGCGCTGTTAGGCTGTTTACATTGGATTTGTCCTGTTTCTGTAATGCAAAGTAACACTGAGCCGAGATCCATCCTTGATCACATGACCTTCCTTGATGAAGTCCCGCTTCTGAGAGAGTGAATAAAACCACTTTTCTTCAGCATTTATTTCTTTTTGTTCTATTTCTAAAGGCGGTCATTACACCTTAGAAGTCCAAATAAGTAAACGGTAACTACTTTAGCTGTGTATAAGCAAAAATATATATGTAAAAACTGCGTCATCAATCATGTGTCATTAATCTCGTGCGTCAATTCGTTTGTCGATTGATGCAGATTATAGGCCCTCAACTTTGAAAAAAATCTGCTTTTGCACGCATTTAGGTAACACCTATTTCATATTAATAGTGAAGATAATATCATTTTCAGCGAATAGTCATATAAATAATCATTATAATAATAATGAAGATAACATAACTCAAAAAAGTGGTTCGGGAATAACTGTAACATTGCAAGACAGAAATACCACATAGCACGAAAAATAAACAATGTAAATCCGTCTGAAGCAAAATATAAAAATCTCAAAGAGGCCAGTAAAAATTACAAGCAGATTATGAGTTTTCATATAAACCAATACGACAGAAATGTGCAAGAAAAATAAGAAATCTAAAAAGTAAAAAACCCGAAAGAGTTTTCGAAATTCATTAATAGTTTGGAGAAGTCAAAAGATAACCAAAATGTCGATCTTGACACGCTTTACGATTTTTTTAAGAATCTGAAAGAGAAGATGAGCAAGCATAAACTTTTAATATAGATATCAGTGATGATAATGAAAATCTTAATTCGTCCATTACAGAAGGTGAAATATTAAAATGCATAAAAATGTTAAAAATGATAAAAGCTCTTCAAACGATTATATATTAAATGATTATATAAAATATACATCATATTTAATGCTTCCATATATGTTACATTCTTCAATACTGTATTCGATAGTGGTGTCATACCGGGGTCATGGCTGGAAGGCATAATCCACCCTATCTATAAAAATAGTGGTGATCCAAAATGTCCTGATTTAGAAGTGGAGAGAACGCAAAGCGGCTCAAACGGTCCTGGTCACATGACCAACATGGCCGCTATACCATGGTAAAAAACTTGAAAAATCTTATTCCCCAGAAAAAATAGGCCGATGGCCTTAAAACTTGGTAATTAGCATCGGGTACTCAAGTACTAACAAGTTATTCAAATGGTTACCTTGGCTTGACCCTGACCTTTTTTACGGAAAGGTCAAAAACAAAATTCTGGTATTTTTATAATGGAAAATGCTAAAACATAAGATTTCATGGACATTGTTGAATATTTTAGCATAAAAATTGGTATATAAATCATCTAAATGAGTACATGATAATTATTAGTGCAAGAGGTCAAGGTCATTCTTTGACCTTTGACCAATATCTTTGATATATCGACAATTTCAAACAGTTCTCAAAAGCCACTGGACCAATTGTAACCAAAGTTACAAAGAGCCTCCACGGGTTGAGGGAATAAAAGTTTGTTCAAAAGGACCAGGCCATATGATCAATATGGCCACCACGCCAATTTATGGTATAAAAATCTTCTTCCCTAGAACCAACTGACGGATGACCTCCAAGCTTGGTGTATATATCATCGGGTACTCATGTTCTGCAGGGACGGTAGAAATAATGACCTTGGGTGGACCTTGAACCTTTTTACGGCATGATCGATTTTGGTTTCTGGTATGTTTTTATTGGAAAATGCTAGAACATAAGAGTTCAGGAAAATTAGGAAGAATTTGGCATTAAAAGGGGTATATACAGTCAGCTAAATGAGTACATGAAAATGAGTGATGACATTCTTTGACCTTTTAAAGCTGTCTGTCATATTATAACAAACATCTCCGCAAAGCCACTAGGCCAGTTGTAACCATATTTCATATACAGCTTTCAGGGGTTTGGGGAACGGAACGATAATTTGTAAAAAAAAAAAAAAAAGGTCAAGGTCATATTACCAGTATGGCCACCAAGTCCAGAGATGCTTAAACTTTTAAAAATCCTCATCTCAAGAACCAATTGGTGGAATGCCTTGAAACGTGGTTTGTATCATCAGGTACCAAAGTCCTACCAATTTTTTTCAAACGAGTCGACCTTGCCCTTTTTTTACGGGTAGGATTATAGTGCTTCATGATACTTTGATATTATAAATGCTAGAACAAAGAGTTCCAGAAACTTGTAGAAAATGTTAATGCTAAAGTATGTATGTACAGTCAACTAGATGATTTTACGAAGGTTCTTGAGTGAAAGAGATGAAGGTCTTCTTTGACCTTTGACCAATATCTCTTATATTTCATCAGCAACTCCAAAACATTTCCTCAGAAGCCACTAGGCTAATTGTAACCGAAGTTCATACAGAGCTTTCAAAAGTTTTTGTGTTTGTTTTTTTCAAACGCTCCAGACCACAGGTCCAGTATGGCTGCCATGCCCATATATGTATGCTAGGAACCTGCAAAAATCTTCTTCTCGAGAACCAATTGACCGATTGCGCTGAAACTTGGTATGTACCATTGGGTACTTGAGTACTACCGAGATTGTTCTAATGATGACCTTGAGTTTGCCCAGACCTTTTTTACGTCAAGATCAAATTAACTTCCTGTTGCTTATATGAACATAGGAGTATATAGAAATTTATCTTTTAAAATTCGCTCGCTCGGGAGCCAAAAGATTGATGGCCTTGAAAGCTTGTTTATAGCTTCGGGCACTTTAAATATGTCAAATCATTTAAATAATGACATTGAATTGACATTGACCTTCTTTACAGCAAGGTCAGATCTGCCTCCAGGAGCATTTCTAAAAGGTAAACGTAAAGGTTTCCCATAGCCTAATAGCCGTAGGGGCAGTGAGGATTAGCGACCCAATGTATCTTGGGCATAGCTGATGAAAGGCGGAGCCCATCTCTCTCCTTTCGCTCCCTTATTTTTTAAAGATACAGGTATATCCAGTCAACTAAATGAGTACTTGAAATTTCTGAGTACCAGAGGTCTATGCCATTCTTAGGCTTTTGATAAGAGTCACTGATGATCAAACAGCTTCAGATGTCTCTGCCAACAGACGCGACTGAGCTGTTTGAAGCAAAATACCAAATGAAGTCATCATTAGTCAGGGAAATGACAGTTTGCTGGTATGGTTTTGGTCACATGGCAATTACTTCCCGTCATGCTCAAATATGGTAAACGCCTTCAAAAATCTTCTTCTCCCAAATGGTTTATGACATTGAATCTGATATGCAGCATTTGGGACACGTGTAGGTTTGTCTCAATGAACATCCTAGTTTGCTCATTCTATTCAATTCAATTCAATTATAAAGTTGATATAAAGGACTCGTCAGTCGTTTGTCAACATTTTCAATGACTTCTTCTCTAAAAATACAAGGCCTATTTTATATAAATTTTATATCAAGCCTTCAGACAAAGGGGCAAGACAATGTATACATTTGGTCCAGATCACATGACCAAGATGGCCGCCATGAACATGTATGTCAAAATACTAAAATTCTTATTCTAGAGGATTGTCCTTGACCTATGAAATGCCAAGGTCAAATTTGGTCCCTTAGGCCTGTAAAATCGATTTAAGCCCCCCAGTATTTCATTACTGACCGTTCCAAGGCGGTAGTTCTGTTGTGGTTCTCTGTTGCCTGTTTTTGGTGTCAGAGTTTCTGTGATGTTTTACCTTATGTATGTTCTTATTATTTTTGGTTCGGTTTGGGTTGCTGAGTGGCCACCTTTTGGGAACAAGCTGCTCACTCGGTTGACCATATGTTCTCTGTATCTTGATTATTTGTAATCTTAGTTGTTTCCAACTATGGTTTGAGGGCTGGATTTGGATTTTGATTGTTTCAGTTCCTGGTCTTTGCATACGTTTTACTTTTTTTTTTGAATGCGAAATGCTGAAAATGTGCATTTTGACTGTTGTTATTGTTCTCTGTGATATGGAAATGCAGTCAATTTCAACCCTTATGAATTGCAGAGGTCAAGGTTATTTAGTGACCTTGGCTGAAGATCACTTGTCATTTGTCTGCCAAGATTTTCAAAGGACTTCTCCCCTGAAACAACTGGGCCAGTTTCATTTAAATTTCATATGCAGCCTTCAGGCTGAGGGGAAATGAACTTTACTTATTTGGTAAAGATCACATGACCAAGCTGGCCGCCATACTCATATATCGTAAAAAAAAACTAAAAAAAATATTTTCTCCAAAACCACTGAGTAATTGCCTTGAAACTTGGTATGTAGCATTTGGAACACTAGTACTTAAAAGTTTATATAAACGATGACTCTGGATTGACCTTGACTTTTGATAAGGAAAATCTGAAAAAGTGCGGTTCTGTGTTGCTATTAGACTCTGTGATATGGAAAGGCAGTCGACTTCAACCTCTATGAATTCAAGAGGTCAATGTCATTTAGTGACCTTGAACAAAAGTCACTTGGGCTGAACTATTCAAAGTCCTTTCTCTCAGAAATGAATTGGCTTGTGGCAATCATATTATATATGAAGTCTGTGTAAGATGAGAGAAAGAAAGATCTTTTAGTCAAATGTTCTGGATCTCATTGACAAGATGGCCGCCAGGGTATAAACCTAAAAAATCTTATCCAAAACCAATGGGCAGATTGCTATGAAACTTGGTATGTAGCATCTGGCACTAGTACTAAAAATGTTCTATCAATAATGACCCTGGAGTGACCTTGACCTCTTTAATGCTTTTTCATTGGAAACCTGAAATGGTCCATTTTGTTTTGTTGCTGTTGTACTCTTTGTTTTAGAAATGCAGTCGACTTCAACCCCTATGAATTTTAGAGGTCCACATCATTAAGTGGTAAGGTGCCTTGGGTTGAATATGTTAGGGTCCTTTCTCTCTAAACTACTCGGCCTGGTTGCGTTGCTAACCACCATTCTGACATTGTTGTCGTATGTCTAAAAAAAAGATCGGGAAGTTCATTTTGAAAACAAATTCCAAACAGTTCATATCACATGGCAGTTACAGTCCTTAGTGATCTAAATGATGTCTTTATACTATCATATTAGTGATACCTAGATTTCGATTATTTTATTTTCTTCTTCTTCTCCAACTTTACAAAAATCATGTTAGATTTTTAGTTGAATAGCATTTCAAAATCAGGAGCATGTCGTTATGCCAAAAGCTACATTAGTTTCTTTTGAGTATTCCTTGCTTCTGAAGAATAGAACTATTCAGAACATATTCACTAACTACATAAGATAATTAAATATAAACGGTTTAGAGGGTTATCATGCGAACCGAACAACCAACTAAATGTTTTGTACCACTTCAGATACTGAGGGTGAGGTTGGGCCTGGAAAATCGATTTAATCCCCCCAGTATTTCATTACTGACCGTTCCAAGGCGGTAGTTCTGTTGTGGTTCTCTGTTGCCTGTTTTTGGTGTCAGAGTTTCTGTGATGTTTTACCTTATGTATGTTCTTATTATTTTTGGTTCGGTTTGGGTTGCTGAGTGGCCACCTTTTGGGAACAAGCTGCTCACTCGGTTGGCCATATGTTCTCTGTATCTTGATTATTTGTAATCTTAGTTGTTTCCAACTATGGTTTGAGGGCTGGATTTGGATTTTGATTGTTTCAGTTCCTGGTCTTTGCATACTTTTTACTTTTAGAAAAGTAGCATTTTCTAGAGTCTGGGGCAGATACATTCATAACTACTAAGTTTAAAGTGTAACTACACTTCAGGAACTGACTGAATCAGATCCCAAACCCTATCCCCAACATCAAAGGGAAAGATTGACAAAGACATCCCAACAAACAATAAATTACAAGTGATAAGCCGAGTCAGCAGCTCTTTCCCAAATAGATGGCAACTCAGCTATCTTTATTGAACTAAATAATTTAGACCAAACAGACGGGTTACAACGGACTAAGCAAATTATATGAAAAACATTTAACAATTATTTTTACCTATTTTCTATTTTTATAATAAAAGGATTAAACTGAGAACACAATAAATTAAACAGCACCGAACATAAAACAAAAGCCTATGAAAGATTCCAAATAAAATTAAAGTGTCCCTCTAACCCATTGAAAACGTAAAATATTGTTTAAAATGCTCAACTACGAGTAAAATAACTAATCTGATTGTTTTGTAAAGTTAGAGAGGAAGAAGAAAATAGAATAACCAAAATTTAGGTATCACTTATAAGCAAGTATAAAGACATCATTTAGAAGCATATCAGAAAATACTTCTGCATCTTCTAGTTGGTACATGTGCATATCTATCTGTACCATTACCTGATAATTGATGTTTCGATACAAACAATTTCTGATCAAAAGATACATCTTAGAAATATAAGCAATAATCATGTGATATTACCCCACCCATCTGTGGCTTACTTATTGCAGGTAACTCATTGCTGGCCAGTTTACTATATCCACAAACACCTGTCAACAAAAAGTCGTTATCATGCACAACTATCCACGTCAAAGGGTGGGCCTTCTAAAAAAGATTTCTTGACAAAAAAAATGAACTTTTTCGACATTCAGAGGCACATAACTCTAAAATAACTAGGTGTATATATGATTCCTCATGATTTTCAAATGTCCATTATATCCACTTTATAATTGTAAGATATCTCCTAAATTGCTTTGAAAATGTAAAATAATTGTGGATTCTCGTAAAGTTTGAGTCAAAAATGACCAAAATTTAGGTATGACATTTAAGTGAGCATACAAGATCATTAAGGAGTATTTTCGGGAAACTTCGGCAACTACTAACTGGCATATATCTATCTTCACCATTCTATGATAATTGATATTTGGCTAATGTTTTCTATAAAATGATACAGCATTTTAGACATAGAGATAAGAATCATGTGGAATTACCCCAACCCACTTATATCATGCATATCAAGCTTAACTGATTTCCGTGCAATGTAATATTTCGTTAATCAAGAGCCAATACATAGTACTTATCACTTGCAAAGTTTGAAGGAAATCTATTCTAGCCACGAACTGGACCTTATGGAGACCCCTCCTTTGAGAGGCGCGGTAGCCGAGTGGTTAGAGTGGCACGATTATTGTGCAGAAAGTCGCCAGAAGGTCGTGAGTTCGCGGCTCACCGTCGCCATCCGACGACTGGAAAACTCTCTCTGTCAACCCAGCAGTAAATGGGTACCTTTTTCGAATTAGGGAAGGATAAGGCAGCGAAAGGAGAGAGATGGACGGCTCCGCCTTTCATCAGCTGTGCCCAAGATACGGCTATTAGGCTATGAGAACCTTCACTTTTACCTTTGTGGAAGTATTGACACGCCATCTAGGGGTATGTCTTATTTTCACAGTATCTGAACTGACTGTACCAGCTCTTCCGGTTTTCATAGAAGTAGAATTAGAATATTATTTATTTCTATATAGGGCCCTATCCGGGCATAGAATTAGAATTAGAATATTATTTATTTCCATATAGGGCCCTATCCGGGCATAGTCCTGAATCGGGAGTAACAACATTCGCTTATATCCGATAGTCGGAATTCATTATCATTTGAGATTTTATCCGGGATCTGCTGCGTCATTTATAGTTATTCAGCTTCGAAAAGGTAAAGAGGTAAGTTTCATATAATTTGCTCTTCGGTCTTTTACTTTATTGCCCTGTACAATGTCGTGTATGGGTGGAGAGTAATTGGTTCAGTATTCAAATCGCCCTTGGCATGATTCTATAACCATTTTGAGCATTTTCCTACAGGTTTTATAAAAAAAAAAATAAACAGAAGACGTTATCAATCTACAGTTTGTTAGTTTTGATAATAGGATGATAGCTATGTTTTGCACGACACAAACTCGTGTTAAATTAAGCTGTTCGGAATAAAATTTCTGTGACGGCAATGAGTTTTTCATTGTACAGGGCAATCAAATAAAAGCAATATCAAACTTACGAGTACCTCTTTACTTTTTCGAAGCTGAATAACTATAAATGACGCAACAGATTCCGGATAAAATCTCAAAACATAATGATTTCCGACTACTGGTTATAAGCAAATGTTTGTACTCTCGATTCAACACTATGCAGACCGGAAGAGCTGGTTCAGTGAGTTCGAATACTGTGATTTTGTACAGATTTAAGCCCCCCAGTAATTCATTACTGACCGTTCCAAGGCGGTAGTTCTATTGTGGTTCCCTGTTGCCTGTTTTTGGTGTCAGAGTTTCTGTGATGTTTTACCTTATGTATGTTCTTATTATTTTTGGTTCGGTTTGGGTTGCTGAATGGCCACCTTTTGGGAACAAGCTGCTCACTCGGTTGGCCATATTTTCTCTGTATCTTGATTATTTGTAATCTTAGTTGTTTCCAAATATGGTTTGTGGGCTGGGTTTGGATTTTGATTGTTTCAGTTCCTGGTCTTTGCATACTTTTTACTTTTATACAGTTAACTGTAAATAGCCACTCAGTTTATTTTTCAGCACTCAAAAGGCTATTGACTCAGAATGAATTAATATTGTCTTACCGGCCAAGTTCGAGTGCGTAACGTCTAATCAACATTTTATACGTATATGTTGATCATACAAAAATAGGTTTTGTAGGATGACGTTCTTCGATAAAAATTTCTTGAAACTTAAAAAGTGACATATCCGGATTTCCTCTGTCAATCTGTCCGTATGTCCGTCCGTCTGTCCGTCTCACCTATAAAGTTTGTATAATCAAATTTTCCCACAGTTTCTAAGATTTCATGATATATTGCAATAGTATTGAGATGTGTATATGCTAGTTTGAAGAATAAAAATGTTCTGGGACAATTCAGCTATTTTTTTACTTTTACTCTTCTTACTTTTTACTCAGCTTCTCTCGCAGTTTTTCAGAAATTCATGTGATTTTACACACATATAAAAGACAAGCGTTTAGTTTTTTATTTCGTTTGCAGAGGAAAAGATCGACGGGCTTAGGAACGGAGCGCAGGGGTGAATAGAGGGTTGAGACGGGGAGGGAAAGGGAGGCACCGCTCGGGGACATAATCAGTGTTTTTTCAGACAGAAAGTTCTTGTTTGTTCTCATTCTTATTATCTTATTATTATTATGTTATTATCACAATGGTATTATGATTATTATCATTATTATTATAATACCCCGCCACACGTTAGTGGCGGGGTATTACGTTTTCACGTTGGCCGTCCGTGTTTCCGTCCATTCGTCCGTCTGTCTGTCCACACTTTCTTTCCATTCCATAACTTAAGTATTTATCAACGGATTGCGTTAAAATTTCGCAACTGCATTTGTTACAAGAATGTCTTGTTATAATGGGCAAATTTCGATAACGTCAATGTACAAAAAATGGTTTTTGGCCTGTAGTTCTTTCACTATTTGAAATATCATAGTGAAACTACACAAAAATGATTGAAGCTACAACAACTGTGTGTTTCCCTAGACATTTTTTGTCTCCAGGGATTATCTGCCCCTACCCTCGGTTTATATATATGTATAAAATCAGAGTTGGAAGCAATTTTTCTAAAATTCACAGTAAATAATCAGAGTAATAAAAACCTTCTGTGCTGCTCAAAATGTACCCCATGTGGGTTATCTATTCTTGCCCCCCCCCCCCCCCCCCCCCCCGTGAAATTGGTTTGCAGTGAGATGGTATCACGCAATCATTTGCGATGCTTTTATTATTATTATTGCTATAGTTACTCTGTAGCCGTCTCAGAAGTACAAAGCTATGTCACGTGAAGGACTTGTGGTCTATTTTCCCCATCATGGTGAAAGTAAAGTACTTTATATTTCACAGTATACAGACCTTCAGTCAACAACAGACAAACAGTTTTGTATTCGAGCATTACACAAAGGATAACTTAACGACGATGTGAGAAGGATTTTGGTAGGCAATCGTTTCTCTTCCTATCGGTAGTACGCTCATAATTGCATGTATATCATTGCTGCTGAGCATGCTCCACTGTATTTGTTTTTCGTTGAATGGGTATGGAATAAAATGGTACATAGTCAGTCAGGTGCACTCCTCCTACCCAAGACAGGGATGCCAGTAATTTATTGCTATCCGTTCAAAGACAGCGCTTCCGTTGTGTTTTAGTTTAATTTTCATTCTCGACGTTCTATGATCTTTTGGCTTTTGCACATTATTTTGAGATAGGCCCGCGGCCATCTGAATGGAATGAGCTGGAAACTTGGCGGCTTTTCGCTTGTCTTGTTTTTGTACCGTCTTTATTTGGACATATGTTCATGTTCATTGCTTTTACGTGTACCTTGGACATCGGGGGCCGGCCGTATTCATAAAACGACTTAAGTGGTTGCTATGCTGTTGCTAAAGCCTGTTTCACATCAGCCGTGCAATTTTTTGTTCGTACGATTTTTGAGGCCATGGGTGCCTAAGACAGATCGCAGAAAAAATCGCAGTGTATCTGGGCGGGTCCATCGTGGTCTCAGAGATCGTAAGGCAGCCGTACGATGTTCGTACGTCTGTCTCACGGGTCGCACGATTTTGCAGCTTAAAAGTAGAAAAAATAAACAATATTTCGTACGGCTGTCGCAAGATGGCCGTGTAGCAGCCGTAAGACTGCCGCAAGACTGCCGTGAGACGGTCGTAAGAATTTGTCAAAACTCTTGCGGGCACCGTACGACGAAAAAGAATCCGCAAGGCTGTCTCACGAATGTCTTACGATGACCGTACGTTCATCGTACGAATTCGCCTCGAATGACGAATAAAATGCAAGAACACCACCCGCAACCCTCATAGTTTCACCATCGATTGTCGACACCACATTAGAGCCTGATGGCTATCCCACAGCAGCGTATTGTCCTTCTAAGAAGGAGGCTCCGTGATGAAGAAGAGCGTCACGCCGCCATCCTGGTGCTGCTCATCCGAGCACGGCAAGGTAGAAGAGGACATGCGAGGCGTTGGTGGGGCAAGCCCCGGGGACATGCTTCTTTTCTGGAGTCAAGACTGTGAGTACCGATTTACTTTTAAGGGAGACGCAAATGACGCAAAAATCGTAGGACTGTCGTGCGCCTGCCGTGCGGCTGTCGTGCAGCTGCCGTGCAACTTGCGCGATTGTCTTACGATTCGCAACATTCTTGCGATAGCATTCTGTCAGGACGCACGACTGTCGTAAGATGCTCGTGCGGCTGTCTTGCGACCGTCGCAAGACAAACGCAAGCAATGATTGACAGCAACCCCGCCTACAAACTTGCGAACTCCCGCAAAATCGTGAGTCAATCGTGCGGTTGTCTCAAGACTGTCGTGCGGCAGCCTTGCGGCGTCCACAGATTGCCAAAAAATCGCAGAAATAATGTGCATGTTGAGAATTTAGTTTGCGACGTTGCGACGACCTTGCGACGTCTAAAATTCGTACGACGATCTTGCGGCTGCCGCACGAAACCCAGCGATTTTTGCCAGAAATGTGATCGCAGAGGGCCGTACGGCTGCCGTAAGGCTGATGTGAAACAGGCTTAAGGCTAAATTTCTTTGAAGGAGATTCCCTACAACTATGAAATTTGCTCTGGAGGAACAGTCTTACAAAGAGACTGTTCCTCCAGAGCAAATTTCATAGTTGTAGGGAATCTCCTTTATAGATATTTAGCCTTAGCAACCGCATAGCAACGACTTAAGTGGCTTTATTAAGTGGCTTTATGAATACGGCCCCTGCCTCCCTGAATATAGAAGATCTTACACGAGTGGTCATTTCATATGAAATTTATGAAACAAGCCTTCGGCGAGTTTCCTAAGTTTCATATGAAATGACCATGAGTGTAAGATTCTGTTTATCATATGACCCTTTAAAATGGGATTTTAATGCTTTCAAACTGTTTTTTTTTTTTAAATAAGAAAACGCATTGTTGAC
Source organism: Ctena decussata (assembly GCA_963989385.1). NCBI lineage: Eukaryota > Metazoa > Mollusca > Bivalvia > Lucinida > Lucinidae > Ctena > Ctena decussata. The sequence continues at coordinate 11,472,263 of OZ022506.1, forward strand.
ATGGACGTTGTCAGTGACGTTACGTGTTCGCGCCAAAGTGTTATTACACGTGTGGTCATACGATTTTTATGACACGACGTCATATGTTAAAACATGCTTGTAAAATCTGTTCTTCAAATTATAAAGACTCATTTGCAGCAACAGAAATTTCTTGTTTATTCTCATTCTTCTTATTATTTTGTTAGCATTATTATTATCATAATGTTATCATTATTATTTTTATTATTATTATTATTGGTATTATACCCCGTCACATGTTAGTGGCGGGGTATTATGTTTTTGTACGTTGGTCGTCCGTGTGTCCGTCTGTCCGTCTGTCCGTCGTGCGTACGTCCGTCTGTCCTCACTTTGTTTCCGTGCGATAACTTAAGTATTTATCAACGGATTGAGTTCAATTTTCGCATATGCATTTGTACCAAAAATGTCTTGCTTGGGATTGTTAATGGGTAATTTTGATAATTTCGGACAGAGTTATGGCACTTGTCAGTGTACAAAAAATGGTGTTTGGATTGTAGTTCTTTCACTATTTGAAATATCATAGTGAAACTTCACAAAAATGATTGAAGCTACAACATCTGTGTGTTACCATAGAAATTTTGTCCCCAGGGGTTATCTGCCCCTACCCTGGGTCTATATACAGGTATAAAATCATGAAAAAATCTGTATAAAATCAGAGTTCGGAGCAATTTTTCCCTGAAAGTCACAAAAATAATCAGAGTAGTAAAAGCCTTCTGTGCTACTCAAAATTTACCCCATGTGGGTAATCTATTCCTGTCCCGTGAATTTTTTTGCAGTGGCATGGTATCACGCAGTCAATTGCGATGTTTTTATTGTTATAATTGTTATAGTTCCTGTTTTGCCGTTTCAGAAGTACAAAACTATGTCACGTGCAGGAATTGTGGTCAGTTTTCCTCATGGTGAAAGTAAAGTACTTTATATTTGACAGTATTCAGACCTTCAGTCAACAGATAAACAGTTTGTTTTCAAAGTTTTGTGTTCGAGCAATAAACAAAGGAGATAACTTTTCGACGATTTGAGAAGGATTTTGGTAGGCAATCGTTTCCCTTCCTATCAGCAGCACGCTCATAATGACATTTAATCACTGCTGCTGAGCTTTTGCCAATGTATTTGTTTTTCGACAAATGGGCATGGAATGAAATGGTATATCACGTGCACTCGTCCTGCCCATGACAGGGATGCCAGCAATGAATTACTGGCCGTTCCAAGGCAGTGCTTCTGTTTTGTTTTACTATTATTTTCATTGTCAGCTTTTAATGATGCTTTGACTTTTGTACGAATTTAGGGTAGGCATGTTCCAAGAGTCCTGCTTACATGGCCAATGTGGCCGCCAAGCCCATATATCGTAAAAAAAGCTTTATAGATTTTTTCCACAAGAACCAAAAGACTGATGCCTTGAAATTAAGTATCTAAGTTCTATGAAGATTGTCCAAATGATAGCCTTTAGATGGCCTTGGTTTTTTAACGGCAATGTCAAATTTGCATACGGATGCTTTTGTAACAGAATCGCATGGGCGATTTTGTATGAAAATTAGTATATGCAGTCAGGGTATTGAGTACATAAAGATATCAGAGTCCAGGGGTGGTATTTATAAATCCACTTAACATGCTTAAGTCGTTGCTATGCTGTTGCTCAGGCTAAATTTCTATGAAGGAGATTCCCTACAACTATGAAATTTGCTCTGGAAGAACAGTCTGAAAAGATTTTTCCTCCAGAGCAAATTTCATAGTTGTAGGGAATCTCCTTGATAGAAATTCGGCCTTAGAAACAGCATAGCAACCACCTTATTCGTTTTATAAATACGGTCCCAGAGGTCTAGGTCATTGGTTGACCTTTAACTAGGATCACTCGTAGTTCACAATATTCAAGCATCTCTCCTTCAAAGCTAACTGACCGACTGAATCCAAAAGTCATACGTAGCTGTCACCGGTTTTAGGGCCAAAGCATTGTTTAAACTACGCCTCCCAATCGCCCTCATGCAAAACCGCGGTTCAGAACGCATATCCATGCGAGGAGTTCCCGGTTTAGCAGAAGGGGAGTCGAAAAGGTAAACAAATTTGACATCGGCTCAAGGTTTGGGTTATTTATTTTCTTTGAAAACTATTGATGCAAAATATAAGAATGCTATAAGTCGCATATTGATTGCTTCCTTCGCACATTAAAGCGTTAGGCACATGGCCTTGCATTTTTCCAGATTTTCATTTAGTACGGCGGAGCATGTGTTCAAGGTCAATCTCGGCGGTATATACATGTAAGAAAAAGTCAACATTGTACATTGAACATGTTGAATTGGTATGAGAATACTTTCAAGTTTGTTCAAATGACCGCCTTGGAGAGACCTTAGCTCTTATCAAGACAAGTTCGTTTCCCTTTGTGTTTTATATGAAATAAATGCTATACATTAGATATTTTGGAAATTTTTTACGACTTTGGTTAAAAAGTTGGTGTATAGTCAATGAGTATATGAATGATTTGGAGTCCTAGAGCTCCAGGTTCTTTTTGACACGTGGTCAAAGTCACTAATAGCTAAATATTTCAAATATCTTCCCCTCTAAATCCACTTGGCCGATTGTAACCAAAATTCATATGGAGTCTCCAGGAATCAGAGAAATGAAAATGTAATTAAACGATCCCGATCATATGAACAAAATGGTAACACGCCCGTATATGGTTAAACCCTTGAAAAATGTTCCTCTAGAACACAAAGACCAAAAGACATGAAACTTCGTATATGGCATCAGGCACTCGTGCCCTTTTAAAATTGTTCGAACAATGGCCCTGATTTACCTTTGAATCTTTTCATGGCAAGGTCAACTGTGTGCACTCTTGTTTTAAATTTGAAAAAGAAAATTTAACTGTTCACTTGGGTTACTATACCATCGGTGTGAACTGGCCCCGAGGTTATAAAACTTGAGTTCATTCTCAAACTTAAAGCATGTGCTCGGAAGCAGCCAAATAGTGTGCTTTATTTTGAGTTTGAGATTATTCTCAAGCTTTATAACCTTGAACCCTGTTGTCAGTGACTGTTTGTGTATAAACTTCTTTCCCTTTTGGTTTTGAGGGAGGGATATGAGATCTGATTGTATTAGTTCCTGATCATTGCCCAGTGTAGAAATACCTCAAATATAGCGGATTTTATTATTCGATGGTTGGTTGGTTGTTTTGGGTTTAACGGCCCTTTGAGACAGTATTTCAGTCTATATCGGGCCGTTATTATTCGAAATTTTCTTCCTAAATCTGACATACGTATGTACTGTAAAAATGAAGATAGGTAACACTGATAGAGTGAATCAGCATAATATTAATAATTGTGTATTGGGTTTTAACGAATATTCGGCATATTATTATCATGACATGAGTCAAAAAAATGCTTCATCTTGGGGTACGATATGTAAATACCCTGTATTTAAAATCAGAATCACCGCAATGATTATCGATTTTATGGATTTTAGTGCAAAAAAGCATAACTGTTTGATATAGACAAGTGTAAATCCAAAAATTGGGGCCTCGGTAACTGAATAATTTACCTTATTTAACTGAAGTTTATTTGGCTATATTTAACTGACAATACCATCAAAATAATCTCAGCAGGCCGCGTTGATTCAACACTGGATCAACGTTTCTTCAACATGATGACTGTATGGATATATTTGACTGACCACATCATAAAAAACAATTCAAGTAGGCACGTCATGACGTTGAATCAACGTTGATTCATTGTTGACTCAACCTTGTGTGCCTACAAGTAATTGGATTATTGTTAACATTCAAGAGGTCATCCAGGTATCTTTGATTTAAAAGTTTCATGACATTATATAAGCATGCCTTTAACTATCAGAAAGACAAAAACATGAAGTCTCTCCGATGGCAAAATACATGTACTCGTAAAAACAAACCAGCTCGGTACACAATGTTGAATCAACATGGAAACAACGTTGATTCAGTGTCAATTCAACAAACTGTACCTATTGGGCAATAAGCTACGAGAAGAGCAAAAATTGTACCTTTCGGAATACCTCGGTTTGTTTAGTGTAAACATATTTTATTTCAACTTTATACAAGTTATGTACAAGTTACAAACAGGATACAATACCAAAAGGATCTGAACGGAAGCCAAAGGCTTATTTATTTCATCTACAAGTTGTTTGTATAAACTAGTGCCAACAATATGCAAAGAAAGTCCACGTTTTTATGCTCCTCCTGAGTATTTTATAGACCGAAAAACACATTCATACTGTACCTCAGTGCTATAAACATTATTTGATAGCAGTTTGTTTTCCTTTTCAGTATAACTTTCCTTTGTAATAATGGATGAAAATACATGGAAAACACTGGGATCTACCATACACCTATATAACATAGGTCTGTCGTTACGTACAATTAGTTTACTCTGCTGGCGTTGTGGTGTTGCCAATTAGGACTAAAATGAGCTGCGACACGAGAAAACCAACAAAGTGGTTGTGCGCCCAGCGCAGACTTAAATCAGCCTGGGCATCCGCCCAGTCTGATCAGACTCTTCGCTAAGTGCTTAAAAGGTAGCTGAGGGTCTAAGCTACCTCCATGCGGACAGCGAAGACTCAGATCAGACTGGGCGGATGCCCAGGCTGATCTGAGTCTGCGCTTGGCGCACAACCACATTGTTGGTTTTGTCGTGTCGCGGTTCATTAATGTGTTAAAATCAGACAAAAAAGAAATAAATTAAGCCAGCCCATCCTAATTTGACGAATAGAAGAAACAATTTTACCTTTTACATTCAATTACGCTTTTGTTTTTGTACTTTTATGCTGTTTTATGTGATTTATGGTTTATTATCTATTTCTTTAATTATGGTGCCGAGTTTAGGAAAGTCCCTTTCAACTATGATCTTATACGGATTTTTTTCCTGATTTAATATATGTATATAGCCCCCGTGTAAGGCCAAACAACCCTGGTGGACAAAATTCTGTTTTTTACATAGAGCTTGTGTTATTACAACCCTTTCTATGAAATTACATCACCTGATTTAATATAAATTTTTTCATGATTTTATACATGCAGTTAGTCTCGTGTCAGGGGCAGGTAACACCTGATGACAAATATTAGACCATGATAGGAAGCTTGTATATGTTTGATAATTTGTAGCAAGTTTCATGAAAATCCCTTTCAAATCTGATTTTGTACAGATATTTTCCTGATTGAAATGCACGTATATAGCCCCCGGACAAGGGCAGCCAACCCTGTAGGACAAAATTCTGCTTGTAACAAAAAGAGTATACTCAAGGGGTGCAACGTATTACCGTTTTTACGGTCAATAGGTCGAAAATATATCGCCACAGGTCAAAGATGGCGTCATAACGTATAAAATTTGTGAATTTTGTTGGACAAAAGTACAAAGTAAGTATGTATGCTGGCCCTGATATATTATATTACCTAGCGCAGGATGTGGAGAAATTATGCAGTGTCTCTGGAAAATTAGCCGTATCTTCTGATCTTTCCTCAAACTTTAGTGATGTCCGGTCAGCTGCGAAGCTCGAATCGAAGAGAAAATCGAAACCGATTTTGACCTGTATAAAATCAGCCTTAGCAGCGAAAATCAGGTTATTTCGGATTTAATTTTAGTGTCTATATCACTAAAATGATAAGCCCCACATTCTTGTTCTAATTAAACTCTTAGAGCACCCCTCCATCTCGAGGAATCAAGGTTTAAGCCATTTAATGTTGCTTCTGGTCAATTGTAGGAGACTTATGTTGTTTACTGGTCAATAAGTAATTGCAATCAGCACTTCTAGCTAGCCTCACGTTCGTTTCAGAATCAAGATTACTGAATGTCCCATAATACATGTGACTATTTCTCGGTTTAATGTCTCGTTTATAAAGGCATATTTAAAAACCTCACAGTATCCGAACTCTCTGTACCAGCTCTTCCGGTTTTCATAGCGTCGAATCGAGAGTAGAAACATTCGCTTATAACCAGTAGTCGGAAATCATTATGTTTTGAGATTTTATCCGGCATGTGCTGCGTCATTTATAGTTATTCAGCTTCGAAAATGATAAGAGGTAAGTTTAATATAATTTGCTCTCTTCGGTCTTTACTTTATTGCCCCGTACAATGTCCTGTATGGGTGGATAGTAAACGGCACAGTATTCAAATCGCCCTTGGCATGATTCTGAAACAATTTTGAGCCTTTTCTTACATGTTTATAAAAATCTTTAAAATAAACGGAAGGCGTTATCAATCTACAATTTGTTAGTTTTGATAATAGGATGGTAGCTAGGTTTTGCGCGACACAAACTCAAGTTAAATTAAGCTGTTCGGAATAAAATATCTGTGACGGCCATGAGGTTTTCATTGTACAGGGTAATAAAGTAAAAGACCGAAGAGCAAATTATATTAAACTTACCTCTTTACATTTTCGAAGCTGAACAACTATAAATGACGCTGCAGATTCCGGATAAAATCTCAAAACATAATGATTTCCGACTACTGGTTATAAGCGAACTTTGTACTCTCGATTCAACGCTATGAAAACCGGAAGAGATGGTACAGTGAGTTCGGATACTGTGAACCTGTAATATACGTTGCAACATTCAGAGCAGGAATGTTTATGTGTTCGGTAGTAGTTCGTTCCCTTGGCTCAAAAAGGCTGTAACCAAAATTGTGGTCGAAAAGTTGTTTTTTTTGCATAATTTTGTGCCTAAGAACACAATACATTTAGAAAAGAAGTATTATAGCTGGATAATGTCTACATCTTGAATTATGTCAGCATTTTCACACTTACTGTAGCTTTTGTGCAATTTTTTTCAGTAATAGCATTTCTGCACTAAATTTTTTTCAAAAAAGGTATAAATGCTCTTACATCCTTTTTACGCCAACGTTTCAAAAACTTCAAAATATTAAATCCTGCTGCTTTATATTGCAAAATATGAGAATTAGAACCTATTATGCCACTGCCAGAACTGAATCTAATAGTTTAAGATTGAATATGGCACATTTCTTTGTTGAATGTAAAGCCATTTAGGTCTAAAATTGGTATAAATTACCCCACCCTCTTTATTCTGCCTTAAAATCTGAAGTGAATTTTTGCAGGTCAGTTACTGAACTGCAACAAGAAATAAGTCATACTGATGACTTTGCTTAGCATAAACATGCTTCAAGGTAGAATACTGATATCTGAAGGCAGGAGAAGCCCGAAAATGTTAATAGCCGGAAATAGGTTAGTCTTGTTCTGAGATAAAAAGTAAACATCAAATTTCAAATTTCATCAGGAGACATTTATTAATGAATAACCCCCACAATTATTACTCTCCCGTGATTGCTCTCCAGGAGGAAAACTCTCCAATGTGTTCTCTCCAGGATGAAAACTCTCCAGTGAGTTCTCTCCAGTATGAAAACTCCAGTGAGTTCTCTCCAGTATGAAAACTGTCCAGTGAGTTCTCTCCAGGATGAAAAATCTTTAGTGAGTTCTCTCCAGTATGAAAACTCTCCAGTGAGTTCTCTCCAGGATGAATACTCTCCAGTATGTTCTCTCCAGGAAGAAAAATCTGGATTATGCACTTACAACTTTTTCGCTCCAACTTTTTTGTTAAGCATTTTTCATAGTACCGGAGTAAATTAAAGGCACTGGAAATCTTATATCATATGTGTTATAGCTTCTGATTGGTACTAATTCTCATATTTTGCAATATAAAGCAGCAGGATTTAAATTTTGAAGTTTTCGAAACGTTGGCGTAAAAGGGATGAAAGAGCATTTATATTTTTTGTGCAAAAATTTAGTGCAGAAATGCTATTACTGACAAAAATGCACTAAAGCTACAGTAACTGTGAAAATGCTGAAATAATTCAAGATGTAGACATAATCCAGCTATAATACTTCTTTTCTAAATGTATTGTATTCTTAGGCACCAATTTTTGCAAAAAAACAGCTTTTCGACCACAATTTTAGTTACAGCCTTTTAGCGCCAAGAGAACGAACTACTACCGAACACATAAACATACCTACTCTGAATGTTGCAACGTATATTACAGGTTTTGATATGTGCCTATATAAACGAGACATTAAACCGAGGAATAGTCGCATGTATTATGGGACATTCAGTAATCTTGATTCTGAAACGAAAGTGAGGCTAGCTAGAAGTGATGATTGCAATTACAGTCGAACCTGTCTTAAGGGGTCACTGTATTAAGGGGTCACCTGTCTTTAGCAGCCACTTTTTGGGGGTCCCTTGGACCAAAAAACAGTGCAAAGGAGCCTGTATTAAGGGGTCACCTGTCTTAAGCAGCCAATTTTTGTGGGTCCCATGGGGTGACCCTTAAGGCAGGTTTGACTGTACTTATTGACCAGTAAACAACATAAGTGTCCTACAAATGACCAGAATCAACATTAAATGGCTTAAACCTTGATTCCTCGAGATGGAGGGGAGCTCTTAGAGTTAAATTAGGACAAGAATGTGGGGCTTATCGTTTTAGTGATATAGACACTAAAATTAAATCCTAAATGACCTGATTTTCGCTGCTAAGGCTGATTTTATACAGGTCAAAATCGGTTTCGATTTTCTCGTCGATTCGAGCTTCGCAGCTGACCGGACATCACTAAAGTTTGAGGAAAGATCAGAAGATACGGCTAATTTTCCAGAGACACTGCATAATTTCTCCACATCCTGCGCTAGGTGATATAATATTTCAGAGCCGGCAAACATACTTAATTTATATTTTTGTCCAACAAAATTCACAAATTTTATACGTTATGACGCCATCTTTGACCTGTGGCGATATATTTTCGACCTATTGACCGTAAAAACCGTAATACGTTGCACCCCTTGATACTATTTCAGTCATTTCTGTGAATTTTCATCAAGCTATATCTAACAAGAGCTCCGCTGAGCGGGGCAATATACGCCCGTTGGGGCTTAAAGTTGGGAAGACAACAAGAGATGACAGAACTTTTGTCAGTAGCTTAAATCTTCAATAATAAGGCATGTATAAACCTACAAAACAAACGAAGCTAATATGAAATTCCTAGACAAAAATTACAAAGGGGCATAATTCCATCAGAACTGAAAGTAGGGCCATGCTTCTTGTTCTCTGCATATCTCATGAAGAAATCTTAAACGGTTTTCAAGATATGGAGCAGACACGAAATTACTCTATGAAAAATATAAAGGTGCATAATTCCGTCAAAACTGAAAGGAGGGTTATGTTGTTTTTTTTTTTCTCTGCACATTGTCTGATGATGCTTCATATTTGTATAAACTTTTATAAACTTTTATGAAGAAATCTTATACGCTTTTTGAGATATGCAGCGGACAAATAATGTTACCTTTTGAACTTTGACCTCTAAGTGTGACCTTGACCTTTGTCGGACATTGTTGAAATATAAGTTCTGCAAGTTGCCTCGATAAGGTGAACACTGGACTCAAGTTTCACAAAAATATTTCAAGAGGTTAAGGGGATATGGAGTGGAAACGATTTTAATACAAAATTACAATACGAAAAATACAAAGGGCGTAATTTTGTTAAAAGTGAAAGTAGGGTTATGGTTCTTTTCCCCTGCACATCATCTGATGGTGCTTTATATGTATACAAACTCTCATAAAAAACTTAAACGGTTTTCGAGATATGAAGCTTATGTGAAATTACTATACGAAAAATACAAAGGGACATAATTCCGTCAAAACACATTATAGGGTTATGGTTCTTTTTCTCCACACATCGTTTGATGGTGCTTTATATTTATACAAACTTTCATGAAGAAATCTTAAACTGTTTTCAAGATATGGAGCGGACACAAAGCTTATATGAAATTACAAACAACAATACAAAGGGGCGTAATTTTGTTAAAAGTTAAAGCTGGGTTATGGTCCTTTTTCTCTGAACATTGTCTGATGGTGCTTTATAATTATGCAAACTTTCATGAAGAATTCTTAAACGGTTTTCGAGATGTGGAGCGGACACAAAGCTTATATGAAATTATTGTATGAAAAATACATAGGGACATAGTTCCGTCAAAAATGAAAATAGGATTATGGTTCTTTTTCTCTGCACATCGTCTGATGGTGCTTTATATTAGTACAAACTTTCATGCAGAAATCTTGAACGGTTTCAAGATATGGAGCGGACACGAACTTTTACCCTTTGACATTTGACCTCTAAGTGTGACCTTGACCTTTGTCGGACATCATTGAAGTATGAGTTCTTCACATCGTCTTGATAAGGCGAACATTTGACCCAAGATTCAATAAACAAATTCAAGGGGTTAAGGAGATATGGAGCGGACACATAAAGTTAACGGACAGACAGACAGACGGACAGACGGACGAACGGACGGACGGACGGAGGTCACGACATAATACGACCCGTCTTCGACGGGCGTATAAAAAGTAAAGGAACTACAGACCAAAAACCACATTTAAAACATTGGCATAGGCTATAACTCTGTTATGACACATCAAAATTTGCCCATATTAAGAATCCAAACCGATATATTCCCAAGACCACTGCGCATGCCAAGTTTGAAGAAAATCCGTCAATAAATACTCAAGTTATCGAACGGAAACGAAGTGCTCATGGACGGAAAGACGGACAGACAGACAGACGTACGTACGACGGACGGACACACAGACAGCCAGCAGGAATAGGAAAGAAAGAAAAACAGTTGCGGAGCCTATTTGGAGCCGAGCACAAGCACCTATAAAATTTAAAATCATTGCGAACTTTAAATATATAAGTGAAATGCTGTCCGTGAACTGTTTCAATGGAGCCTGCCCACTGGGCACATAGCGTTGATTGATTCAACGTTGATTCAACGCCGTGACGTCTATTCGTCCTTGGTTCAACGTTGTGTGCCTGCTGGGCTAAATATTCTGGTTTATGATTGCAACTGCGTAGTGATATTCTAGACAAGAGACACCATTGTTCATGTGAAACATCTCATTTTATGCAAATATACGATAATGGTATAATGGCGGTATAATGATACCATGTTGTTTTAAACATCAGTTAGGAAACATTGGCTTGTAAATAAATAGATGGTTTATGTCATACCATTGCGTGACAAGAAAAGAACATCACACTATTCCTTGGAAGAGAATGCATCTTTTTCTGGTTGTACATGTATACATGTACTTTAAAATCTCCTCAATAATTTGTTCCCTGACACTTCGGAAACGTTAAGGTAAATGGATACAGCTTATTTTCCGCCAGGTTTAGAAAAGGGGAATAACTTTCGTGACTTCTGTTTGCTTGCCTGGAGGAAGAAGCCCTTCCAAAAGAGGATCTACTTTTAAGGGATAGATAGAATTTGCTCCTTGAAGGAGCAAATTCGATCCCTTAAGAGTTGACCCCATTGAGATGAAAGACAAAAATAAACAAAGCAGAGTTGCTCCCCCTAAAATATACCCCTTCACTGAATCCTCCGTCCGCTAAAGACGAACAATCAGAACTGGTGATGCAGTGAAGACTAAGAAAGGTATGCTGAGCAGAGCATTCACGTTTTACCCTGATGAATTTACAATCGGACTGACCTGGGGTTTTCCCTATTCGTCAATTCCCTAAAGTCCATGTTCTTGTGACGTGACTCGAAGGCCTCAGCAATATATAAGAACTAACTTAAAATGGAATTTTGGAGAAAAAGGCGTGGTGATGACGCGTACGAAACCGTCTCAACAATATATAAAAACTAACTTAAAATGGAATTTTGGAGAAAAAGGCGTGGTGATGACGCGTACGAAACTCTCAGCAATGTATAAAAATTAATTTAAAATGGACTTTTGGAGAAACAGGCGTGGTGATGACGCGTACGAAACTCTCAACAATATATAAAAACTAACTTAAAATGGACTTTTGGAGAAACAGGCGTGGTGATGACGCGTACGAAACTCTCAACAATATATAAGAACTAACATAAAATGGACTTTTGGAGAAATAGGCGTGGTGATGACGCGTACGAAACTCTCAACAATATTTAAGAACTAACATAAAATGGACTTTTGGAGAAATAGGCGTGGTGTTGACGCGTACGAAACTCGAAGCAATATATAAAAACTAACTTAAAATGGACTTTTGGAGAAATAGGCGTGGTGTTGACGCGTACGAAACTCTCAACAATATATAAGAACTAACATAAAATGGACTTTTGGAGAAACAGGCGTGGTGATGACGCGTACGAAACTCTCAACAATATTTAAGAACTAACATAAAATGGACTTTTGGAGAAATAGGCGTGGTGATGACGCGTACGAAACTCTCAACAATATTTAAGAACTAACATAAAATGAACTTTTGGAGAAATAGGCGTGGTGTTGACGCGTACGAAACTCTCAACAATATATCAGAACTAACATAAAATGGACTTTTGGAGAAATATGCGTGGTGATGACGCGTACGAAACTCTCAACAGTATATAAGAACTAACTTAAAATGGAATTTTGGAGAAACAGGCGTGGTGATGACGCGTACGAAACTCTCAACAATATATAAAAACTAACTTAAAATGGACTTTTGGAGAAATAGGCGTGGTGTTGACGCGTACGAAACTCTCAAAAATATACAAGAACTAACATAAAATGGACTTTTGGAGAAACAGGCGTGGTGATGACGCGTACGAAACTCTCAACAATATTTAAGAACTAACATAAAATGGACTTTTGGAGAAATAGGCGTGGTGTTGACGCGTACGAAACTCTCAACAATATTTAAGAACTAACATAAAATGGACTTTTGGAGAAATAGGCGTGGTGTTGACGCGTACGAAACTCTCAACAATATATAAAAACTAACTTAAAATGGACTTTTGGAGAAATAGGCGTGGTGTTGACGCGTACGAAACTCTCAACAATATATAAGAACTAACATAAAATGGACTTTTGGAGAAATAGGCGTGGTGTTGACGCGTACGAAACTCTCAGCAATATATAAGAACTAACTTAAAATGGACTTTTGGAGAAATAGGCGTGGTGTTGACGCGTACGAAACTCTCAACAATATTTAAGAACTAACATAAAATGGACTTTTGGAGAAATAGGCGTGGTGTTGACGCGTACGTAACTCTCAGCAATATATAAGAACTAATTTAAAATGGACTTTTGGAGAAATAGGCGTGGTGATGACGCGTACGAAACTCTCAGCAATATATAAGAACTAACTTAAAATGGACTTTTGGAGAAAAAGGTGTGGTGATGACGCGTACGAAACTCTCAACAATCTATAAAAACTAACTTAAAATGGACTTTTTGGAGAAATAGGCCTGGTGATGACGCGTACGAAACTCTCAACAATATATAAAAACTAACTTAAAATGGACTTTTAAAGAAATATGCGTGGCGTTGACGCGTACGAAACTATCTCAAAGCTGGAAAGGAATCAGCTGATTAAATGTATTTCTTCAAATTCAAGGTCAATGGGAACATTTTTCTTATGTCTTTTCTTATTTGCTTCCCTACTTAGCAATGTTGGTAAATCAATGGAGAGGGTCATTTTTAAGCATTTGTATAATCACTTAAATGAAAATAATTTGATCTATAAATATCAGGCAGGATTCTTACCTGGGCACTCAACTACTTATCAGCTTCTCGATATATACCATCATATTTGTCAGGCATTCGAAAATAAGCAACACGCATGCATGTTTTTTTTTGTGACATATCAAAAGCATTTGATAGAGTTTGGCGTCGTGGTTTACTTTTTAAATTGAGACAAAATGGTATTAAGGGTCGAATTCTCAGTTGGATTACCGATTATCTTTCTTCTAGGAAACAACAAGTTCAAGTGAATTCGGCAACTTCGGAAATCTCACTTATCACCGCAGGTGTTCCTCAAGGCTCTGTTCTTGGTCCTCTTCTTTTTCTGGTCTATGTGAATGATATTTCTGAAAATCTTTTGAGTCTTACAAGGCTTTTTGCAGACGATAGTTCATTATTCTTTTCTGCTACTAATTTAGAAGATATTCAAGGAATTATCAATCATGAATATACTGTAATTCACTCTTGGGCTTTAACTTGGTTAGTAGATTTTAATCCGAGCAAAACAGAGGCGATGCTTTTCTCTCTTAGACCAGTTATACAGTTTCCTTCATTACTATTTAATAATACATCTATAGAGTTTGTTGACTCTCACAAACATCTCGGTGTTACTTTTTCGGACAATGGACAGTGGCATACACATATTGAGAAATATTTTGTCTTCTGCATATAAAATATTGGGTATTATGCGTAAACTGAAATATACTTTCAGCAGAACTGCTTTAAGGTGAGGTGGGAGTAATTCAGCGCCGCCGTGCGGCAGTTTCCGTCACTACGTTACGTAATGACGTCGAACGTTCCATTTGATAAAAACAAGATGGCGTCAACGTTAGCCGCGTCTATGATCACTTCATGGTCTGCTCACAAAATGCAAGGAGGCTGAGCGCTGGGCGAAATTTAAAGGAAGTAGAAAGTGCCGTAGAGGAGAAACTGAAAAAGATAGTTAAGACTACTTGTGGGATATTTGACAGTTTCTGAACACATTATGAGACGGAGTTTGCTGCTTTTGAGTTAGAAAGTGCCGTAGAGAAGAAACTGAAAAAATATATCTGGTTTTCCGTGGGGAGAAAGCTGTTCTCTGACAGTTCCTCATTAGTTTGTTAGATGGAGTGCGCAGCTGTTGAGTTGCAATAACAAAGCCTCGTGAAATTGAATCCAGAATCGTACAATGAATAGTCAGATCACTGTCTACACTTCCACCACGTACTTAGCAGTTAACATGGTAGCAGCCATAGACAGTCGTTATCATACCACTCTCACTTTAAATACTAATCAGCAAAAGCTATGCCAAATTTCAGTTATATGTCGTCAGAATCTTTAATCGACGTTGATACGATAATTCAACATATGTTCTGTCAGTAAGCTAAAAACAATGTGGCGTTTCTTTTTCCTTGCCTTTCTTTCACTTTTCTGTTTTTCGTTTCTTATTTCTGTTTCAAGTGTATATCAAAGTATCTCCTGGATGCTAAAGTGAATCGAAGTTGCTTATCATTTTTACAGAGAGAGAGAGAGAGAGAGAGAGAGCGGGAGAGAGAGTCGACGAAGTCCAGTCGTTGGACCGCTAGGTTACCATGCAGAATATTATAGGCCCTTTCTTGGGTCGGGTCAGGAACTGGAAAACTTGACTCGCTTACACTGTACAAAAGCCAAGTGGACAAGGGAACTGTTCAAATGTCATAACACGTGGAAGCCCGCCCCAACTCGAGTGCCCGTCAACTGTCTCGGGTGCCCGTCAACTGTATGGGAGGGCATAATGGCAATGCTTTCGATTTTTTTAAATTAAAAATACTTAGTTGATACCGATTATGCAGAGATTTAGAGAAACGTATTACATCTGACTTCAACCTACACTTTCCAGACAATGACAATCATGAGTGATGAAAGTTCCAGACAAATTTTGCCGGTAGCCTACAAAAAGCGATAGTTGATATGTGGCGCGAAAAGTTAAGTAACGTTAACGTCACCATGCGCAACGTCAACATTTCAGTCTAAAGAGACGGCAGGCCGGGCATTTAATGCACTTTAACTCGAAAGTTAAGTCGGCGACCTACTATTTTTATTGCTTTAATGTGAACTTCTATCATTGGGTCATACTGTGTTAGTTTTTGAAGAAAAAAATGTGTTTTGTTTTCTCAGAATGAAGGTTTTTATCCAAGAGGTACGAGCAAAAAGTGCATTTTCCATAGAACGCCATTATAACGTCGGGTCAAAAAAGTGGAAAAATTGACGTTTTCGAGGCCAGATATCTTAAAAACGACATCGGCGACCCCCCTTTTTTATTACATTTTCTGAAAGAGGGACTGAAAATGTACAGTATAAGGAAGTATGAATAAAATCATGTGTTTTGTCAATTACTCCCACCTCACCTTAAATCAAATTTATATATCATATATTAGACCTCTTCTCGAGTACTCGGCAATTGTATGGGATGGCTGTACTATTCAAGACAAAACAGCTTTAGAAAAGTTGCAGAATGAAGCTGCAAGAATTGTTACGGGGCTAACAAGATCAACCTCATTGGATAACTTGTATAGAGAATGTGGTTGGGTCTCTCTATCTGAAAGACGGAAATTTCAAAAATTGTGTTTTATGTATAAATGTAATAATGATCAAGTCCCAGGATATATATCCGATCTTGTCCCCCCTTTGGTTAGTGAAATTTCTAATTATCCTTTACGTAATAGTACAAACCTTTCTTCGTTTAGAACACGAACTGAAACTTTTAAAAGGTCATGTATACCCTCGTCAGTTCTTCTATGGAATAACCTAAGTGGTGATATCAAATATGCTCCGTCATTTATGACATTTCGAAATTTTCTTAGAAATCAGATGTTCAATAATAGTACTGTTCCAGACTATTTCCTTAAAGGAGATAGAAAACTTTCGATTTTGCATGCTAGATAACGCAATAATTGTAGTGATTTAAACGGGGACCTCTATCTCAATCATCTTCGGAATGATAATATTTGTGCTTGTAATGAGTCTGCTTTACATTTCTTATTAGCATGTGAAAGATTCAATAATCAACGAATACTTATGTTTAGAGAAACAAGATCTTTCCATCCTTTAAAAGTAATTTATCTTCTTTTTGGCAAAACTAATTTATCTAATGAAGAAAATTTTCTTCTTTTTCAGGCTGTCCAAAGGTATATTAAAAACTCAAAGAGGTATCAATAGCCAACCATACGCGAAGGTGTAAGTGGTTTGAGGACAGGATGGCGGTTCGCAGCTCCTTCTTTTCTGCATTTTTTCTTTATTTCATTTTCCCCTCTTTACTTCTTTTTGTCTTTCTCTCTTTTTTCATTTTCTTTGTTGGTATCTTCATGACATATACATTTTTGGTGCATGCATAACGGGCGGCATCGTCGTCTCAGTGCCGGGGCCTTAAAAAGTTTCACCGACATTTGGACGACGATGTTCCTGCCGTTGTGTTGATACAAGTTTATTTATATTTTTGATAATTCCATTATTCCACGTTTAGAAATTGTATATTAATGTTTGTTTCTTGCCATGTCCTGCTGTGTTTGGTATTGTAGGGGGAGGGCTGTAACTAATGTTGCGAGAACTTATAGCCCAACCCCATTGTATATAAAGGCAATAAAATATGTTTAATCTAATCTATTTGCTTCCCCAAAATGATGTAGCCCTTCCAAAATGGAGTTTACTTTTAAAGAAAAAAAACACGCTCTAAGGGGAGCAAACGTTTTTATTTAATAGTTGGCTCCCATGGAGAAGGACAGCAAAATAACATGACAGACTTTCTTCCCCGGAAAATGTGTCCAAGAACTGGACCACTCTATAATTGAGCCGCGACACCAGAAAACCAACAAAGTGGTTGTGCGACCAGCGCAGACTCAGATCAGCATGGCCATCCGCCCAGTCTGATCAGTGTCTTCCCTATGGGCTTAAAGGGTAGCTAGGGGTCAGAGCTATCTTCATGCGGACAGTGAAGTCTCTGATCAGACTGAGCGAATGCCCAGGCTGATCTGAGTCTGCGCTGGCCGTACAACCACTTTGTTGGTTTTCTCGTGTCGCGGCTCAATTATGGATAGCCAGGATTTGCTTACTTAAAACCTGACAAACACTGTTCTGACCTGGATCTAAACTGTTATTTAAGACAGGTTGTCCATTTTTACGTTTAATACGGTATTTCATCATTCAGTGATTGTTTGAGAAATCATTCTGTCTCTTGATCTGTCTTGAGAGTATTGCCTTTAAATTAGCATATAAACTACATTAATTTGTTGGAGTCTGATTCATTTAATTTGCGCCGAAGAAAGCTTTTGAGTATTCATTAGTCTTAAACACAGGAATGTCCTCCAATATCGAATATTTATACAAAGGCTGAAGTTGAGGCAATACGAGGGTATCTCAGAGATTTTCAGAGCTCTCTCTCTCTCTCTCTCTCTCTCTCTCTCTCTCTCTCTCTCATAATGACAGATCTGCAATGTTCTTGGGCGATCAATATTTTATCCTGGATAGATTTGTAACTTGTGCACCTCCTCAATCAGAAAAAAATGTGTACTTTTCTTATAACAACCATCATATTCATTAATCAGAAGATTCAATCCCTCGTTCCTACATCTAAAATATAGTGACACTGCTATTTCTCTTATATTCTTGAGACAACTGGAAAGATAAGCAAAGCCATGCTACGGAATTCAATCACTTCCATTTTTTCTTAAGAAAATGTGGAACTGCATATAAGAGAATAAGCGAAAGCCTAAATAAAGCTTTGAGCGCAAAGCCAGAGTCACGCATCATCCGCAGCAGAGCTTCCATCTTCAGGACTAACTCGCGTGATTTGAGCCGCGACACAACAAAACCAACAAAGTGGCATGTGCAACCTGCGACGACTCAGACCAGCCTGGACAACCATCCAGTTTGATAAGAATCTTTGTTGTCGGCACAGGGCTACAGGGCTAGCTTAGACCGTTAGCTACCCTTTAAGCGTAATGCAAAGAATCTTATCAGACTAGGCGGATGTTCAGGCTGATCTGAGTCTTCGTGTGGTGCACATGCCACTTTATTGTTTTGTCGTATCAGGCTCTTCTTGATTGAGCAATGATCGGGAAATACACACCAGGATCCGGTTTTTCCAAACTAATGGTGTTTTAATTTAATGATACGGTAAAATTTCAAACGTACTGTATTAAAAAACTGCCATCTTTTGCTGAATAAAGTGAGTGAGCTTTTGCAGTAGAAAAGACTCTTCACATTCTTTGGCAAAAATATAAGCACACGTAATTTTAGTTACACTAAAAGACTTAACGAATCCTTGCCCACAGTTTATAAAACTTGAGTACATTCTCAAACTCAAAATAAAGCACACTGATTGGCTGTTTCCGAGCATGTGCTCGGAAGCAGCCAATCAGTGTGCTTTATTTTGAGTTTGTGAGTATTCTCTAGTTTTCTAACCTCGAACCCAGGACTAACGACTTCGTCAAGCTAACGATGCCTTGAACAACTGGGCCCTTCAAACAGCTAAGTTTACAATAGTTATTGTCGTAGGATGTTTTTTAATCAATTTACGTATTCATTTATTCATCCCTTTATTTATTTTGATGTATTTATTAACTTTACTTTACTTTATAATACTTTACTTTACTTTGAGCACTATTTCATTCATATGTTTCACTGATATTTTTTCTCTACAGAGGATCTGGACAAAATTATACCTCAAACATACAATATTTGCTTTAATCAATCAGTGGCTACGATCAAACTAACTTTAAGCATAGCTAGTGTACTTGTATCTGTCAGAGAGTAGCTTTTCCCCCCTAATAGTTTTTCCCCCCGGAAAAATGACTATGATTTTTCCATAGTAGAATTTCCCACCGGAAATATGGCTATATAGTAGAATTTCCCCCCGGAAATATGACTATATAGCCAATTTTCCCCGGGGAAAATCTGCTATACGTGTTTTTGCATAGCCGTTTTTCCCCTCTATAGTGGATTTTCCCCCTGGTAATATGATTGCAGGAAGACATGCTACATAGTGGAATTTGTTCCTTCTCTAATCATAATAGTGAGGTTCATAACTGAAACAGAAATATGAGTGTCTGTCCGTAAAATATCGATGGATGCTAGAATCGCATGCGTGTGTCCATCAGTCTGTCTTATTTTTTGTTTAGGCATTTTGTTTTTCCATGTTAGCCACAACCCGATATGATTGTACGTGGTTGTGTGCATAAACTTGTACCATTTTGTGTTTATACAAGCGTTCGTCTGTGCGTGCGCGCAGTGGAGTGCTTGGACTAGTGTTCGCCTTTCATGCAAGAGTTGTGGGCTCGACTCCCATTGGGACACACGTCCGATTATGGTTTTCAATGTAATAAACTCCCTACGAAATCAAACGTGACTAGAAAAAAAACATATGTTCGTACATCTTCCTGTAAGCTTGCATCCGTATGTGTACGTATATAAATATCTGAGATGGGAAGAAATCACACTCTGCTCGTTCCTTAAATTAGTAATTATTGATTATTATGAAAATATGGTTGCTAAATTTGCATATTGATTTTTTTTATTAGTCACGTTTATTACCTCCCTAGAAGTACTGATACATTTCTTATGCGATTAATTCCGTAAAATGTATCTTTTCCATTCCGTTCCGTGTCATTCCGTTTCGCAAAATACCTATAGCCATGCCGAATTCACTAATAGCCAATTTCCCGGTGGGGGAAAAAGGACTATGGGGGAAAAGTGGCTCTATGAGGTCCGGACAATCCACTATATAGCCGTCCTTCCTATAGCCATTTTTCCGGGGGGGAAAGGGGGAAAAACCACTCTCTGACAGTATCTACACAATACTGATACGTTTGGTTTGAAAAACTAAACCAGTTCACTCCTTAATATCTTGTTGGCTTGAGCAGGCTTCAACAGCCTTTTGCTACTGAAAATAATGCAGCCATGGTTTTTATTGAAATTACGCAACTTGAATTATCATGGCCATGGGCTGGGTACTTAATGTTAAATCAGGCGAGAAGCTTTTGACCCTGATTTCAAAATAGATGGGGAGAGAGTTTCTAGTATCAAAAGTTAGTTATTGCCAGTAAACTTTGTTTCTTTATAAGAAAAAAGTCTAATAAAGATGTAATAATGCCAAAGTTGTGTTTTAAGGACCTGTTCCGAGACCATTATTCGGTGGAAAGATAGATCTTTTATGTCATACATCGCGTGACAAACCAAAAAACAGCGAGGCAGACGAAAACATTGAGCATCAGGACTAAAGTGCTTCAGTTAACAGTACAGACCCCTGCCAAAACAGGTGTAGGGCGTCGCCTGAAAAGGGAGACCACAAACCATGTGCAGACAATAAACATTCAAATCAGCCTGCACACCTGCGCAACTGACCTGAGTCTTCACTTTTCCATTATAGAATTGCCAGGATTCATAGATGGTATATTCGAAAAGGGAAGACTCTTATAAATAAGACTGCACAAATGATCAAATCTTATAAAATGATCCGCGACACGGGAAAACCAACAAAGTGGCATGTGCGTCCAGCGAAGACTCAGATCAGCCTGGGCATCTACCCAGTCTGATCAGAATTGTTGCTGTGAGCTTAAATGATAGCTTAGAGTCTAAGCTTGTTCCATGCGGACAGCGAAGATTCTGATCAGACTGGATGGATACCCTCCTCACTGGGCGGACATGTCGCTTTAGTTTTTTGTGTCGAAGCTCAAATATCATTTCATATTTCGATTTCAAGTTTTAGCCCATTTCACTTCTTACATCTTGTCTCCGTCCAAATTTTAGGAGGTGTGACGCTCTCGAAATTTTATGAGCATGGCTTCAAATATACTCTTTGGGCGCGTAGTTGAGGGCTGGTCGGCCTAGCAACGTCTTTTGGAAAAGGACTTATCAGCAAAATGTTACAAGGTTTTTGTTTTTAATACTCTTTTCAAAGAAAACAAGTATGATGGCTGTACCAGTTTTCGGGGTATTAACGTTTGCTCGCAACATAAAACCTGTGTGATAAACGAAAATAAAAAAAATGATAGTCAGTGTGTACATAAAAATATGTGTTAAGTAATTTGTAACTTACATTACATGTCCGCATGTCGCCATGTTTACATATTTGATCAAATACAAACAGATGCTCGGCTGAATCTACTGCCAGAAACTGCCCCAGTTTTCGGGGTACGGTAAAGAAGTCGCCTTCAAAATGCATCGGCTGCAAATCCTAAAGATAACAACTGTTTTCCTGAGACCTGCAATCATTTAGGCTTTAGAAACGATCTTTGAATTTATCAGAAAAAAGTTCATAAGGACCTCTGACAGTATCAATGCATATTTGCCCATTTTTCGACAAATTACTGCACCTTCCTCGGGCAGCAAAAGTTGAAATATTTGGCATTAATATGTAGCCTTGTGTACTATAAAGACATTTTAAGAATGATTTTGAAAAAATTATCATGTCTCTAGACTAACATAGACCAATTTTATCAAGAAGGGTATGTGAATTTTACAGTCTCTGAAAATAAGTCCATTTATTTGGTTTTCTAAGATATCGAAATCTTATTTAATAATTATGCTAAAACTGACGTACACACTACTGTTACGGATATTATGCAATATTATTTCAGTACTAAGGACTTTAGCCTATTTTTAGATATAAAGGGTGTAAGTACCCAACCCACTTTTTCAGTTTTTCAGCTGTAGACTATCTTTTTCCCCCGTGCCTCAGCAAGCCACTCACATATAATGTGTATTATGATAGTACACACATACATGCAAAGTGGCTAGCTGAGGCACGGGGGGAAAAGTATCTTAAAAAACTTTTCCTGTTTCCATTACGTTTAATTACAAAATTTGGCTTTTTCCACCAAAAATTGAAGTCTATGTGCAAAATAATCAGAAATGAATTTCATGGCCAGTTAGGGGAAGTCGAGAGCAACAAATTTCAAGAGAAATTCTTGGGTACTCTGAGTATATCAAAAATTTAATTTTGACTATTTTTACGGGCAAATTAACATTACAACCGTCAGAGGTCCTTGAATAAAACACCGTGTCATCTTCGTCGGTACTTTCCACAAGCTTTACAGTGTTTTCAATATGGCCGCTTCCACGGTCACCAACGACGACGTCATGGATGACGTCACAACTATCGTGCTGTCGCGCGTCAATTAGTGTATGATGAAACAAACTGATTCAACTTTCTTTTTGAAAAAAAATAATCATCTTTAGAGGTCCCTGACAAGAAAGCGGTATAATCTGTCATAATACCCCGAATTCTGGCGCACCCCGAAAACAGGTACATCGACCATAACTAAGAATAGATTATTTTGCATGGAACTTCATTTTATGGTGGTGTACTAATTTTCTTTATCACAGCCTAATTCCACTCGGTCCTGTTATGAAGCAACACAAATGAGCCCCGACACGAGAAAACCAACAATGTAGTTGTGCGCCCAGCGAAGACTCAGATCAGCCTGGGTATCTGCCCAGTCTGACCAGAGTCTTGGCTGTCCGCATAAAGGTAGCTTAGACCCTTAGCTACCTTTTAAGCGCTTAGGGAAGACTCTGATCAGACTGGGAGGGTGCCCAGGCTGATCTGAGTCTGCGTTGGGCGCACAACCACATTGTTGGTTTTCTCGTGTCGCGGCTCAAATGGTCTTGGATTAGACTGTAACTCTTGCTACAACAGAACGTTCCAGGCCTACTTGGGCCAACATAAGCTTTAGAAATTCTTTTTGTGACTTTTATACATGTCTAAACAGAAGCGGCGGTAGTGTAGTGGATGACGCGTTGAACTACCACTATAGGTGTCGCAGGTTCGATGACTCGCTTTTCCAATGTTCTGGATGAGAGTTCAAACCGAGGTCCCGTCCATACGATCTATGTGCTGTTGGGTCGTTAAACCCCATGTCACTCACTGAAAACACCGGCGAATCACTCACAAAGGACCTTTTTTGTAAATTTGTGAGTGATTCTCCGGCGATTAAACATCGATTTAGTCCGCAAAACTAAAACCTTTTTTCTAAAATTCCAACTCGATCATTTTTATCTTAAATTGTCGGCTATAGCAAATGACTGGTAAAGAAACCGCCGAAAATAGTTCGAAGTAGTTCTAAAGCAGTTTTAGTCGCTTTCACCCACTCAAATTGCACAAACATCTATAATTTGGTTAAGAAATGATAAGAGATACAATTTTGGAATCGATGGGTTGTCGGTGTGTCGTCTTTGGGTTAGCATTCGTAAATCGAACAAGGGAGAGCAGATTGAGCTACTCATATGAATATGCCTGAGTTTAAGCAAAAGTTAGCTTAGCAAACAATGCTTACAAAGGCAAAACTGTGCATTCGAGTATTCTGATCAGGGTCTGCTTTATTTGTCATTATGCCCATTGTCGTTTTTATTCGTCTATAAATCGGGGATTTCCCTTTCAAAATTACTGCAAATATTGCTCAGTAGGCACACGACGTCAAAATGACGTTGCACTGACGTCGATACGACGTGATGACGTCACATCGACGTCTGTCCAACGTCATTTTGACGTTATGTGACTGCTGGTTGTCAGTCAGTCTTGTGCAATTAAGCTCTAAAATGGGGCTTTCTCTTTTTAAAAAAATCCCAAAATCTAGGTCGGTCTTATAAGACGGATCTCGAGTTTTGGGATTGTTTTGGAATGGAAAACCCCCCTCTTATAATCGAAGAAATACAGTACACAATTGCTCAAATTTAAGAACTATTTCAGTGCATGTAATGACTGAGGCGTCCCAAAATTTGGATGATTCCGATAATATTTTATTCTATTGATTAGAAATGTCAGTTGAGGATTAAACTGCTTCTGTTGGACAAATTAAATTCATCAGAGTCTGAACTTCAGTTTAAACAACAAATCAATGTGATTTATATGCAAATTGTGACACACGAGCACTCCTTGCAGATTAAACGACCCAAATCTTTTAACCATGATAATAGAAGCTAGTCTAGAGAAACAGGAGTCCCGCGGAAAACCCTCAGCGGGCACAGTTCGTCGCACTGATTTCTTACTGACGAAGATGGGGTGTCCTGACTTAGCATCGACAGCAGAACATTGTCATTTCGACGTTGTGTGGGTTGTTAATTTGTAACAGATACAGTGCTAAAGAAGAAAAACTTGAATGACTGCGCAGCCGACGCCGCCAAAAAAGTTATCTCAGATCTTTTACCCATGATAATAGAAGCTAACCTGGAGAGACGAGAGTCCCGCGGAAAACTCTTAGCGGGCACAGGACGTCATACTGACGTAGACGCAACGTCGTGACGTCGCATCGACATCCGAGTACATTTGTCATTTCGACGTTTTGTGCGTGCTTGGTTTTTGCGTTATCACAGACTCTGAGCTTAAGAAGAAAAGTTTGAAAGTTCCTCAACCGACCCCGCCAGAAAAGTAATAACAAGTTCCACTTTCTGCTAACTGCAGTTGCAGATGAGACAAGGTTGTTGTCATAATATAAGCATATGCTTATTGGTGCCCGCAGATCTAACGGTCCCGGGCTCGAGACCCGCTGGAGGCGGAAATCTTTCCAACCGAAAACAGGGTTCCACCGAACAGTGCCTATATTTATCACCCTTCCATTGTCCTGATATGACTGAAATATTGTTAAAGGACGTAAAATTGCAAGTAATACATCCATCCCTGCATATCTCGCATCTCCTGGCACCGAGTTTGTCCGTGTCATCTCAAATTCGAAAAGGATCGTTCAGAAACGTGGATTGTTACCAAGTTATTTACAAATTTGTAAAGTTTTGGAAAAATAATGGATATTTCCGAAACCCTGTTATGTCAATGATCATGCGCAAACCGTTAGCACTGAATGTATGATAGTGTAGGATAGTGCAGGGCATTATAAATATCATCCTAGACCTCAGTCCTAAACGTAAATGTACACTACCCAGCATGTCAATCCACAATCTGATATGTTTACGTTGTTCCCTGTTTGCGTAAAGATATCTATGCATACAGCTGCTCAGTAACATAAATACGGACCAGCTTCAGACTCGCAAAACGACCATGCCAAGCATGCACATGACGTCGTACTGACGTCAATGCGACGTAATAACGTCGCATCGACGTCAGTTCGACGTCATTACGACGTAATGTGCCTGCTGGGCAGAGCCTTTCTTCGTAAGGAACCTTAGCTTGTGCCGACAGAAGCCACTGACTCAATATTTGTTGGTCGTGTACTTTTTCTCTTCTTTTCCGTTTAAACAGTAAAGACAAGTTCAGTTGTATTGCGTAGCCATTTGTATGTCATAAAGCTACTTTCTATTCGTTATGAACTTGTTTTTGGGCCGGACCGCGTAGCGCAATCGGTCGCGCGTATGACTCCTAAGCCAGAGGTCCCGCGGTCCGGTCACATACTTTCGTTTCTCCTTCCGCTGATTCAAGAAGGGCAGTTGTCAGTTACTGGCGAAAGTATGTGCACTTAGTACTGGTTAACCGCTTAGGAGGTCTAAGTCTGCCCAGGAATAGTGTGGATAGGATAAATGACCGTCACGACATGATCACAGCTGTTTACCGTGGCCGTAAAGCAACAAAACAATAACAGCAACACCTTACTTTTGGCGGCCTTCACTGTTCACATTGCATGACTATCAAACACATATATTTGAGACACGACACGACAAAACCCAACAAAATAGCATGTGCGCCCAGCAAAGACTCAGATCAGCCTGGGCATCCGCCCAGTCTGATCAGAGTCTTCACTGGCGCATGGACTCTAACTTAGATTCTAAGCTACCCTTTAAACGTTCAGCGACGATTATGATGAGACTGGGCGGCTGCCCATGCTGATCTGAGTCTTTGCTGGGCGCATATTTCACTTAGTTGGTTTTATTATGTCGCGGCTCAGTTTTGATTCAGTAACAAACAAAAATATTATCCTAACGAGAGATGAGAATATCATGCCCTGTCTGCTCCTTGTGAAAATATCTTACCAACAACTCATGATAATATACAACAGACGTTCAATGTTCTTAAAGGTTGCACTTGATCACATAGTTACTGGCTTCATTGAAGTTGTAAGTATTTTGTAGATGCAAGCAGGATTTAAATGGACGTCCGGTTTACAGCTCGCTTGGTCACAATGTAACATGTCGTGATCCATCACCGTCTATTCGCTACTTTCTCCAATGTTAAACATACCTAGTCGTCCCAGAAGAAGTCAACGGCCACTGTAAAACTCCATCGAGAGTTCAACAGTGATGTGTTACCTGTAAGACCCGAGGGAACCTTGCTCATCTCGGTAGAATATCTAGATTTAAAGGTTTGGCTGTAGGTAAGGATAGGCCCAATCACCTTGGCCGTCTAACTCTGGTTGTTTTTATCATATCCAGTGAATAAATATCTGTGGGCAGGTCAGAAACTTGTTGGGCGGAAATAAGACGCGCCCGCCTCCATTAGCTGTGTGAAGTAGAACCTTTTGTATGCTAGAAGATGATTCTGATTCCGGGATTCGAAATTGGACTTCTAGCTTTATCACCTGTCAGCACAATACACGGCATACAGCAACGCGGGAATTGAATGCGTTGCAGCAAAAGACTTTGTACATACAGTTGGGCAAACAGGAGATCCCTAGTCAGGTCAGTAAAACCTGCTACTGGTACCATGCAGTCCAGAAATACCTTTTGCATGTGGGCAAACGGGGCTCATCAGCCTGGAAGGTAAATGAATAGAATGGTATGTGCAACCCTTACAAGTGGCTGGCAGTACACTCAGAAGCTCATTGCTAGGTATCTAAACAAAACCTGCAAAAGAAAACCTGTGAACACAGCATCACTCACAGGGAAGAAATGCCTAAAGAAGTCAACGGCCTGTGTAAGGTAGGCAGAAATTCTCAGTAACCGATACAATTCAATTCCAAGTCCCACCAAAGACACCATGTAGGAAGAGAAACACACAATTAGACACCAGAAAAGCCATCACTAGCGGCAGCCAGGTGAACAGCCATTTCCCAAGTAGGTGGTCACCGGGCTAGCCTAAACATCACAAACAATAAGAGCCGCGACACGAGAAAACCAACAATGTGGTTGTGCGCCCAGCGCAGACTCAGATCAGCCTGGGTATCCGCCCAGTCTGATCAAAGTCTTCGCTGTCCGCATGGAGGTAGCTTAGACCCTCAGCTACCCTTAGGGTACTTAACGAAGACTCTAATCGAACTGGGCGGATGTCCAAGCTGATTTGAGTCTGTGCTGGGCGCACAACCACATTGTTGGTTTTCTCGTGTCGCGGCTCAATTATTTCAATAACAGAACTACAATATGACTTCAACTGTCATTTTTTTACTTACAAGACCCAAGCGTATGGCAAGCCAAATGCACACTAATTAGAAAAACCTGGTTTTTCTCAGAAAAACCTGGTTTTGCGATTTGATAAACCAGGTTTTTCTGAGATATACCAGGTTTTTCTTTGATAAACCAGGTTTTTCTCTTGGTATCATGGGTTCCTCAGATAAAGCAGGTTTTTCTTTGATTAACCAGGTTTTTCCTCGCAAAACCTGGTATTTCAACAGAAAAACCTGGTTTTTCTGTGATATACCTAGTTTTTCTCTGATAAACCAGGTTTTTCTTTTGATAAACCAGGTTTTTCTATAAAACCTAGTATATCTCGAGAAAACCTAGGTTTTCTTTGAAAAACCAGGTTTTGCGTAGAAAAACCTGGTTTATCTCAGAAACCTACGATATCAAAAGAAAAACCTGGTTTATCAGAGAAAAACCCGGTTTATCAGAGAAAAACCTGGTTTATCTGAGAAAAACCTTGTTTATCGAGAGAGAAACCTGGTTTAACGAAAAAACTTGTGTTATCCCAAGTTTATTTTGATAAACCAGGTTTTACGACGGTCTCTGCTAATGCAGTTGTATGCGGCAAGCCGAATGCACACTAATTATCTGGGATAACGCTTCACCGAATGCATATTATTAGAAAAACTAGGTTTTTCTCAAGTTTTGAGAAAAACCAGGTTTTTCTCTTTTGTCACGTGACTTGATATCACAGGTTTCCAGAAATATAATTGGACGCTAGCTGTTTTGTTATACCTGTTTTTTCTCAATCTGATTGGATATTGAGAAACTTAGGATAACGCTCGAAGATCTGTTATACCTGGTTTTTCTCAGCCTGATTGGCTAACAGGTGTGTTGACATAGTGATTCGAACTAACGCGGTCGCGAGATCTCGTATTTCGCGAGATTGGAGACACCCTATAGGTAATATTGTTTTATGGCCCAGTTATGTCATTACCTATGTGCGATGGGGAATTTCCTTTGATGAAATATCAGCTTCGCTGTACTTGTACGTGACAAGAATACGGTGCACAATAAACAAAAATATTTATCTTTTTAAATATTTAGCGTCATTTAGATGTGTAATGTTGACCACGCCAAAGATGTAAATTGTAAATTTATACCGGAAACGCATTTCTTTTAATTTAAGCATACTTTACCTTTTTAGTCATGAGCGCAATAAATATATAAGAAAGAATAATCGATATTTCTAATTAGACTGCATCAACTGAAGCGCATTTTCCAGTGGAATATAACACATGAAACATACTTGAGTTTCTCATAACAAGAGGCCCACGGGCCACAAA